>OY743180.1:47683250-48283250 GCA_963555705.1 Ligustrum vulgare
TAAAAACCAGAATTTTATGATTCTCAAAAGCTAGGGCATATTCTTGTACACCACATTCAAGACTAGGTCAATAAAAAATAATATAAAGAGTCCCAACGGGTTAATTATATATGTGGTCACTGAACTTCATATTTTGTTACTACTTAATCACTGATCTTTCAAATGTAACTCAATCATCACCGAACTTTCAAAAGTTTTTCCCATCCATCACTATAGCGAAACGGTGTTTACATACCTAGACGGTTTTTGCCACGTGTCTAACGTTTTTTCTACGTGGCGCTTAGTTGGACAAATCAAACTCAAACCACTCATAAAGTAGAGCCAAACACTCCCTTCACAAATCTGAGAACACGTTTTCCTTCCAATTAAAGGTTGATAAACATCTCATTTAACGATTTCAAAGATTCATCACAGGTTTCTTCCTTTTCCCTCCAAACGAACAGCTGTAAAGGAGAAAATACCATTTTCATTCCCCCAAAACCCACCCAGCTGCTGAAAATTTCTTCTCTATTTGGTCGATGATTTTGGGCATCGAAAATGGCAGATAATGGAGCAAGTAACAGCTCGCTATTAGAAGAGGAGGGACCAAATGGGGGTAAGTTCGAAATCTTATTTTAGTCACCTGCATTTGTGATCAAAGAATGAGATGTAAAATTCCTATTATCTTTGTTGCCATTTTTTCATTTTTATTGTTATGTTGCAATAGTTGAAATCAATATACTCAACCCTACACTTTGCATTTCAGATTACAAAAATGAGGACCAAGAACTGGAAGTTGAGTATTATGAGTTCAATTACTATGAAAATGAGATTGATGATGATAATTTTGGTGTTGAGAGGGATGCAGCTGAACGTAGTGATATGGGATTTAGCTGTGTGGCTGGTGGAGTTAATGAGTGTGAAGCTGATGCAGATTTTGATGAACCATACTATCCCTCTTCTGAAGAATTGGAGACAAATTACTCCTCCAGAGAAGAGGAAAAACATAGATTTCTTGCATTTGATCCCGACAGTGAAATGAGAAACCCCACCTTCGAGGTTGGAAAGAGGTTTAGGAGTACTGAAGAGTTCAAAAGTGCAATAAGGAGTTACGGTGTTAAGAATCGTTGTAATTTAAAATTCAAGGTTAATGACAAAGAAAGGGTTCAAGCGGTGTGTAAAGAGGGTTGTAAGTGGAGGATATGGGCTTCGTGGAACAAAAAGGAAGGTTGTGTTCAAGTCAAGTCATGCTCTTCCACTCATACTTGTAGTCGAGACATAACAAATAGGCATTGCACTTACAAGTATATTGCTGAATTGTATCTAGAGAGATTTAAGGTTGATCCCGAATGGAAAACAAAAAATTTTAGGAAGACAGTGAAAGATGATTTGAAACTTAATATTAACCAAGTAACTGCATGGAGAACTCAGAGGTATGCTAACTTACTAATTGAAGGATCTGATGAGAATGAATTTGGGTTGCTAAGATCATATGCTGCGGAAGTGTTGAGAACTAATCCAGGATCGATGGTTATAGTTCCTTCGAAAGATAATAAGTTTAATGGGATTTATGTGTGCTATGATGCATGTAAGAGAGGGTTATTAGGGGGTTGTAGGCAGTTGTTAGGGTTTGATGGTTGCTTCTTAAAGGGCAGCTTCGGGGGTCAATTACTTTCAGTTTTGGATATCGATGCAAATGATTGTATATATCCCGTTGCATATGCCATTGTGGAGAGAGAGAATACATCCAGTTGGGCTTGGTTTCTTAGGCATGTTGGAGAAGACTTAGGCATTCATAGTGGTAATGATTGGACTTTCATGACTGATAGGCAGAAGGGTCTCCAAAATGTAATATCTGATTACTTTCCTGAGGCTGAGCATCGCTATTGTGTTAGGCATATGTACACAAGTTTTTTCAATGCGGGTCATAAAGGTAAAACACTAAAGGATTTCTTATGGAGAGCTGCACTTTCTACCGTAGAAGTTGATTATAATTTCTGGATGGAGGAGATAAAGAAGGAATCTGATGATGCATATAAATGGTTACTTAAACGGCCACCATATGAATGGATTAAGTCTCATTTTTCTACCAAATCTAAAAGTGATATGGTATTGAATAATGTTTGTGAGTGCTTCAACAAGATGATCTTAGATGATAAGGAGAAATGTATCTTAAGCATGCTAATAAGCGTCCATATTAGCTGCATGAAAAGGATTCAAGCTAGGAGAGACAAGATGCGAAAAGTGAATGGTCTACTTTGTCCTAAGATTTAAAAAAAAAAAAAAATAGAGAAAAGCATATCTATGGCTGATGATTGCGAGGTAGACTGGAATGGAGGACCTCAATTTTATGTTTCTTGTCGAGATGCAGAGTTTGTAGTGGATATGTCAAACAGGATGTGTGGGTGTAGGAAGTGGCAGTTGACTGGCATTCCGTGTGCACATGCATGTGCTGCTATTAGAGATAGGATGAAAAACCCACAAGACTATGTACAAGACTGTTACAAGGTGTATACGTATTTGACTTGCTATGATAATCTTGTCAATCCCATTAACGGGGAAGAAACTATGGCTTGTGGTAGATGCTCCAATTATCAAGCCTCCGAATTGGACTATACCGAAGAGAGGTAGAAAACAAACTAAGAGGAGAAGACAGGCTGAAGAAGATGTTGTATCTCACAATAGCGGCACCTCAAACATGAAGAAAAAAGTTCAGTTCAGATGACTTGTAGTGTTTGTGGATTAACTGGACATAATAAGCAATATCATTTTAGGAAGGATACTCCTGACTCGGTATATGTTTACGGCACCAGTTATAGTTATTTCATTTTTCCCATAATCTCAATTCTAACTAGTATGTTGTTGTTTCTTAGGCATGGTCTGAACAAGCTGTGGACATTCCCATCATACATCCTGATATATCATCTCAAAATACGAACAGGAAAGTAAATTTTAATACAATTGAATTATGTATAGTACACATAGTCCTGTTTAAAGTTTGGCTTATTTTCTTACATATGTTAGGCGAAACTTGTTCCTCAAAGAGCCAACAATGTGATAAGAAATTCAGACCCTATTCCTGCCTCGACATCAGAGTTCAATTTCATACCAACTCCAGGGAACGTATGTAGTGAGATGAATCTACAACACTAAGGGTAGAATTTTTTGGGTGGCTGCTGTTTTTCCTGACACATAATGTTCCTTTTTTTTGTAAAAAACTCCAGATTGGTAGCCCGCTTTTGATGAAACATAATGTTCCATTTTTTGTAAACATAATCCAGAATGGCAACTGATGCGTGTCGCAATGCACCAAAATAATAAATAATTCCTTACTCGCTAAATATTAATTAATAATGTAGTAGCGAGAGTAAGGGTCGATCCCACGAGGAACGGAAACTAATTTTAGTTGTTCGATCAATTAGAATGGAATGGGGGTTTTTTGTGTGAAATTGCTTGAATGAAAACTATGCATAAAATAAATAATAAAATATGACTAGATAATTAATATGAGAATAAATCTTGTTCTCGGGTTCGGTTGTGCCCTTAATTAATGTTATACTTTTCCTTGTAACGTGTTTATATCCCTATTCAATTATCAATCATAAATAATCAACAAGCTCTGATTATCTAAATTCTTCCTTATGTGTATTGATTCAAAACAAGCTCTTCGAACCAATTCTAGCCACGGACAATCCTAAACAAGCTCTTAGGATTTAATGTACGACTAGTATGAAAATTTAGAAGAATAGATTGAATTGGATCGTTAATTACACAAACTCGAATTAATCAATCCAAGTTGAATTATTACTAAATCTGTACGAGATTTATTTGCTACTAAAGTAAAGATTCAATGACAATTACGGATCAAGAATCTAAACATAGCATATTCATGAATCCAAAGATTAATAATTCAATTGGCCAAATTAAACTATTAATCAAATAAATTCAATTGAACATTCAAAACATAATAATCCAATAATTGAAATAAAGGAATAAATTCACGCTACTAATTTGTAGGAAAAGAAAAAAACATAATTAAATTGACACAACTTCCCCTTTGAACAAGATATGAAATTTAGCCTAGCATTGTTGTGGTAGATTCTTCAAGTTGCTTCATGAATTCCATTGTTGTTGATATTCTTGCGCTTGAAAATCTCTCAAGAATGCTCTATATTTTTCTCTCAATTTTCCTCAATGTGTAGCATCTTTCAAAAATAATAAAAGTCTCCTTTTTCTTGTCATGAAATTCCTTTTTTATAGCCTCAATTTCGTGCCCTAGCTTTGGGCTCAAGAAATCCCAAAATTATGGAAAGAATTAAAATAAGGAAATTTTTGACTGGAAAGTTACGGCCGTAAAGATGTTTCTTACAGCCGTAACATCTTTTCTGCTTAATTTTTTCTGTTTCAACATGCACTTACGACCGTAACATCTTTTTTCTTGCGGCCGTAAATCTATTTGCACCTAAGTCCCCAAACTTCAGTTTTTAGTGCAATTTGGTCCTTTTTTCTTCTTTTCTTCTCTTTTAGGATCCTATACAACATGAAACATAAAATGCATTAATAATACTTAGATAGAATCACATTATGGCATATTCAAAGATATAAGTGTATAAAATAAACGTAAATATCACACTTATCAAATCCCCCCACACTTGAACCATTGTTCGTCCTCGAACAAAGATTCGCAACGGAAAGAATAGGATTCAAACAATAGATTACAATTTAGAGACTTGAGGTTGCAACCCACTTTTATTTAACAAAAATGTTTCATTGCATGATCGGATTGTGTTAGTGTGTGCTAGAGATGCAATGCCTTTTATTTCCCATCCCAATCATGACTCGATATGGTTTATTTCCTTGCACCTCTCGTGCTTGCTCACATCCCAACCATGTATGAGTGACTACGAGGAGAATAATTTCGCCCAATTCAAGAGGAAATCAGTTGCGTAAACTGAGTTGTTCATGACGTGAATTCAGTTAACACAGTACCCCCGACCACATTCGTAGCACCAACCCTAGACCAAGCAATTCAAACCACTCATAAGCATATGTAATGGAAGTTAACACCCTCACAAGATATTTCTCTCTTCGCACAAAGTGTATAAGGGTTTGAATTTTCGCTCATCTCTCTACATGGATAAGTCAGTACCACAGATTGCCTTACTGTCATAACCGGAGCCAACAATAACACAAGTGCAAAGCGAAGGTCTTTATTTGGTTGTAACGGGGCTTCGGGTCAGGTAAGATAAAAGGATATATTTAGGCTGAGTCGAGAAGGAATTTCGCAAACTAAGTCAATTCAAAATAACATTACTTCCTTCTTCCTTAATATGATCTTTATTGTTTCCCGCTACCCAACTTTGTTCACACTTGAATCTCTTCTTCTTTTTTTTTCACAAGTTGAGTGTTTGACATCCTCAACTACTAATTTTCATGACTAACTTCCTTTTCATTGCTTTTTCTCTTACGATTTTTTTTCGATTATAGACTGCAACTTTTTCTTTTTTTTTCAAATCATTACGCAGTCATCAATTGGCACAAGATAGAATTACAATCCCCTGAATTCAGTCCATTACACAACCATTGCCCAACACAAGATAATCATCTCAACTTCTTAGAATTAGACCATAGCACAATCCTCAATCAACAAAAGCTTGCGAATCCCTTCTCTTATGGGTTCAAAACAGAGACAATGCGAAAGAAAGGGTATTCGTGGCTTGTAGCGTGGCATAAGAATTCAAAGAAAGGCTAAGGCTAAAAAGGGCTTCTAATGGTCCATGTAGCAAGGTAGGCTCTTTTAGCAAGTCAAATTTGGCTTAGCCTATTGCCTTTGCTATAATTTGCACTTGAATCAAGAAGCTACAACGGTATGTACAAGAAAGCACATCCAAGCATAACCCAACCATGCAGGACACACATCAAAGAATTACGAGCTCATAAGTATTAAAAACAGCTCTTAGGCTCAAAAGCTCACAAATTATGGTTTTCATGTGTTTCTCCCATCCAATTATGAGTTATAGGTCATTGCTTGATCTTCATTCCGAATCTAAATCCATTGGTCGAGGATAACGGTTAAAAGTATTCAAACCATGACTACTCACAAACGTATAATAATTTCCGTTGGAATTGGGGCGCTCAGGCTTACACATGAAGGGTAATATGTCTATTTCTGTTTGGGTTGACTAGGTTGTAGACATCTAACACTTTTAAAATTCAATTTCAACCTATTCGTGCAGGTTTAGGCGAGATCATATCTATGTGCTCAATTAATATCCAATTATGCAATGATTTTTTTTCAAAAAAAATGAACCAAAAGTGGGGTTGCTTCCTATCAAATTATGGTTTAAGACCTAAGTAGCATAGATAGGTAGCAAAAGTAGATAACAAGATTAAAATGGGTGCTGACTCAACATGAATTTAATGTTTCGACTACAGAAAGAAGATAAAGACATTAAGCTCACAATCAATTCAATTCCCCCCCACACTTAGACAAAACAATGTCCTCATTGTAAATCAAAACAATAAAAGGGGAGTTATGCACGAGGGATACGTGCTTTTTAAAAAAAAAAAATTTAATCCGAATGTACGGCCATAAGGTAGCGTATTACAGCCGTAAGGTGGGTTCTAAACAAAAGATAAAAAAATTGCATTACGGCCGTAAAGTTATTTCTCACTGCCGTAAGCTGGCCTCTGATTAAACGTACTGGAATTGTGTTACGGCCGTACTTAAGTACCTTACGGCCGTAAGTTAGCCAGTGAATTTTTTTTTTTTTTTTTTTTTTTGTGAATGAAATGACTAAATAAAATAAAAATAACCAAAAATGAAAATACGAAAATAAAGAGTCGAGGAGGTAAAGAAACTCCTCTCTCGGGTTGCCTCCCGAGCAGCGCCTTTGTTTACTGTCGTTGGCTCGACAGGTTGTTTCCTCCTTCAATCGGGATTAGGTGGATTTCCAAAGCTCAATTTCCTCTTCATGCTCTTCATTAGTGCCTGCAAAGTAGGGGGTAGAGATTTTTCATCAGAAACTGGTAATGAGATGGATGAGATTTTACCTAGTTTCGGTGACTTTGGACAGTCCTTTCCACCAATACCGAGAACTTCCTGTACTAAAGAGTCATTCACATTAACAGAATAAACAAGATCATCATCAAAAATTTTCACGGAATCATAAATATTGAATTGAACAATTTCATTAACAAATTCCATGGAAAGTGTGCCACTGCTAACATCTATCTTAGTCTTAGATGTCTTTAGGAATGGTCTCCCTAACAAAATAGGAGTGGAGTTGGGGGAGTGGTCATCATTCATGTCCAATACATAAAAATCTGCAGGAAAAACTAACCCTCCTACTTGCACTAGAATGTCTTCAACTACCCCGTCAGGATAAGCATTAGAACGATCGGCTAGTTGAATTATAACATTAGTTTCAGTCAGTTTGGCAAGTTTTAATGACGCATAGGTGGACCTAGGCATTACATTGATAGATGCACCTAAGTCTATTAAAGCACGATTTATTTTCTTATTACCTATTTGACAAGGTATGGTAAACATACCAGGATCCTCGCACTTGGGAGGTAATTTTCTTTGAAGAAGTGCAGATACAGACTCACCCATTCTTACCATCTCATTTCCCACCAGTTTCCGTTTGCTAGTGCATAAATCTTTTAAAAATTTTGTATACCGGGGGACTTGCTTGATGGCCTCCAATAGCGGGATATTGATTTCAACCTTCCTAAACATTTCTAACATGTCCTTTTCTTTGCTCTCTTTGTTTGTCTTCGCTAACCTGCTAGGAAAAGGTGGAGGTGTTAGTTTAACATTTAAATGGGAGTCATTTTTTACCTGAGGGTTTTGCGAAGTGTCGTTTCTCTTCCCGACTCCTTCCTTTTCATCTTCCTCCACTTCGGGTGCAGCCGGTTCCAATTTCGGACCTTCAATTTCCTTTCCACTCCGGAGAGTTATGGCGCTCACGTTTTTGGGATTCACCTCGGGCTGCGATGGTAGCTTCCCTCCAGATTGTGCCTCCAATCTATTTATGGCAGTGGCCATTTGACTCATTTGATTTTCCAGGTTTTGAATGCTTGACTTGGTATCCTGTTGGAATTGCATCATGTTAGTTACCAACATCTTAACCATATCTTCAAGAGACATACCTGAATTTTGAGGTTTTTGTTGATATTGCCCCTGTGGTTGGAAGGTTCCTTGCTGCTAGAATTTCCCTTGAGATTTGTTGGATGGGAGACTCGGGGGCTTGTTATTCCCATAGCTTAGATTGGGGTGATCCCTCCAGCCAGGGTTATAGGTATTGGAGTACGGGTTGTATTGCTGTGTTTGAAATGGAAACCCTTCTGCAACCTTTACCTATTCGCCATTCTCCTCTTGCAACACCGGACATGTATCCGTTGGATGTCCAAAGTTTGAACAGATTCCGCATGCTTTGACCTGATTTGAGTTCCCTACAGCAAGCTGCTTAACGAGATTGGTTAGTTCATATAATTGACCTTCGATATTGGAACTACTTACCTAATTCACTCAGCGGACTTGGGAGTCTCGGGTTGAATTGAATTGCTGAGTATTTTCTGCCATATTAGAGATTAAAGCCCGCGCTTGTTCCTGCGTCTTGTCCATCAGTGCTCCTCCACTTGCGGAATCTATCATGTTTCTATCCATCGGTGCTAAGCCTTCGTAGAAATACTGCACCATGAGTTGCTCACTGATCTGATGGTGGGGGCAGCTCGAAATGAGTTTCTTGAAGCGCTCCCAGTACTCATATAATGTCTCGACATTGCTTTGGCGAACCACGCAAATCTCCTTCCGGATTGTCCCCGCCCTAGATGCAGGGAAGTATTTTTCCAAAAAGATTCTTTTCATGTCGTTCCAAGTAGTAACTGTTCCTGATGGTAGACAATAGAACCAGTCGGTGGCGGCATCCTTCAATGAGAATGGGAAGACTCTCATTTTTATTTGCTCCTCGGTAATGCTCGTGGGCCTCATACTGTCGCAAACCACATGGAACTCCTTTAGATGTCTATATGGATCTTCACTGGCATGTCCCCGAAAAGTAGGTAGAAGGTGGATCAAACCGGATTTTAGCTCAAAGGTTCTTCCTTCTTCTACCGTTGGAAAAGTGATACATAAGGGCTGTTGAGCCACATCGGGAGTAGCCAGTTGTTTAAGAGTTCTGTTTTCGATGTTGTTAGCTGCCATTTGTCGTGCTGCTCTCCTTTGCTGTCGAAAAGTCCTCTCAATTTCTGGGTCAAGATCAAAAAGTTCACAATTAGTTGACCGAATTTTAAGTATATAAGCAAAGGAGCACAAAAATAATTTTTTTTTTTTTTTTTTTTTTTTGAAAAATTATATAAATAAAATAGAAAATAAAATGGAAAATAAAATAAAAATAAAATTCTAATTGATTAAACACTAAATTGGTTAACCGTCCCCGGCAACGGCGTCAAAAATTTGATGCGAGTCGCAATGCACCAAAATAATAAATAATTCCTTACTCGCTAAATATTAATTAATAATGTAGTAGCGAGAGTAAGGGTCGATCCCACGAGGAACGAAAACTAATTTTAGTTGTTCGATCAATTAGAATGGAATGGGGGTTTTTGTGTGAAATTGCTTGAATGAAAACTATGCATAAAATAAATAATAAAATATGACTAGATAATTAATATGAGAATAAATCTTGTTCTCGGGTTCGGTTGTGCCCTTAATTAATGTTATACTTTTCCTTGTAACGTGTTTATATCCCTATTCAATTATCAATCATAAATAATCAACAAGCTCTGATTATCTAAATTCTTCCTTATGTGTATTGATTCAAAACAAGCTCTTTGAACCAATTCTAGCCACGGACAATCCTAAACAAGCTCTTAGGATTTAATGCACGACTAGTATGAAAATTTAGAAGAATAGATTGA
Organism: Ligustrum vulgare; assembly: GCA_963555705.1. Lineage (NCBI taxonomy): Eukaryota > Viridiplantae > Streptophyta > Magnoliopsida > Lamiales > Oleaceae > Ligustrum > Ligustrum vulgare. The sequence continues at coordinate 47,693,154 of OY743180.1, forward strand.
ATTGGATCGTTAATTACACAAGCTCGAATTAATCAATCCAAGTTGAATTATTACTAAATCTGCACGAGATTTATTGGCTACTAAAGTAAAGATTCAATGACAATTACGGATCAAGAATCTAAACATAGCATATTCATGAATCCAAAGATTAATAATCCAATTGGCCAAATTAAACTATTAATCAAATAAACTCAATTGAACATTCAAAACATAATAATCCAACAATTGAAATAAAGAAATAAATTCACGCTACTAATTTGTAGGAAAAGAAAATAACATAATTAAATTGACACAACTTCCCCTTTGAACAAGATATGAAATTTAGCCTAGCATTGTTGTGGTAGATTCTTCAAGTTGCTTCATGAATTCCATTGTTGTTGATATTCTTGCGCTTGAAAATCTCCCAAGAATGCTCTATATTTTTCTCTCAATTTTCCTCAATGTGTAGCCTCTTTCAAAAATAATAAAAGTCTCCTTTTTCTTGTCATGAAATTCCCTTTTTATAGCCTCAATTTCGTGCCCTAACTTTGGGCTCAAGAAATCCCAAAATTATGGAAAGAATTAAAATAAGGAAATTTTTGACTGGAAAGTTACGACCGTAAAGATGTTTCTTACGGCCGTAACATCTTTTCTGCTTAATTTTTTCTGTTTCAACATGCACTTACGGCCGTAACATCTTTTTTCTTGCGGCCGTAAATCTATTTGCACCTAAGTCCCCAAACTTCAGTTTTTAGTGCAATTTGGTCATTTTTTCTTCTTTTCTCCTCTTTTAGGATCCTATACAACATGAAACATAAAATACATTAATAATACTTAAATAGAATCACATTATGGCATATTCAAATATATAAGTGTATAAAATAAACGTAAATATCACACTTATCAGCAACCTCATAGCTAGAGTTCTATTTTTGTTGGAACATGGTGTATTTGGTTTCATGTAATCCAAATTATGTATTTAGTTCCTTTTTGTAATCTAAATTCCAGAATGATATGAAAGGTGGTAGTCATTTTTTTGCTGGAACATTATGTACTTGGTTTGGGTAATGCATTTTCTTTTCTTCAATGCAGTTTTTTTCTTTTTGGTATTTCATCTTCTTTCACAGACTTTTATAGAAACATGTATGTGTGGACTTAAACTAACTTATAAACATTTATTTGTCATCTGATAAACAAGTGTTGGAAGCTTCTCTTCAAACCAGAAAGATAGGATATGCTACTGCATTAGTTGCTCTAAAGATTTGGAAAATGAATACTGCTCAGTCCAAAATCACTCGTTACCACAAATGAAAAAAGAATGCCAGAAACTGAATTCATTGCCATAAATTGAAAATATTACATAGTCTTCAAAAGATTACATACTAAATTCCATACATCTAAATCCCTACCCTTCAATACAAGAAACTAAATACACTACAATAAGAAAAAAGACAAAGAAGGCTATCCCAACTTTTTCAACAATCTAAACACAATCCAATTTTTTAACCAAGAAGGATATCCCTCCATAATTCACCAATATATCTTGCACCAATTGGAGTCATGATTTGCAAAGTGAGCACCATTTGATTTCTTCATTTCTTGATCATTGATTTCATTTCCTGCCTTCTTCAAGACCTCTGGGTTGCTTAATAAAGGGGACAATGCCCACTCCATTGTCCAAATGATGTATCATTCCTTGCTGCCATCAAAACCTATGAATCCAATGGTTTGATCAGGAATTAGTACATTCATGGTCAACAATAACAAATAGCATCTGATGATTCTTCAACCGATGGCCATAAGAATCGATCGTTACACTTATACCTACTAGTTCTGTGGCCATCTTACCTCAACAGATGGATCATGAAGTTAAAGCTATAGCTATAGGATTAAGTAATCAGTAATGTAAATTGTCGTACATTTTTTCCTAGCTTTTATCCTATTTGCACATTCATTGCATAATTTAAACTCTGGCCACTTCAATCAACTTAGCAACATAAAAACTTGCTAGTAGGGTAAAACCTTTCAAGGAAACAAGATTCATGATTATTTACCATCGATTTTGTTAGATACTAGTGCACTGCAACCCATGCCACAGCGAGATGGACCACCACAGTCCTACAAATGTAAGGACATAAATTCAGTAGCTCAATGATAAAACTGAAAACTAGGTGGAGAGATTTCTTATTTCCAGAATACATTGTAGAGGAAAATCATTCATCTCAACTGCATGAAGGTCAACAAAAAGAAAGCACGGAGATAAATGATAAAACTATCTTACACTACAGAGACTTGCGGTTATTAGTTTGAAGTATTAAAAAAAATAGTTATAAGTTTAAAAATATTTTTGGCACCTCAAAGATTAACTCACTGCCTAGAGAATAAGCAATCATCGACGCTAAAACTCTAACTCTATATTTGTTCACCCGCTGTCGTTGAAGGTCCAATCCTCCGGAGATCGCAATAAGCTATGGTGTTTACAGATTGGAGATGGTGAGTTGAGTTTTGGACCCAAAAACTCCACTCACCATCTGATGGTTTTCGTAATTAGATTTGGGAAGGGCGTGTTTGGCTGGATGGTTTGAGTTTGATTTGTCCAACTAAGCGCCACGTAGGAAAAACGTTAGACACGTAGCAAAAACCATCTATGTATGTATACACTGTTTAGCTACAGTGATGGATGGAAAAAACTTTTGAAAGTTCGGTGATGATTGAGTTACATTTAGAAGATTAATGATTAAGTAGTAATGAAATGTAAAGTTCAGTGATCATTAATATAATTAACTCAGTCCCAACAAAAGGAAAATTGAGAAAGAATGAGAGAACAAAACAAATTCAGAAAAATTTAGGCGTCATTTCTAATTATAGATATATATATTATTTTTTTTGAAAATGTAGGTCCATACATTAAGGACATGTTTGGAACACAATACGTTGGAACACAATATGGTGTTTAAACGAACTAGGTAGTACAATATGGAAACAATCACCTACCCACAGTGGACAGAAGTTAATGTGTTCACCGTAAACGACATTTGTCAACATCAGATCACGATGGACGCATTAACACTTACCCCACAATTGGTAAGTGATCGGAACTACAGTACAATAAACAAACAAACAAACATTTTGATTCTTTTTACTCATTTCTATCTCGCATTTTCTATTCTCCAACCAAACATGCACTTAACATACTAACATTCTAAAGCACAACCTATAGAATCTTAAAGAGTTGAATGATTTGTATATTTTCCTAAATCCTTTCAGCCTCTCTCTTTCGACGAAGGCGATGTCAAATGATGCAATGTACTTGTTTGGATAACAGCACTAGGATTGGCGTCTCTTGTGCGACTCGATACCAATTGCCTGACGCCAAAATTCCTCTCCGTCCCACCTCGTGCAAAATGTTGCCATGGCTTTGGGAGGGCTCGCACCACCCTAGCTGAAGCTACCAGTAGGACTACACCGAGGAGAATAAATATCCTGTGTTTAAATATCTCAAGGTCAATAAGTTTCTACCGTATTTAAAGCCTTCAATTAAGACTACATTAGAATATCTATCGAGGGGTTGGATTTAAATTGCTAATAGTTTAAAGAAGAATAGAAAAGATAAGCAAATGGATATCATATACCATCCGAGCAGAAGCGATAGACGAGCCACTGGCGCTGCAGGCAACCCTTCGCCCAATGCAAACATACCAGCAAGTACACCTGTCACGATTGATGCAACAGCAGCACATGTAGACACGACAATTGCCCTCCCATGCTTTAAACCTCGCGTCTATTTGGAAGAACGAGAGAAATTACTATCACAAATACATAGTCGGCAATAGCTACGTAATACAATACTAAATGGCACCGGTAAGAAGCCTAAAGCAGTAGTGCGTTCTTAAGAAGCAAAACAGATATCTGTCGTCGTTCAAATGAAAATTTAGCAAAATAAACAGAGAACAAAAAAAGTGTAGCCGGATTGAGAGGAGAAAACAGCACCAACATTTAAATTACCTGGTAAACAAAACCGGAACCACTGCAGGATATGCTGATTATTAAACAAACGGGTAGCAGTAACTTAGAAAACTCCTGCTCCAAGAATAGAAATCCCATCTTTGATATCACAGATGCAACCCTGAAATTACAGTTGAAAAATCCTCTCAGAAAAGTGTATTTTAAACCTAAAGAAATATGGGCCATTTAAACCGGGAAAAAATACATTAAGTGAAGAAAAAAAGGTAACGAGGAAAACATTCCCCAAGGATTTCTGCGGGGGAAAGTTGAGAAAAAATAAGAGAATGTTTTATATAAATGATTTACCCAAATGGCATGAACAGGTAAAAAAGAAAATCAAGACAAATGGCTACATATATGTTCTTTGCGAACTAACAAAAGGGAAGTAGAGAAGAGTAGTTTCAAGAAACTAAAGTCTAATTTCCACCCCACCTATACGATTAGCAATTTGTGCAAAATAAGACATGAATGCTGCAGTTTTCAACCCAGTAGCGACTTCATTACCAAATTTCTCTAGCTAGCAATTTGCAAGACATTCCAATTGGTTGTTAATGAGAACCAAAATATTATACTGATTACTGAGTTTAGTTTCTTCAACATATCTACAACCCCCACCCCCATCCTCTTTTTTCCTGACGTAACTCTGCAAAAAAGTGATAATTATCAACTATCTATCAGAATTGCAATTTTTTTTTTTTTTAAAATTTTTTTTGAAGAAATATAGTTGAATGTGGGGAGGGATTCGTACTCCACATAAATGTTTTGCACTCCAATCTAGTACTCCCTCAAAAAAAAAAAAAAAAAAAATTGTTCAATACTAGAAATTGTATCCCAGTCTGTCTAAGATTAATTTTATGTCATAAGCATCGACTCTCCAATACAAACAAACTGACTGTAATTAACAAAACCCCCCAGGTATCTTCATTTCAGCATTCCATTAACATAAATAAATTTGAATAACTATATTTTCCCCAGTTCAAGAATAGAAGAGTACGGAGCAAAAAAGAATGGCCCTTGGCTACAGGTTGAATAAATGAAGAGAAAGCCAGTACTCATCCGTTTTTATATTGTGAACATTTTCAAGCTGTTGGGAGCTTTTCTCGGTAGGTAAATTGCCATTAAGGAAAACCACAGCTGGAAGTGGGTGACTTGCCTTTGCCCCTAATTCAATCCAACAAATAACTTCCTCGTATGACCATAATTAGCAAAGCAAAAGGGTAAACTGAGAAAAAGGTAAACCACGAAAGCATAAAAAGTTTCTTGTTAATTAATTTAGGACAAAAATGTACCCAAACAAAATGCCAGATTCCAACCCATATATAATTTCCTCAACAACTTCATATTGCACCTAAATGTGAAAAAAAAAAAATTGCAGAAAAATCAAAATAAAATTCGAAAGATGCCCCAATCAACAATATACTTAGCAAGAAACATTAAGATTTACCAAGTCCTGCTCTCTTCGTCTGCGTCTATAGATACGAAGCCATCCATTAAGCAGTACCTGTAATCAACAAAGTATTATAAAGTGGGTCACTATTACAGAATAAAATAAAATAAATAACAGAACCCCCTCTTTTATTTCAGTAAGAAAAAAAAGTAAAGCATTTACATTAGTATCAATACATGAGAAATAAATGCCAGGAAATAATAAGAAATGCGGTCAAAATGAATACTAATTGCAACAAAAAGGGACAACCCCTCACCCCAACAACCAAACCCCACCCAAAAATGCGCAACTTTGAAAACATAACTAAATAACTTCCTGGTGACTTGAACGCTCCCATTTGAAATGACATAAAGTTTAAGGTGGTAACTTTGTGAAAATTCCCATTGTCACCACAAAATTATGGCCAAGTATTCTTGTGGCACATTATTACAAAAAAGAAATAGAAGCATCCAGTTGTGGAGGATGGGAGGAGAACTACATGTAACTGAACTTCTCATAGTAGTGCCTCGTTTATGCTTCGAGGAAGTGCTAGTAATTGGTGGGACACAGTAGGCTATTTAGAAAATGTATCGTAGAAAAAGAAAACAAGAGGGAGAAGAGAGAGAACAATTTTTTTTTTTTTTAAAAAAAAAAAAAGAGGGTTCCATCAGTCGCCTCTCCTCCACAATTTGGTGATTATGGATCTAGAGTGGGAGATAGAAGTTAAGGGCCGGTAGCAGGAGACATTATGGGTAGAAGGGCTAGAATGGCCCCAGGTGAGAAGAAAGGGCAGCAAAATTGTGGCAATAGTGAGAAGCAGGGGTGTGATGCAAATGGGTTGGGGGAGAAAAATGATAGTGGAAGTAACTTTTGAAAATGGCCATGCTAGAAATTAATTATTATTTCAAATGCTTGATAAAACACCCCAACCCTCAACCTCAAACTTGTTTATTCTGCATATTACTGATAGTCTGATAGTGTCCATCCTGATTATTATTCTGAGTTGAGTCCAACCAGACGAAGGTAATAGACTAGTGTGAATCCCACATCACTCTGAGAACTAAATGAATCTGTTTGCATTCTACCTGCAACTTTTTGGAATAAATTATTATTAGAATCAATTCAACAAGTTACAGTACTTAATTAATCATGTCTCTCTATTTTTTATACAAAAGGTATTTAACCAGTCAAATTGAAGAAAGGCTTGAGAAATCTGTAAAGATTACCAGGAAAATGCCACATAAAAGAGCACAAAGAAGGATATGAAATAATATAATGCATCGATTGCGGTACAATTCACTAGTTATTCCAGATGCTCGCCAAATCTTAAAAAACCCAGAGGTTATTTGTATTTCTCTATGCAAAATCATTAAGCATTAGTGTTTGAGGGTGTATGGTATCTGTTATATGGAGGCATATATAACATTTCAAATAATTATGAAATTGTTCTTAATATCAGATGGTGAATGGGATAAGATACCTACAAACAAGAATGCAACAATAACTACCAGCCACGGTAAATGAAAAATTGAGATAGAAGAAGAGTTTTGCTCCTCCCCTCCAGCACCAACACCTGTTGCATATAAAGATATATGACAGTTAGAAGCTAGAGGACCAATTGACAATAATTATCTAAACAAGGAATCTTAAACTATCCAAACTCATATAATCATATGATAAAATATTAAAATTAGTTATATTAAAATCATAGACAGATAATTTAAAAGACAATTTTTATCCAAGGGATAAAATCATAGCACCATCATTTTCGCATTTCAAAAGAGCTCATGTTACCTATAGTGCCGATGCCAGCCAAAGAAATTCCTATCCAGTCAATAGTATTCATGGTCTCCTTCAAATAAAAATGGGAAAATACTGACAGGATGGCAAGTCCACAGCCAGAAACAGGTTGAATGACAGATACCTAGAATTAATCATTGAAGTTAAGGGAGATGTATAAGAAATGGTTACCTGTAAGTTCACATAAATTGCTGAACAGGAGAAAATTAAGCAAGCACGCTTATGTTTCTATATTAGGAAATTGATTATAAAACATTTACAGGAGCTTGAGATAGTGCTCGCAGCATCAAGACAGCTCCAAAAATGTCCATCATAAAGCCTGTAATCCAGGTTTTATTGGAAGCATATGCTCTTATGACCTACAAAAATAGATCATTTCGAACCACACCGAAAATAAATTGAGAAGTAGAAGAATAAATGTTAATAAAGTCCAAAAGGGAGAAAAACAACGACTAAGTGTTCAATATGAAAAACAATCGCCCAACATTTTAGTTTGCTCAACTCCAGAAACCATGCAATATACAGTATAATTAAAGTTACTTAAATTTTATAAATCATAATTATGATAAAGTTGATCAGCTAAAAGTAACTTTGTCGACTATTCCCAAGTTGAATGCCAAGACAGGTCAAAATCCTCATTGTTTTTCCATTGATTAGTACAAAATAATGTTTCTATTATATGGTTAAGAAAAAAGTTCCTATGAATTGCATTCTATATATTTTTCTTTCGTTAAAAGTTAAACACGAGCACGCGAAAATAAATAAATAATTTTCTCCTTCGAATCGAGGGGGGGGGGGGGCTTCCTGTAGATGATGTGATAGCAAAAAAAAGTTTTATAACGTCAGCCCCAAGTTTATTGAGAAAAGCATTAGGCGAACAATCAAAGTCACATTATCTGTCACATTTAATCATGCCGACACACTAAGCCACTGTTCGGCGGCGATTTAATGAGGAAAGAGAAAAAAAAAAAATTGTTTTCGAGGTAAAATGTTTGGTTAAAAATTGAAGAGAGAATGTGTGGGGTTAAAAAGTGATTTGAAAAATTGTGTTGTTTAAATTGTAGTTTAATGAGGAAACCGAACACAGGCTAAAACTTCGCATTACAGTGAAAAAAGGCTGTCCTGTCTCATATTTATATTGGGATTAGCCATTTCAAAAATGATTTTCAATATCAGCTGAATCTTTGAACCTTGTCACCCAATAATATGTCATTTCAAACTCCATTTAATCAGTATAACACTCATCAGGCATAACGGAAAAACAGGAAATGATAACAACCTATTTGCAACAAAATATCACATTAAAGGCCACTTATTAAATGGACTCAAAGTAAGTGGTTCAATTGTGTCCTTTCAAACTCATTTCATTCATAAAAATATGAGCTTTCACAACTGACAGCGTTAACTGAATAAATCCAATACTTCATAAATCTCTATTTGATACCAAATCACTTTTTTACAGCAAACATTTCCTCGAACCAATTTTCAACCACGTATTTTACTTAGAAAATGTTAGGCTGCGTTCTCTTTGGCGTTTTCCAGCCGTTTTCCGTTTTCCATTTCCGAAAACGCGGAAAACTCGTTCTCTTACGTTTTGTTCGGAAAAAAATTTCGAAAACGTTTTCAAAATTTGTAAAGGAAATGGAAAACGTGTTTTTCGCGTTTTCCGAAATTTATACTTATTAAGTGGAAAACGCGGAAAACGCGTGTTTTCCGCGTTTTCCACTTAAAAAATATATATATATATTAAAAAAATTAAAATAACCAAAAAAATTTGAAATTTGTCAAAATTTGTCATTTTTAATTATATTATTGGTCCCTAATTTTCAAAAGTTGTCATTTTAATCCTCAAATTTTGAAATTTCTTTCGAAAATACCCTAATTTATTTGCAACTTAGGTCCCTCAACTTCAGATTTTGTTGCACATTAGTTCACAAATTTTACTTTTCTTTCAATTTAGTCCTTCTTGTATTTGCTTTATAGGTCATTGTCTTCAAACATGTATAATTATTGATGTACAATTCCGAATTGCACTCTGTTTTTTGCATCGAACTCCAAATTCAACCATCTTTCTGATGATGTATCATGTGCTTAATTATTAAACATTTCTTTTTTACTTTTGTAATGTAGACACTTATTTTGTAAGGGCATCATTAATTAACGTAAATTGATTTTTGCAAATTTTATTGAAACTTAAATTTTAAACGTTATGAGTGCTTACTAGAAGGATGTATCTAGATAAAGTATCTATATAAAGTATTAATTGGAACGATTACTTTAGAAGGGAAAATTACTATCCAAATGTGGAACGATTACTTTAGAAGGATAACATGAATTTTTGAACTTTTTTGGTATAACCAAATTGTGTGATAGAGGTTATTTCATTTATTTTTGTTGTGCAACTCAAATATGATATCTTTATTTCATATATATTAACAAACAATATAATTACAAGTATACTGAAATAATTTTCTTCAAAATTTTAACCAGAACGCGTTTTTCAGCTTTTCATTTTCGAATTCAGTTTTCAGAAATAACAAACCAAACGCGTTTTGAGCAATTTTGGAAAAAAGTCACAGAAAATGAAAAACAAAAAACATTTTCGAAAATAAAAATAGAAAACTGAAACACAAAGAGAACGCAGCCTCACATTCTTTATTTATAAACAAAAACTTTTACCATCCAATACTTCCAAACAATGAACAAAACCATAGAAATGAAAGAGGAAATGACAACAAAGAACATTTCTTAAAGGGTCGCAACAGTAAAGACCAATTAAAAATAGGAATTGATTATTGAATGAATCCAAGATTCATATAACCAGAGATCCAAAAACACATATACTTTATAAATGTGTATTTACCTTGAGTTTGAAAGAAAGAGGAGGGAGAATGACGGTGCCTTTTTTCTGCAGGACTTTGCCGATATTGTTGCCAGCGGTGGCAGCTATCGTCACGAAGACTGATTCCCACATCTTCTCTCTCTCTGCCCTGGTTTCTCTCGCTCTATATGTTTGATCTCTTTGTATTTTCAGAAATCTTTCTGTCTAATTTCGACAACAACCAATCAAGTATCAAGATCTCTCACGTTCGCTTTTTTCGAGTTTCATGAGATTACTATTCTAGTCCGTTAAGTTTCGTTGTATGTTATATTTAGTCCTTACCAAATGTTGTTCAGTGAAGTAAGGAGGTTTCTTTATTTTTACATTACTCAAATCGAACAGTAAAATATGTCTCAAATCATTTTGCGCATAAAACTAGGAGTGGCCACATTTTCTTGGAACCGGTGGTAACGAATCGGAACCGGTTAGAATCGGCGGGTCCAGATTCGGTTCGGCCAAAGAAAATTCCCTATTTGATACTTGTATTTAGAATCGAACGGGAACCTGTCTGGTCTCGATTCTTATTAATTGGAACCGACGGTACTTCAGTCCCCTTATATGTTGAATGTTTTTTTTATATATAATATAAATCGTGAAGAGGTGAAACCGTTTACGAAAGTTTCTATTTGACCAAAATTTCTTTCCATTCCCAACTTCCACATAAACAGAATCCTCCTCCAAATCCTCCCAATCTCTTTGATTCTTTAATTTATATAATCAATTTAACTCATAATTTAAGTTTTAACTCATAATTCTCAACTCCAAATCTAAATATGTCGGAATTACCTAAATCTTAAGTAATTTTACAAACAAAACTCTTGTAAGGTTTCGAAACTAACATGCACACCAGTATTAAAAGAATCGAAACCATAACCCGGATCAACCTTGCACTACGATGAAGTTTGTGATAGAAATTATACATTTTGATGAATCGCTAGAATTTGATGTTGTTGTAGTATAGATCTTTACCACAGCCGTCCAATTATCCAGCATCTAATGGTGATCCACACAGCAAGTCAATATCTGGATTATTGTGCTAGCAATCAAGAAAAATAACTAACTGTTTCTCTACAATTCTCTTAGTACTTATAGGAATAACCTAAACCTAATTAGGTTAAAGATTGTGCACTTGGGCAAACCCAAGTCCGGCCCAACTAATTGGACTTGGACATATTATTCCAACAATCTCCCACTTGTACAAGATCCAATTCCAGATGTTAAATTCTTGTCTTTTGTGTGTGACCCATCAGGTTCCATTCACAATGGCAAACGTCGTGTTATTATCGTTCCAATCTAATTGGAATGAGATGAACCGAAATCTCTATTTCACATTCATCCTCGATTCACCAAGATCGATTAATTCATGTCGCAGTTCGAGATTGACGTCTAGCAACGTATCAAGGCAATCCATGTAAAGGGATTGTCATGTGGTATGATAAGACCAGTTTATGTGTAGTTACCGTGGAAATATAGTCCCTTCATCACATATAACTCAATCGGTTGAAAGACATGGAATAACGTCAATCTCTTTTAACCAATTATTTTATTCACATCCACCTTAAGTTGATTTAGTCATGATTGAAGCATTTTCAATTCATAACATTACCCCGACCGAGGATTTTACATCAACTTTGTTTGGTGAAATGCAGGTTACAATCTCCTACTACCCAGGAGTGATGAATCCTCATTTTGGACATACACAACCTTCATATGAGTCTTACTATACCCGTGTCACGTCATCCTGATGACTCCCTCTCAAAAGCCAACATCAACGCTCACCAAAGCATAGTAATCTTCACATAAGATTCTATGAAGTCCTCAAGTCAAAGGACCAAATTCACAACCACACATTAGAGATTTACCACTGACGTTTTGATAGTTATCCACGTGGTATCTCTAGGCGGGTCATCCAATGCTTGTTCATCTAACAATGCATCCACGTGTTCATTTGAATGTCCCTCTACATTCTAGCTTGTGAGATGAGCAACTTTCTTCACAAGAAAGAAATGTAACACGTGCTAGTCTAACTGCAATAACAATATTTGTATCTTGTTATTGCTTTGACTAGGGATAATTTAAGAATAAGTCATTCTATTACTTGAATCTCACAATCACAACACATTGTGACTTACAAGTTGTTTGAACTTATTCTACGGACTCCATTATTGTAATTCTAAGCAATAACAGATTTTCCAATCAAAATGTAGACTCAATTTACTAATAAACGTTTATACCAATGATGTCCAAACAAAGTGTATATCACATTAAATAAAATCTCATGCAAACTAGATCCAATCACTCATGTATCTAACACCAACAGATTTGGTATGATCATCATGCTTGTGTTGAGACAATCCCTTTGTCAGAGGATCTGCTACATTATCATCTGTCGGGACTCGTTCTATTCGTATGTCATTTCTTTCTATGATCTCCCTGATGAGATGATATCGCCTTAATACATGCTTGGATCGCTGATGAGACCTTGGTTCCTTCGCTTGTGCGATGGCTCCATTGTTATCTCAATACAAAGCTATTGGATCAACAATGCTAGGAACCACTCCCAGTTCAGTTATGAACTTCCTGATCTAGACGGCTTCCTTTGCTGCTTCTGAAGCAGCTATGTGAATGGCTTCTGTAGTTGAATCTGCAGTAGTGTCTTGTTTGGAACTTTTCCAACTGACCGCTCCTCCATTTAGAGTAAATATATATCCGGACTAGGAATTACAGTCATCTTTATCTGACTGAAAACTGGCATCAGTATATCCTTGAACCTTTAGTTCATCTTCTCCATATACAAGTAACATATTTTTAGTCCTTCTCAAGTACTTAAAAATGTTCTTGACAGCGATCCAATGTTTCTCGCCAGGATTCACTTGGAATCTGCTTGTGACACTCAAAGCATATGAAACATCAAGTCTTGTACATAGCATCACATACATAATGGATCCCATTGCTGATGCATAAGGTATCTTATCCATGTGATCTCTCTCATTCTGTGTTTTTGGACACATTTCCTTAGAGAGTGTGATCCCATGTGCAATGGGACAGAGTCTTCTTTTGGACTCTTGCATATTAAATCTTCTTAAGATTTTATCTATGTATGAGAATTGTGATAGGCCAAGCATCTTTCTAGATCTATCCCTATAGATCTTAATCCCAAGGATGTATGCTGCCTTTCCCATGTCCTTCATGGAGAAGTTTTTGGATAACCATGTTTTTACTGATTGAAGCATGGGGATATCGTTTCCTAATAACAATATGTCATCTACATACAGAATTAGAAACACAATTTTGTTCCCACTATTTTTCTTGTACACACACAGCTCATCTTCATTTTTGATAAAATCAAACTTTTTGATTATCTGATCGAAACGAAGATTCCAGCTTCGTAAGGCTTGCTTTAACCCATATATGGATTTTTGTAGCTTGCATACTTTGTTTTGCTCCTTGGATTCAAAACCCTCGGGCTGTGTCATGTACACATCTTCATTAAGATTCCCATTAAGAAACACAGTTTTGACATCCATTTGTCAAATTTCATAATCGTAGTATGCTGCTATTGCAAGCAAAATCTGAATAGATTTAGACATGGCGACTGGTGTAAAGGTTTCGTCAAAGTCAATTCCTTATCTTTGCTTATATCCCTTTGCCACGAGTCTTGCCTTGTATGTATGAACATTACTATCCATGTCTGCCTTTCTTTTGTAAACCCATTTACAACCTATGGGTCTTACCCCATCAGGTAGGTCAACTAAGGTCCAAACCTTGTTTTCGTACATGGAGTTCATTTCGGATTCCATGGCTTTCTGCCATCTCACTGAGTCAACACTTGACTTTGATTCTGCATAAGTCGAGGGTTCGTCTTCCTCAATTAGCAAGTTTTCTTTGGTAATCATAAGATCAAATCTTTTGGGAGGATGAATAACCCTTTCTGACTTGCGTGGAGCTGGTATTTCCTTAGGGTCTAGCGATTCCCCATTACCAGTCTGTGTCTCATCAATATTAGACACAGCCACTGGTTCATCTAATCGGTTTACCTCTCCTGTAGTTTCTTGAATTTCTTCAAGTTCTACTTTGCTCCCACTGCTCTCTCTTAGAATGAACTCTTTCTCTAAGAATATAGGATGTTTTGACATGATGACCTTCATCTCAGTGGGATTATAGAAATAATATCCAACTATTTGCTTTGGATACCCTACAAATAGGCATTTGTCGGATTTAACATCTAATTCATCCGATTTTGCCCGCTTCACATAAGCATCGCAACCCCAAATCTTCAAATATGAGAGATTAGGTCTTTTCCCATTCCATATCTCATATGGAGTTTTATCAACCGACTTAGATGGGACACGATTTAGTGTGTGGCATGCAGTGTTTAGTACATAACCCCAAAACGTTTTTGGAAGAACTGCTCGGCTCATCATTGATCGCACCATGTCAAGTAGAGTGCGATTTCTCCTTTCAGATACACCATTATGTTGTGGTGTATACGATGGAGTCCACTGCGAGAGAATCACATTCTCTTTAAGATAACTTAAAAATTCTTCTTTCAAGTATTCTCCACCTCGATCAGATCGAAGTGTGAGAATGCTCTTACCATTTTGTTTCTCAGCTTCTCGCTTGAATTCCTTGAACCTTTCAAGGACTTCATGCTTGAACTTCATTAAATAGATGAATCCATATCTAGAATGGTCATTTGTGAAAGTGATGAAGTAGGAGAAACCTCCTCTAGCATTTGTTGACGTTGGTCCACATACATCCGTATGTATGAGGCTCAAAATGTCGGTAGCCCTTTCTCCCTTCCCAGTAAAGGGTGACTTGGTCATTTTGCCTAAAAGGCATGATTCGCATTTATCAAATGATTCAAAATCATTTGTGTCTAAGTATCCATCTTTATGTAACTTGGATATGCGTTTTTCATTTATATGACCAAGCCTACAATGCCAAAGGTAGGAATTATTAAGGTTATCTTTCTTAGGCCTTTTGTTTTCTATACTCATTATAGTATTTTGCATGTGTAGAACATAGATTCCATTAATTAATTTTTCACAACCATAAAACAATTCATTAAGATAAAAAGAACAACATTTATTCTTAATCTCAATGGAAAAACCATCCATGTCCAAACATGAAACTGAAATAATATTCTTAGTAATGGAAGGAATAAAATAGCAGTCTTTTAATTCTAAAACAAGGCCCGAGGGCAACGATAAATAGTAGGTTCCTACAGCTAATGTAGCAACTTTTGCTCCATTTCCCACTCATAGGTCCACGTCCCCTTTCTGCAGTCTTCTATTATTCTTTATTCCTGCATATTTGTGCAAATATGAGATCCACATCCGGTATCCAATACCCAAGAATCTAAAGGAGCAGACATAAAAACCTCGATAAAATAATTTCCTGAAGTGGAAGCCTCATTAGACTTCTTACCCTTCAAGCTAGCGAGGTAAACCTTGCAGTTCCTTTTCCAGTGTCCTATACCTCCACAATGAAAGCAAGGGTCATTAGACTTGGACTTTCCTTGGTCAGCTTTGACTGTTTTTCCAGTAGACTTGATCTTCTTGGATCCTTTCTTAAAGGTGAAGTTGGACTTCCTCTTAGTTCCCTTAGAGTTGTCAATGTTCAAGATCTGCCGTTTACCTTTATTGATGTTGGGCTCAACAGTTTTCAGCATATTCAGCAGCTCAGGCAGGGCACACTGAATCTTATTCATGTTAAAGTTTATAATAAACTGTGAATAGCTATCAGGCAGGGATTGTAAAACTAAGTCAACACTTAGTTCGTGATCCATAGCAAAATCGAATTGGCCCAATTTTTCAATAAAGTCAATCATCTTCAGCACATGAGCACTGACTGAAGATCCTTCTGCCATCACACATCTAAATAGCATTTTGGATGTCTCATACCTCTCAGTCCGAGACTGTTCATCGTACAACTCCTTGAGATGAAATATAATGGTATGAGCATCCATACCCTCGTGCAGCTTTTGTAACTCAGGTGACATATATGCAAGCATCACACGTTGTAGTATTGTCGTCATCACCGTGTTTATTATAAGCTTGCACTTCCTCTGGCGTAGCTTCCTCAGTAGGAACTTCCGGTATTGGTTGCTCAATGACATATCCAATTTTTTCATGCTTGAAAACGATTCTCACATTACGATGCCAATCCAAAAAGTTTGGTCCGGTAAGCTTATTAGCATCAAGTATGCTTCTCAAACTTATATGGTTACTCTTATTCAATAACTGAAATGACAAAAATAGAACAATAATTAAATACAAAAATTAACATAATTTGGACTTTATTAAATTAATATGTACTCCCACTGTTTGACATGAATTAATGACCCCCCCCCCCCTTACATTAATTGGTAGAATCTATATGATTCCTAGTGGGCTAGGATCCCTTTCATTTTATTAGAACCTTGAGTGACTCAACAAGTTCTAATAAAACTTCCAGGTAGATACACTTATCAATCACATCTCTATGTAACTCCTAGATCATCAAGTAGACAACTCTTTGTCTTGCACATCTTATGTACACTTGATCATGCCTCCAAAATTTATCTCCTTGAGTGACTCAACAAGAGATGAATTATGGTTAAATTTTACCCATTTGTTCAGAAATATCGTATATTTCATAATGATTAAACACACCTTCCATCTCGCAGCCTTGAGTGACTCAACAAGCTGACATTGATGGCGGATTTTGGTTTATCATTATAACAATGGAAGGCATTTTGTATTAACTAATTAATACGAATTTAATATTTAATTTGAGGGGTTTGTAACGTCTCATCAATCCTATGTAAATTAACTATCATCAACCATGTAATTAATCATACATATAATAGTGTGGATGACTATGGACGGTATCTATCTAGTCTCCTTGAGCCATGAAGAAGACTAGTTGGTATATTTCCTAGGGAACATTGCATCCCACATCGAATGCCAAAATGCAATAACCGCTATCTGCTCCTACCTGTAACATTTACTAGTTGGCACGCAGGCCTGTATCAGATGGACATGCGGCCCATATAAATAAAATAATATCACGCTGGCCCAATTAAAAAATAACAGGCTCGCATGCTCAATTAAACAATAACAGGCACGCATGCCAAATTAACAAAAGCAGAATTAAATAAATCATACATTCAACCAATCACATAAGTTTAGTCCATAATCATCCACTATAAATCCTAACACAATTAATATCTAATATTAATAATGATATATATTAATTTCCAAATTTGCAACGTAGATTTTAATTGTCTAAACCCTTTTAGACAAAACAGATCGAATAAAATAATCAATCTTATTGATTTGCCAATTAATTAATCATATAAATCAATTTTATGTTAATGAGATTAATCAATTAATCTAATTAATCAATTAACTCATTATTCATGGGGAAGATAAAAATAACCATTTTATTTTTAATCTCCAAATTGAGTCGTACTTGGATTTGGATCAACCTTTTAAAATTTTATGTAAGGTCTATCTTAGAATTTTATGAGAAAATCAATATTTTAGTCAAGTCAAAAATTCAAAATTTTTGTTTAAAGACAATTTTATAAAAATTTTCTCAAAATAAAATTATAATCAAGACCTATTCGAATCCCTTTTAAATTCAGGCCTCAATTTTAATTTCCGAAAATATAGGTACCTTCCAGCAAAATTTTAAAACAAAAGGGATCTATTTCAATTTTGAAAATAAGCACAGGGCCAGCCCATGCTTCTTTGGAATATGGGGGGGGGGGGTTATGCAATTTTCAAAATTGCATAACCCACCCCCGTCCCCAACTCAGCACTAGGGGTTTCGGTGCGCCACTGCGGCACCGACCGGCACCTTTTCTTCTATGCCGCGTCGCCGACGCGACAGACCCCCCCTTCCAGAGACCTGCTGTTGCGAACAGCAGCACTGTTCGCGACAGCAGCAGTTGTTGCGCGCAGAGGCGAGTCTCGCCGCTGCTACGACTGCGTAGTGGTGACACTCGCCGCTGCCATGCGCAACGCTGCGTCCCAGCAGTGGCGACGATCTCCGCTACCACGTGCAGCTAGCGGTGCAGCCTCTTTTTGAGATTTTTATTTTTTTATCTGATTTTTAACTATTAATCTAAAACATTTTAAGATTTAATTTGTGCAAATCAAATTAATATCTCAATAACAATTATTGTGAATACATCAAAACAAAACAAACTTCAACAAGTTTCAAGGTAGGCTCTGATACCACTGTAAGGTTTCGAAACAAACATGCACAGCGGTATTAAAACAATCGAAACCATAACCCGGATCAACCTTGCACTACGATGAAGTTTGTGATAGAAATTATACCTTTTGATGAATCGCTAGAATCTAATGTTGTTGTAGTATAGATCTTTACCACAGCTGTCCAATCGTCCAGCCTCTAATGGTGATCCACACAACAAGTCAATATCTGGATTATTGTGCTAGCAATCAAGAAAAACAACTAACTGTTTCTCTACAATTCTCTTAATACTTATAGGAATAACCTAAATCTAATTAGGTTAAAGATTGTGAACTTGGGCCAACCCAAGTCCGGCCCAACTAATTGGACTTGGACATATTATTCCAACAACTCTAAAAGCTGTTGATATGGAATTTCGATTTTCGAAGGCAAATTTGCGCAAACGGTAGAGTTGAATGAAATTTTTTTAAAAGTAGCATTGAAAGAAATTTTTAATCTTTATTAGGGAACATTTTATTTTAATATTTTCAAATGTAAATGATCGAATCGGACCGACTCGAAACCAATTGATTCGATTCCTAACCAAATATGGAACCAATGGTTCCATTACTTAAATTCCCATTGGTAATTGATTTGGTTCGATTTCTTTCGAAATCGAACCGAACCGAACCGCATCCTCTCCTACATAAAATTATGCCACCCAAGGCAGCTCAACAGAAAAAAACTCAGCCTGAACACAAGTTAGCCTAACAAATAAAAGTCTAGGTCAAGCACAACTCACTCAAAAATAAAAGTATAATCCAGACCCTATACACAAAAACATGATTCAATAAAATGTTATTACATGATCATTTATAAACAATTTTTTACCAAACAACAAAGAGAACAGTTCTAGCGACACACAGGCAAAGATCAATCCTGCCATAGAACCGAATTTGTAATAGAATGAATTACACTCGTACACATGTCAACAATTCATTATTTTATCCGTCACATCAATTCCTAAATCAATAATTCACAAAATTTCGATCATCTAGGTTGGCAAGGAAAGGTGGTAAAGTAGCATTTTCGAGCAAAGATATCTAACAAAATCACATTTCATCTGTCATTTCAAATGATGGTGGAATTAACGTTAAACTTCGTGAAGAGTATTATTCCCAGTAACAGTAAAAAACACTTAAAATCAAGATTTAACAAAGACAAAATGACAACGTTAATGTATATATACAACCTGTTCGTTGAATTACAAGAATATGAAAACGCCCAAGAAAACAATGTTTATATACATCCAACAAGCATATTTCATTGACATAGGATATGCATACAAAAATCAAAAAGTAATATAAAGTTGAACAACATCAAATTCTGCAGTTAATTTAGACAAACTATATTTACAAAAACAACCAAAATTTTGCAACAGCAAGAACAAGATTGGGTAATGGAAAGTCCCCTCTGCAAATCAGTGGACTTGCATCTCCCAATTACAAGTCAATTACAGATTTAACTCACCTAAGAAATATAAGATAATAAAATACTCAAAACAAGAAACATTACAAAAACCAAATTACAGGAGATCGGCAACATTGGCTGGCAGCTCCTCAATTACCACATTATAGAACTTTTGTATGTCAAAAAGCATGCGGTCGTCATCTTTGGTAACAAAATTGATAGCAACACCCTTCCTCCCGAATCGTCCACTACGTCCAATACGGTGAAGGTAGTTCTCAGGCTGAGTCGGCAGATCATAGTTGATCACAAGAGAGACTTGCTGAACATCTATGCCACGGGCCAAGAGGTCAGTGGTAATGAGCACACGTGAAGAACCAGATCGGAATTCTCTCATGATGATATCTCTTGTATTCTGGTCCATGTCTCCATGTGTAGCAGATACAGTATGATCACGACTTCGCATTTTGTCAGTGAGCCAGTCAACCTTACGCCTGGTGTTAACAAAGATGACACTCTGGGTGATGGCCAAAGTCTCGTAAAGATCACATAGAGTTTCAAGCTTCCATTCTTCCTTTTCAACATTAACATAGAATTGCTTGATACCCTCGAGGGTTAGCTCATCACGTTTGACAAGAATACGGACAGGCTTATTCATAAACTTCCTTGTGATTTCAAGAGCCTCTGGTGGCATTGTTGCAGAGAATACACCAACTTGAATCTTAGGTGGCAAAAGCTGGAAGATATCATATATCTGAAAAGAACAAACCGCTGTGTTTGAAACAAAATATTCTGAATAGTGAAATGTTTAAACCACATTTCAGGCTAGCTAATGGTAATATCATTCACAGTACTACGACCAAGAAAGTAGCACAAACAAACAAGAAAAACAAGAATACCAAAGTAATTAAGTCAAAGCAGTGATCAATAATGGCATTATTCATTTCATTTCGGAAGAATGATATAATGATATAGAGAATTACTGAAAATAATGATAACCAGAGGAACAATACAGTGAACCAAAATTCACCATCTGAGAAGTAAAACTATAGAAAAAATAGAACTTGTAAATTTGTAATAAATGTAAGCTGAAACGAATATAGGTATTGTGCAAATAAAGAGCAAAAACCTCAGTTAGACAACAGATTAAGTTAACGAACCAGGGGAAAAAAAAAAGTGCTCAAAAACAGACCTGATCCTTGAATCCTCTTGAAAGCATTTCATCTGCTTCATCCAACACAAATATCTTAATGTAGTCAGGGCGAAGTGACTGCCTCCGGAGCATATCAAAGACACGACCTGGGGTGCCAACCACAACATGAACTCCGCTAGAAAGAATACGCTGGTCTTCACGGACACTGGTACCTCCAACACAAGCATGAACCTTGACACCAAGATAGTCACCTAGTGCTCGCATAACCTTCTCAATTTGTTGTGCAAGCTCACGAGTGGGCGCAAGAACCAAAGCTTGGCATTCAACCGTTCCATAGTCCAGCTGTTGGAGAATACCAGAGCAGAAAGTTGCTGTTTTCCCAGTGCCAGACTGTGCCTGTTGAATTACATCAAGTCCCTTGCAAAAGGGGACAATCCCCCTCTGCTGAATAGCAGATGGCTTCTCAAAACCTTGAAAGAATAAAGAAAAAAAAAAGCTTAGCCATACTGATTTCCAGACAGAACGGAAGAAAAAATAGAACTACCATGAATCTTATACTGCCAAACAATATAGAAGTAATGAAAAGCAGTTTGACGGCTCAAATAAATGAAATTGATTTATAATGTATACTATTTGGGTTTTCTAGGTAAGATGTATGGTTAAAAATTGGAGAGAGAAAATGTGTGTGGTTAAAAAGTGGTTTGTGAAATTGTGTCCATTATAATTTGGAATTATAAAAATAACCGAACACAGCCTAAGTAAAAAGGATAAAGGACAACAACCATCACAATAAGGGCCCATTTAGCATGGCTTTTGCTTTTGCTTTATGTAGAAGAGCTTCTTTCCAATGCTACCTTAAGTTTTGTTTGGAAGCTAATTCCTAAAAGAGTTTCTTATCCTGAAAGTGTTTCTAAAAGTGTTTTTAAAGGAAGTCATATTGGATCAAGTTCCTCTTAAGGTTTTTCTAACAAGAAGAACCCTTTTTATAAAATTAACCAAGAGTCCAAAAAGAATTGGGTCTCAAAAGCTCATTTTGACTTCTAACATGCCAAATAAGTTGATTTTTGAGAAATGATTTCCTGAAAAGTAATTTTTTATTTTTATTTTTTAAGAATGTGTGGTTGAAAATGTGTGCGGGAAAGAGTGACTTTGAAAAAAAAAAAATCAGTTTCAAAACAGCACTTTAGAAAAATCAAAGTCAACATACAAATGAAATGAAGTCAAATATTACATTACAATACGTTTTGGAAAAAAAGCAAGTGAAAATACAGTGAGAACAGAACTGACTTGCATGGGTTCATCTTATCCCTACACAATAAAAGATTCTACATGTATGGCACTATTCATAAGCCACATAGCCATATTTTTTTCCCTCGTTGGCTTGAGTTGCTAGCCAAACAAGAGACATATTTATTGGCTGGAAATCAATTTGGATTGGCTCAACTGTTTTTCAGCCATTCAAGACATCTAAGCCGTTTATACACTGAGGCCCAAATGTCTGACCCGATTAGTAGACCCTTCTAGAGTTTTGTCATTTCATTCCACACTATCTCACGCTCTCTAACATCTGAACCCTAAAAAATCGCTTTCCCCTCTCCGCCGACTCCTTCGTCTTCCTTTTCATCTCGTCGTCGGCCCAAAAAATGTTATCAGCCTACCATATCACATCTGAAATCGTAATTACTGGAAGTTTGTGTAGATGTCTTCAAATTCTACAATATCAAGTAAAGATGTTCTCGACTGTGGTTCGTGTAGTTGTCTTCAAAGTTCAGCGATCGAACAGGTGTGTTAGATCTACACTTACTAATTGTTTTTTTTTCATGAAAAGAAGTCCGCTAACTTTGTTTTTTATTTTTAAATTTTTTTTTTTCCAAGTTCGGTGTACTGAACAATGAAGCTTGATATGCCTACTTTGTGAAATATGCTTCAAAGGTATGTTTTAACGATTTATTTTAATTCTTTATTATTTCATTTTTCGTATGCCAGTTTTGGTAAGCAGCATGAACTTGTTAAAGAAATGATTATGTTAAAATACCAACTCAGGTTCTTGTTCAAGTATCATCGAAAATAACTTCTCTTTTATTTTATTTATTCTTGCTGCTACAATATTATCTTGAAAACCTGGAATATGCTCGTGGAGTTTACACATAATCCACATTGTGCAGGAATTCTTGCAACGAGAGTAAAGTCATGTCCAGAGTTTTGACAAAGCCTGCATGACATCTTTTATGAGTTTTCTAAACCATTCAAAAAAGGCAAAGGTAAAGTTAATCCTAAATCTGCTGTGGCAACAAATGTATTTACACTGTGATTCATGGTTAAGTTTGGTCATAAACAAGGGTTTGATTTAGTCCATGTCTGCTTCTATGGGATTTTTATATTATTCATTGTTTAAGGTGTAAAATTTGCACTTCACTAGGATTATCTCATTTTTTAAATTCTTACTATGGCATTTCATATCTGTTGTGAGCCTAAATATGATGATTATGCTATACTAATTCCTTATGATTACTTTTTATTATCTCTATGCTGTTTGTAACTTCCATCATTCTTTCTTTTTAGTATGTTTGGATAGCATTGCGGTAAAAGGGAAGGAAAGAGCAAGAAACACCAAGCGTTAAAAGATATAGAACAATTTTGTTCCTCTACTATTCCCGTCATTCCCTGTATGTGTCCAAACACAAAAATCAGAAATCCTCCATTTCTTTTAGTTATCCTGATCAAGGTGAATCTTCAGAAATGTCACATTCCCTGCCCTGTTATTAGTCTCCACCATCAATTATAAGCATCAAATTTGCTTTAATCTTTGAGCACACAATGAATGACTATAATTTGGGTTAATTTTCTGTCATGTTTTTCCACGCAAAGACCAATTACAACTAAAAGAACCTAACAGTTACAGGCTCCTCGAAGTTTCTCTTTTTGTACTCCTCAAATGATTATGGTTATTTGAGACACTCCTAATGCATACAATTCCTGCTTAGCTTGCTTTGTGAAGGCTGATTCTTCTTGATTTTCTCAAAAATCAATAATGTCTCATATGCACATTGACGTGATTGCAGATTCTTATGGTTAATGTCAGAATATGATTGGAGTTTTTCTTCATTAATTGTTGGGTAAATTGATGATAATTTAATGATGGCTGGATTAGAGGCTATGATTCTGAATTTATAGCATGCTGAATTGCTTATGGGGAAGCAACTATCTAGGCATACTGAGAAGGTAATTTTACGGTTTGTCATTTGGAAGTTAAGTAGAAAATGTAAATATGATGATGATCAGTTTCATTTGTCTTAGGAAACAAATTAAAAACAATAGATTCTCGAGCGTTGCTTCTATTTGAAAAAATACATCACCAGATATTTGTTAACCAATTAACTCGATTGTTCCTTGTAGTCGTATTGTTGATTGACTTACTATAAAAGGCTATATGCAAAATAGAAGAAAATGAATTATGCTTGTTTCTTTGGAAATCATTTAAAGTGAATTATTAAGGATGCAGGCCAAGATATAACTTTTTTCCTGACCTCAGTTAACTTGAGCGACTTCAGTTTAATTCTGAGATTTACCTTACAAGTAAATATATATATGCCATTTGGGTATTCTAATGTGACCTGATCTGCAAAACAATTGTAGTTTGTGGATCTTCACAGTGGTCAGTAAACTAAGTCACTTCTTTTTTCATGGGGAAACCTGGCTCATTTTTTAATTTTCATTTTTGTTCCCCAGCGAAACTGGAGAATACTATCATTGATTGATTGGTTATATTGAGTTTCGACTCATGCAGTTATAATTTACTCGAGATATTGAAGATTTCATATTAATGAATCAATATGTAATTTAATAGTAAAATTTAAGAATTTACCCCCTTTTTTTTGCTTGGTTATTTGTCTGTGTTTTTAGCATTGAGTTGTTGAAAAACTAGCGTTTGAGGTTTGAAAGGAGACCAAATAAATATGCCATTTTTTTTTCAGTTTTTCATCATGTAACACCTGTATCTATGTATACTATATTTATATTTTTGTGCTGGTTCTTACATAATTCAATTTAATATTTTTTTTTTTTTTTTTTTTTTTGGAGGAGGGTTTTGAAAATAAGTTTTTATTGTGCGTTTAGTGCTACATGATAGATGTTTTGTTTGCGGTCAAGAATCGCTAAATTAGTTTGTTGTGGGTTAGGCTTTCTGTTTTTAAGACATTCGTACATGTCTTTCTTGTCTAATCTGAATACAATATTTTTTCTCTAGTAGCGTTGAAAAGCAACAAAGGTCAAGCTATCGATGAACACCCATATTCTTCTGGTAAGTTTTGATAAATTTTAGCTTTTTTTCTATTCCACACTAGATTCTTCCGAGATTTATTAGAACCTACGAAAATATGATTTTTTATGATTTAGATGTTACATTTAAACAACGATGTACATTGTGTAGTCAATTACGAGAGCTTTTAGTTTTTATTCATGAGAGAAGAATCTGATATCCGCTTACAACTTTTATTTCGTTGTGGTTATTAAATGAACGAGTATGAAACTTTTGTTTTAATCTTTTGCCCTTTTCTAAAGCTCCATCTTTTGCTATTGATTTCGTTTGAGCATGAATGATCGAATTTAGGCTTGAACATTTTAACCTCCCCCCATATCAATTTAACCATTTTGTGATACTTGTTTTGAGGAAAATGAACATATGTTGATTATGTATCTTCGCTTGTGACTTGGTTTAATGATTGATGCTATCAAATGGTCAAGTGATTAATTTTAATTTTTAATCATTTTCCCCACTTAATACTAATAAACAACATCTCTTCCTTTTATCAAGAATTCCACCCATTGACTTTTTTCCACAAATAATTGAAATTCTATCGTCATCTTAGAGATAATTATCTTGAATTTTACTTTCGGTTTTACCTATGATGACTTTTGGTTTTAACTATGATGACAATGAATCTTCCGTGAATTTATGTTGTTCTTGATGATTCGCTAATCATTATACTGGTAACTTTTTTGTGCAGATTAATGATAGGCACTAGGAATGTCGCTAGAAGACTTCCATTTGATGATTTTGAAATTGATGAATGACTTTGTATGCAAGAGCCAGTGGATATATACATTCTTGGGTAAGCACTTATGAATTAGTAAATTAATTTGAATGTTTGAGGCTACTTCTCTTCATCATAGTAGTGTTGTGTGCTACTTCTCTTTATAACGTAGTTTCACCCTTTTGAACTTTACATCTCCTCACTAAACTTTGTATTGTAAGAGATGTAAATGAAGGCATTTTATTTTTATGTCGTGTCGTGTTATATTGTGTTGTGTTTTCTTATCACTGTTATCGTGAAAATGCAGTTCAGTTTGATATATGGATTTGGTATTATAATGTTTGAATTGTTCAATTCCTTTTTCATGCACCTGTAATTTTACTGTAAGTATATATTATAGCACGTTGAATTGGAATTTCTCCTCTATTAGATTTTAGGGTATCTTGGTGTCACTTTAGTCCATTTCAACACAAAAAAGAATGCTATGTTTTTTTATGATACTACAATCCACTACGATAAAATTTAGTCATATGTAATATAGGATTTTCTCCCTCATGTTCATTGCATTTACTTATTCCCGAGATGAATTACATTTTTATTTCCAAAAAAAAAAAAATATGCTACTTTCAACATAACACGTGCATACGCTATTACATACCTAATGAAATTACAGACACGTGCATTGCACATGCGTCAAACTAGTTTTTTAAGAAAAAAGAAAGTAAAAAGGCAGTGAGAACGCAGATTTAGCACGTTATTTACCGTACGCGTAAATGCCCCTCAAAAGATTTTCTTGCAAGCCCATTGCATCAAAACTATCATACACCTCATCATAACTTGCAAAGAATTCCTCCCCATCAGCTCCAAGCCTGTACTCATTATAAATCAAATAAGAGTCCTATACCGCCATCATAATGAACAATGCATAAAAAAATTTGACATCAAGAATCCAAACATTAAATTGAAAACAGTTAGGCTGAAACACACTCTTCAAGATTAAATCCAGTAACCTGGATAATAAGATTAGTAACATAAAACTTACAACTCATTCATTTTGGAATCATATTGACGAGTATCAAATTGAGAACCTTCAGGTGCATTTCCAGCCATGACTGTAGAAAGAGAACAAGTACACACCTCAGCACAGGCAATCAACCATACATTAACAACTTGACAAGGACAGATCATATAATGGAAACCAAAATCCTAAAACGCACTTGTCGCTATAAACATTCCAATTTACTGGCTAAAATGAAGACGAAGAACAGCAGAAGACGAAAAGCTTGTTTGCATAACAACGGCTGATTTGATATAAAGATACAGTAAGTATCCAATATTTGCTTGTCATAATCAGCTAGAGAAGGAAGAACTACATTGGCTGATGAAGAAAACCAGAAATGAAAAGAAGAGGAAGACAACAAATTTAACGGGAATTTGAAATCATCACCTAGAAGACGACATTGTTTCACTCAGAGGAATAAGCCCTCAAACGGCACCGTTTCATCCTGGCAATTTTAATATTCCCTCCGTCCCAAGTATATAAGCTGCATTTTCTTTTCTGTTTGTCCCAATTATATATACTTGTTTTTTCATTGAGAAGTATTTATTTTGTTTGTTTACCAATGTACCCATATTTATTACTTCTAATATAATAGTTTTGATATTAAATAAGGGTAAGTTGGAAATTTTCTTTACAAAAATTACTTTTTCAATGACATTAAATATGTTTTCTTAATCTGTGTGAAAAGTCAAACAAGCATATATAATTGGGACGGAGGGAGTACCTTTTAAGAATGCAATTTTTCATTTTTGTTCTTTTCCAATTCATGCCTTTGTCCATCTGGTACTTAACCAAACACACTGTCACACTGGAGTCATTGAGCAGATTTTTCTGAAATTGAGTTGTGATTTTTGGTTGTTATTCCATTCCATCTCCTTCTTCATTTTTTATTTCACCCATGTATCTGTAATCTTCTTTTTGATATTAATATGAAAAAATTTCCTAAAAAATAGTCTGTTATTTTAATTTGGATTATAATTCTGGTTTGAAGTTGCTGTTTGGATCAGAACATGGTTGCAGCTGAGCTCCAACCATAACATTGCTACTTGTGCATGGTAATCACTGGCTACAAAATTGGTAAATTCCCTTTCAACCAAGGAATCCTATGATTCCGCCGAAAGGCTAATTCTCATTCCGGTGCCAAGTTGCACATTCAAAAGTGTGTTCAGTTTCTCTGGCACAAAAATACTACCAAAAGCTATAAAATCCCTTATAGAAATTTTCTTAATTCCTCAGTAACAGAAAGTGATAATACACTGATCTCACACGGTATTCAACCTCAAAAGGCTTACTTTTTGGATTATTTGCTATACAAACATAGTTGGGGGGGGGGGGGGGGGGAGGGGAATGAAGTTTATACATACAATCAAAAACCTCAATTTTCCTGGCAACGATCATATATTCAATTATCCATATAAGGTACAAAAACAAAAACAAAAACAAAAATAAAAAACGGTTACATGAAGCAGAAGTACTTTTGATAAGAGAAACTAAACAACCTGATATGTATAAAACAAAAAACAAAACAAATTAAAAAAAAAAAAAAAAAAGTGATGTAATTTTCTAAAAAATTAAATAAACCGTTAAAAACCACAGATCTTCAATAAAAATTAGGCTAGAAACCAAATTCACCCCAGTTTTAGAGCAAAAATCAATAAACAAAATCTGTTTAAACACCGATTAGCACCAAAACAGTCAATCAAATCCGCTCAAGGCAAATATTTTACCTGAAAATATAATTTTTTATGAGGATCCGAAAGGAGATTTTACTAAGTGAGTGCTTAAGGTTTGCTTTTCGTGAATTTTTCGGAACCCCTCGGATCTACGCCGCGGAGTGATGAACAGAGCGAGAGAGTGTTTCCTTTAGGGATTTGGTTTTGCTGCCTTTTGTCCTGTTTCGATAAATTTTCGATTTTGCCTCTCGACACGGCGTCGTTCGGAGCCTTGTAATGATTGAGGGCGTTGGGTTTAATTTTAGGAAAATTACATAAAAGCTCGTGTTTCAAAGATGCAATTCAACAATCATGTGAAGGAAATTTTTTTAAAAAAATTCAGGGTGTGTTCTTTAAAATTTAATTTGGAATGTTTTGTGTCAAATCAAGGAATTGAAATTATTTGTTTATTTATTTGTGTTTTCTAGGTAAGATAAATGGTTAAAAATTGGAGAGAGAAAATGTGAATGATTAAAAAGTGGTATGAAAAATTGTGTAAATTAAATTTTTATAATGATGACAAATTAAATTTTAAAGAACACACCCTCAAGTGTTAATTCATTTAATTAGGTGTTTAATAATTAAAAATAAATATAATGATATATATAAGATAAACATAATTATCAACTATACATTATATTAAAACTAATATAATATTAAATCAAAATTTCAAATTTTGACGTCACAACCTACCCCCACCCCACCACGCCCCCACCCACCCACCATACCCACCTCACCCCACCCCACCCCACCCCACACCAAAAATAATTTTTATTTTTTTCCTTTCGATGTTTACCTATCATTCCCCATCTCACCCCCATCCCAACCCCAACCCCACTTGACCTTACTCTGCCTCATTACAAAGTGACAAATTGATATCACCCTAACCACATCCCCCGACCCCACCCACCCTGCCCACCCATATCCTGCCCACCCAAAAAATAAGTTTATTTTTATTTTCTCTCGATGTTTTCTTACACTTCCTCATCCCACTCCACCCCAACCCACCCACCCCACCCCACCCCACCGCAAAGTGACAAATTGATCTCACCCTTGCCACATCCCCAGACCCCACCCACCCTGCCCACCCATACCATCTCACCACCCATATCTTACCCCACCCTAAAAATAAGTTTATTTTTATTTTTTCTCGATATTTTCCTACACTTCCTCATCCCACCCCAACCCAACCCCACTCCACTCGACCCTACCCTACCATACCTCATCGTAAATTGACAAATGATCTTATCCCAGTCACAGACCACCACCCCACCCCACCCAATCTCACACCAAAAATAATTTTTATTTTTTCCTTTCGATATTTTCCTATCATTCCCCATCCCACCCTACCCCACCTCATCTTAAAGTGACAAATTGATCTCACCCTAACCACATCCTCCAACCCCACCACCACCCCGCCTCACCACCCATATCCTACCTCACCCCAAAAATAAGTTTATTTTTATTTTCTCTCGATATTTTCCTACATTTCCTCAACCCACCCACCCCACCCCACCCCATCCCCATCCCACCCCAACCCAACCTAACCCCACTTGACCCTATCCTACCTCGCCTCATCGCAAAGTGACAAATTGATCTCACCCTAGCCACATCCCCCGACCCCACCCACCAACCCCACCTCGCCACCCATATCCTACCCCACCCCAAAAATAAGTTTATTTTTATATTCTCCCGATATTTTCCTACACTTCCCCACCCCAACCCAACCCCACTCCACTCGACTCTACCCCACATCATCGCAAAGTGACAAATTGATCTTATCCCAGCTACAAACCACGACACACCCTGCCCGCCTCGCCACCCACCCTACCCCACCTCACCGCAAAAACGATTTTTTTCCTTCTACTTTTCCACCTACCACCACCCAGCCCGACACCACCCTACCGATCCCACCCCACCCCAAAAATGATTTTTTTCCTTCTACTTTTTCATGCCCCACAAACCCCACCCAACACCACCCTGCCCACCCCACCCCACAAAATGAGTTTTCTTTATCTCTCCATGTTTTTCCACCCTACCCTGCCACCCACCCCACCCAAAAATGATTTTTTTTCTTCTAATTTTTCACACCCACCCCGCCCCTACCAGCTACCCACCCAAGCAATCGACCTCACCCCACCCAAAAATGATTTTTTTCTTCCACTTTTTCACACCCCACCAAGACCCTACCTTGCACCCACCCCCACCATACCCACCCATCCCATTCCTACCCACCCCCCACCCCCCCAAAATGATTTTTTCTTCAATTTTTCACACCCCCACCCACCTCGATCCAGACCCTACCCCGCCACCCACCCAACCAACTGACCCCACCCAAAAATGATTTTTTCCTACATTTTCACACTCCATCCCGACCCTACGCCCGTCACCTAACAACCCCACCCTACCCACCCCACTCAAAAATGATTTTTTTTCTTTTCCACACCCCGTCTCAACCCTATACCCGTCACCCACCAACCCCACCCCTACCCAAAAATGATTTTTCTTCTAATTTTTCACACCCCGTCCTTACCCCGCCACCCACCCAACAAACCGACCCCACCCAAAAATTATATTTTTCTTATACTTTTTCTCGTCCAATGATCACAAAAAGTTATAGATGGTCACAACTTTTAATATAATTGGTCACAATCATTTATAGTTGGTAACATATTATTTATTTATTGGTCACAACTTACTCGTTTTTTTCATGATTAGTTAATATTTTTTGTCATAATTACCTAATAATTGGTCACATTCTCTACTCTTCATAAGTCACACAAAGTCACATTTAATTGACATTTTGGTTACACTTACCTAATAATGCAATCACCCCACCCCACCCCACCCCCACATGCAAAGTCACAACATGTCACACAATTGGTCACACAATGTCACATTACAAATTTAGTTGAAAAACATCACCCACCTACCCACACATTCCTAAAGTCACAGTTGATCACACAAGGTCATAGTTTGATCACACAAGGTCATAGTTTGGTCACACGAGGTCACAGTTAGATCATAATTGGTTTAGTTGCAAAATTCGGTCACACAAAGTCACAATTCGATCACATAAAGTCACAGTTGGTCACACAAAGGCACGGTTCGATCACATAAGGTCATAGTTTGGTAACACATGTGACCGAACTATGACATCGTGTGATTGAACTATGACCTTGTATGATCGAATTGAGACTTTTTTTGATCAAACTGTGACCTTGTATGTTCAAATCGTGACTTTGTGTGATCAAGTACGGGATGTGACCAATTATTAGGTAAATGTGACCAAAATATTTGCTAATTGTGACTTGTGGGAAATGGGGGATGTGACCAAGAAAACTAAGGGTGTGTTTGATAGAAAAGATGGAAAATAGATGGTAGGAAAATATTTTCTAGGAATTGATTTGGTTGGAAATTATTTTCCTGGAAAATGATAATTGGAAGTGTTTGATTAGATTAATTTTTCAGGTGAAAAAGTGGGAGATTTTCCTAATTTTGTTGTTTGATTGATATTATTTTCCATGGCAAATAATCAAAATTTAACTATTTTAATAAAAAAAAAATTAATTTTTCACTCATTTGTACTTGATAATAATAATGTTAATTTCTGGAAAAAAAAATAAGTCAATTAACAATATTAAAAATGATCAAACATGACGCAAAAGGATTTTCTACCTTAGCTGGAAAATATTTTCTCAACAAATAGGTAAGAAAATATTTTCAAGGCAAATGAGTTAGTTGTGCTTTAAATGGTTGTACCTAAGAAAATATTTTTCAAGGCAAATTTTGCCAATCAAACACCCAACAAATACAAAAGCTGGAAAACATTTTTCATGATTTGACATTTTCCTAGAAAATAGGGGTGTATCAAACACACCCTAAGATTACAGAATGTGACCAAATATTAGGTAATTGTAACAAAAATGTTAACTAATTATGATTGAGGAAACGTGTAAATTATGACCAATAAATAAATAATACGTACCAATTATATGATAATTTTGATCAATTATAGGTAAATGTGATCAAAATATTGACTAATTGTGAGTTTGTGCGACTTATGATAAGTGCGAATGTGATCAAGAAAACAAGTAAGTTTTGATCAATCAATAAATAAATTGTGATCAATTATTGATGATTATGACCAATTATTAGGTAACTATGACCAATAAATAAATAATATGTAATCAATTATGGATCATTGTGACCAATTATATAGATTGTGACCAATTGTGACTTGGTGTGACCATTGGACGATGACGTGATGTGATCTACAATTGTGTCAAATATAACTATGTGTGACCGAACTGTGAGTTTGTAAGAACGAAGCGTGACTTCATGTGATCGACATGTGACCTCGTGTGATCTAACCATGACCTCGTTTGACCTAATAGTGACCTAACTCTGACCTCGTTTGACCAAACTGGGACTTTGTGTGACTGAACTTTGACCTTGTGTGACCAACTGTGACTTTGGAGGGGTGGGGTTTTACAAATAAATTTGTAATTGTGACTCTGTGTGACCTTGTGTGCCTTAACTGCGATCTCGTGTCAACTTACGTGACTGATTGTGATTTTGGGGGTGGGGATAGTGGGGTAGAGGTTGGGTGGGGCTAGAAAAAGTAGAAGAAATCATTTTTTGTGGCGAGGTAGGGTCAGGGTGGGGAAAAGTAGAAGAAAAAATAATTTTTTGGAGTGGAGTGGGTGGGTGGTGGGTAGGGTGGGGTCGAGGTCGAGTTAGGGGTTGGAAAAAGTAGGAAAAAAATTATTTTTCGGGTGGGTGGGGTGGGGTGGGGTGGGGTAGGGTTGGTTGAGATGAGGTGGTTGGTGTGAAGTGTGAAAAAATAGAAGAAAACTAATTTTTTGATGGGGTATGGTGGGTGGCAGGGTGCGGTGTGGGGCGATTGGGGGAAGTGTGAAAAAATAGAAGAAATATCATTTTTGGGTGGGTGGGAGTGGTTGGGGTGGGGTGTAAAAAATAGAAGAAAAATCATTTTTGGATGGGGGTAGAGTGTGGTAGGATAGGATTGGGCGATTGAGGTGAAGTGTGAAAAAATAGAAGAAAAATCATTTTTGGGTGGAGTGGGTTGTGGCGGGGTTGCTAGGGTGGGGTGTAGTGGGGTTGTTAGGGTGGGTGTGAAAATATAGAAGAAAAATCATATTTGAGTGGGGTATGATGGGGGTGGGGGTGGGGTGAGGGTGGGTGGGTGGCGAGGTCTGGACGAGTCGTGGAAAAGTAGTAAAAAAAATCATTTTGGATGAGGTGGGTTGGGGTTGGGTCTGGGGCGAGACTGGTGGGGGAGTCGAAAATTAGAAGAAAAAAATTAATTTTGGGTGGGGTTGGGGTAGGTTGAGGGGTAGGACAGGGTAGGGTTTGGGCGAGTTGTGGAAAAGTAGTAGAAAAAAATCATTTTTGGTGAGATGGGGTGGGGTTGGTTGGTGAGGGTGGGGTGGGACTAGGGGTGGGTGGTTGGTTGGGTGGGTTGGGTTTTGGTTTGGGGAGGAGTGGGGTGGAGTGGGGTGGGACTAGGGGTGGGTGGGGGTGGGGTGAGATGATATGGTTGGGGTGAAGTGTTAAAAAATAGAAGAAAAATAATTTTTGATGGGGTATGGTGGGTGGCGGGGCGGGGCGGGGTGCGGTGGGATGGGGTGGGGCGGTTGGGGGAAGTGTGAAAAAATAGAAGAAAAATCATTTTTGGGTAGAGTGAGGGTGGTTGCGTGGGGTGTAAAAAATAGAAGAAAAATCATTTTTGGATTGGGATAGGATGGGACGATTGAGTGAAGTGTGAAAAAATAGAAGAAAAATCATTTTGGGGTGGGGTGGGGTATGAAAATATAGAAGAAAAATCATATTTAGGTGGGTTAGGATGGGGGGTTGGTGGGTGGGTGGCAAGGTAGGGTCGGGGTGGGGAAAATTTGAAGAAAAAAATTAATTTTGGGTGGGGTGGGGTGGGGTTGAGGATGGGAGGCGGGGTAGGGTCTGGACGAGTCGTGGAAAAGTAGTAAAAAAAATCATTTTGGATTAGGTGGGTTGGGGTAGGGTATGGGGCGAGACTGGTGGGGGAGTCGAAAATTAGAATAAAAAAATTAATTTGGGGGTGGGGTGGGTGGTGGCGAGGTAGGTGGCTGGGTAGGATAGGGTAGGTCTGGGTGAGTTGTGGAAAAGTAGTAGAAAAAAATCATTTTGGGTGTGACGGGTGGGGTGGGGTAGGGTGGGGTGGGTAGGAAGGGGTGGTGGGTGGGTGTGATGGAATGGGACTAGTGGGTGGGTGATTGGGTGGGTGGGGGGAGAAAAAAATAGAAGTAACATCATTCTTGTGGTGTGGTGTGGTGTGGTGGGGTGTGGTGGGTTGGGTGAGTGAGTGGTGGCGGGGTGGTTGGGTGCGTGGGTGGGTAGGGTTGGGGAGGAGTGTTGGGTGGGGTGGGTAAGGTGGTGTGGGGGTGGGGTGAGTGTGGAAAAGTAGAAGGAAAAAAATTATTTTATGGGGTGGGGTGCGTCGGGGTGGGTGGGTGGGTGCCGGTGGGGTGGGGTGGGGTGGGGTGGGTTGTGCGGGTGTGGGTGGGGTGGGGTGGGTGGAGGGTTGGATTGAGATGGAGTGGTTGTGGATTATGTATTGTTTTTATTTTATTATTATTTAATATTATGCCTTTGTTTGACAACTTATTATAATTATTATAATATTTTATTAAATAATTAACACATTAACACCTGATTTTTACAAAAAAAATTGGAATTTGTTATGTTTAAAAAGTGAAAGTTTTAGTTGCATAGTTATATACTTTTCCCTTAATTTTAGGGGCAGTAGGTGGGACCTGTAAAGTATAGGCCCTGATCAATCTATCTCGGCCCTAACTAGTCCATCACCGAGCAACTGTGGACATTGGATAGTGGGTGGTGGTATAGAGTCCATGGCTGTATTAATACGTGACATTTTGTCTAAAGAAGTGAAAATTGGGCGTGTTTGATGCATAGGGTGGAAAATAAAATAGGGAAAAATACACAAATAAGGTATTTCAAAATACAAATTTCAAAAATGAGGTCAAAGTTATATTCTTTCAAAAATCTTGTTTATTTAAAATTAATTAATTAATTAAATTAAAGAAAGAAAATATTTTACCATATATATGAAGGTCACAATATTATGTAATTGTAGGTCACAAAGGACAAATGTGTTAAGGTCACAGTCCATCAATATTTTATATCACAAATTATCAAAATAGGAGGTCACAAATCAAAATTATTTTTAGGTTACAATCACAAATTTCAAGGTCACAAATTATCAAAATAGTTAAATCACGAAATGTCAAATTAATCAATCAAGTTACAACTTGTTAATTTATTAGATCACAAAATCTATCAAATTATTAGGTCACAATTATTTTATCCTTGTCAATTATTAGGTCACAAGACTCACGACATATCAAATTATTATATTTTATTATCAATTATTAGGTAACAAGTTTCTTATGTCACATTTATCAATTACCGATCACCATCAACCGTCGCCTCCTCAGTCTCACTACCACCACACACAAATCGCGTCACAGCCTCCACCACCAGCAAACTCTGAAAAAGAAAGAAGCTGAGAAGGACTGTGCCCAACTGCTCCAAGATGCCTCTGCGTCGTGAGTCCTCCATGGTGCCCCACCACCGCCGCAGGCACCAACACACCACAACTAGTCCGCCGCCACCACACCACCATCTCAACGTCGTCGCCGCCACCACCCTCTCAACGCTGTCGCCCTCGCCCTAACCAAAGAAAAAAAATTGCTGCTGCAAAACTATCACTTGAACCCCCTCACCACGTAGCATCGTACAAAACCACCGCTTCCATCACCACCCACAGCCACCACATAGATTTGCAGAGACAGATGACAAAACATCGAAGCCGTTGGTGCAGCGGCGTGACATCACTGTGTGCCCACTTGGTTGTCGTTTCCATCACCACCCATTGCCACCACAGATCATTCACGACCACTCACAACTAAGTGCAGTACATCACCACAGACCAGTGCACGGTGTCTCGTTGCTGTGCACCGCCACTTGCTGTTATGTAGCGACATAACACCACCACAGATCTGCACACATCATCTCGACTCTGTGCGCGGCCACTGGCCGCTGTGGAGCCAGGCCTAACTCTATTGCTGCGCCGGTGCCAGAGTTGGAAGGGGAGGAGAGGATGTAGAGACAGATTAAGGAGAAGTGAGGAAGAGGAGGTAGTGCGAGAATGAGGAAAGTATGAATTAGGGTTTGGAAATGATGGGTTGGATTTAGATAATTAATTTAATTTTGTAATATTATTAATTAATTAATAAAATCTTAATGAAACCTGAAAATTGAATATATATATATATATATATATATATATATATATATATATATATATATATATATATATATATATATGTTTCACCTTATTCTTGTATTTAGATTTTGAAAAGTAGGGGTAGGTGTAATTTCCACAATAAAATATTTTTCATGTAGGTGAGAAAATATTTTTTCACCATTTTGGTGAAAAAAAAATTATCTTGAAAAATGGGCTATATATGTTGTGTTAAGCTCATTTTATCAGATTAAATCTGTCCGACTCAGTTGATTCACGCGTATTGTTTTTCTCGAATTTCGTGTCTTGCTTGTCAAGACTTCAAAAATGTCTAATCATCCTATACTACCACCAACTTCCATCAATCACATCTAATCCCATACCCTACATCTACATCACCAACCTCTCCAATTCACACTTCAACCAGCTTCAAACCCATTTCCTCTCCCTCCCCCTCTGCACACTGGAACCACTCCAAGGTGCCAATGTCATCACCACCATTACCAAAACCACCACATTTGCCTCCAGCCACCCACAACCGAATCAGCATGAACCACCCACTGCAAACGAACTCCAAATCCACACACCAATACCCCTGCAGTCTTACCTCCACCGCTGAACAACCACCCCAATAGACCCCAACCACCATCACTGCCACTACCCCAAACCAACAACCATCGTCACAATACTCAACCTCAAAACTTTAGCAACCCAGCATCTCCATTCACCGCCGCTGGACCACCAACTGCCGCCAACACATCACGGCCAAACCACCACCGCAGCCACCACCACCTCACCATTTGAATCCACAACTGAACCTCAATACTCAACAACCACCCATTCCAAAGCCGCCACAAAGCACGGCCAACCCAGCTCTAATCCTCACCCAAATCAAAACCCAAATCAACCTAAAACTACGAATAAGACATAACCCAGATACTTACCTACCTCAACTGCCGGTAAGCTCGCGGGAAAATCGCGAAATCAAGCCTCGGTTATTCTCGGTTCTTCGCACCAAACCTTTTTATTTTGTCACCGCCTCCTCCTCCGTATCACCGCCACGCGACGGCGATGATACCGCCATGGTATCGCCGGCAGTTGGCACCGGCAGAACTCCCCACCGGTTTTTCCCCATCTCGCACGCCCTTCTCCTCCCTCTCGCTTCTCTGGTGAAATTTGGAAGAAGAGAATAAGATTTCTTTTTAATAAATTTTGATTTTTCGAAAATTGCAGCTTAGTCCCCCAAGTTTTAAAATGTTTTAAATCAGTCCCTATAGTTTTAAAACTTATCATTTCAGCCTTTTAAGTTTTTAAAATGATTTTAATCAGCCCCTTCATTTTTAAAATCGATTATTTCGATCCCCACAATTTATTATTTATTTTGAGTTTCAACCCAAAGTTTTGGAAGTATTTATTTTAGTCCCCCAACTTTCAAATTACTCATTTTAGCCCCTCAACTTTCAAGTCATCAATTTCAGTCCCCAAATTGTAATTTATCATTTTAAACTATAAATTTCAAAAGACTAATTTAATTTATTTTTCTAAATAGCTAGACGAAGCGTTCAGAGATTTAAATGATTGAAGTCATTTCCCGCTCAACCACACTTGTTAAGTTTAAGGTAGACTCGCCCCTATTAATTGATTTAAATTATGATTGCATGTGAATGTGTATGTTATGTGACTTATGTGAAAGTCATTTTTTTATGAAAAGAGACGAGAATGTATTTCTTCGGAAATATTTATGTGAGATGAGAATATATTTCTTATGAAATATTTATGTTGTTATGCTTGTCATAACTTATATACTTTTATGCATGAGAAAGAAAGAAGAGAATGTCTTGCAAGATAAATGATGATGTTATGCA
Source organism: Ligustrum vulgare (assembly GCA_963555705.1). Lineage (NCBI taxonomy): Eukaryota > Viridiplantae > Streptophyta > Magnoliopsida > Lamiales > Oleaceae > Ligustrum > Ligustrum vulgare. The sequence continues at coordinate 47,732,048 of OY743180.1, forward strand.
TAACTTATGTGTCTTATGTACACGAGAAGAAAGAGCAACTCATACCCTATGATTTTGAAGAGTCTATGATTTTCAAAGAGAAGCCATGTGCTTTAATGCATGAGAAGAGCAATCCACGCCCTATGATTTTAAAGAGACTATGATTTTCAAAGAGAAATCATGTGTTTTTATGCACGAGAAGAGCAACCCACACCCTATGATTTCTAAAGAGACTGCATTTACGTGTTCAATTATATTGTAGATTGACTAATTGGCGATGAGTCTACTGAGTATTTCTATCGAAATGCTCATGTCTATTTTAACAATATTTACAGATTTCGGAGAGGGTGGCAAGTGATGGATGATTGTGGCAATAATTGTTAAATGGTTGAAAATCTTATTTTAATAACCCGTATTTCCAAACATTGGATAATTTTGAGAATTTCAATTATTTGAGAAATTATGATATTGTCAACTGTGTTACAATATTAATGGCTCGATTTATTATTTCGAGTTATTTCATAAAGGTTTTAAATTTTATCGACCATTACAGTTTATTTAATGTTGCCGAAAATGAATTTCAATTATTTCTTCCACTAAAATATTATTTTAAAAGTTAGATCAGACGATGACGTGGTGAACCGAGTATTTAGAACTCGGGGCGCTACAATTTTATTGTAGTTTTTATTTTCCAAAGGTTAATGAGTAGCTAAATTATTATTCTAATTCAAGGATAACAGAAATGTTGAATCTTCAAGAATTGTGATATCTAATTAATTTCATTATTCTTTTATTTGTTCTCTATTTATATATCTTTTGTTCGTGTATTAAGTTGTTATTTTGATTGATTAATACAAAGTGCACGTTGTTTTAATTGTCAAAATGATACTTAGCCAATTAGAAATATAAATCCTTAATAGTTTAGAGATTCTAATACAAGTGGCAAATAACATAATTGATTTTAGATAGATTTTCAACTCATGTTATGAATATGTATAACCTAGCTTAAATGAATCACACGTGTGAATTTGTTGGTTAGAATTGGTCGTCTCTCTACATATTAATGCTATTGATAAATTAAATCCTAATATCGTATCTAGAGTTGTTTATCGATTATGGAAATGATCAACGAGCATCTCTTGATTATCGAGATAGTAAGGAGGGATAGGTTGTTAGATCGTGTCAATGACTATAATTAATTTAGAAAATGAGTTAAATGATTTTATTTTTGCATTCATGATCAATTCTATGAATCAATTCTAAGATTATACCTTAGGCTAGATACTTCTTTAAATTGATTTTTTGATAATTTAATTTCCTGCAATTGTTTATTTACAATTTGATTTTCACATTCGAAATTCAAAGCCCCCCTTTTTAATTTATTGCTTTAATTTTCTCAAAGAATTAAATATATCCAATCCCTATGGATTCAACCTTGATCACCACTATTACAATTTATCTTTATAAGAGCAAGAAATTATTATTATTTATTGGATTCGACACCTGTCAACAAACCTTTTTTGATCCCTCCATACTCTTCAAAGAAGAAATCATTTTGTTTAGTGTATATACACTTTCTATGAGAAATGATATAGACATAGTGGTTGTCTAATGAGAGACTATGTGAAGTGATCTCGGGAGGGATGCTCGACGAAAACGCGAAGAAACTTTGAAAAGTTCCAAATTCAGGTTGGGGATGGACGGGAACATGAAGACCCGAGTCTCATGACGCAAGAACCTAATGTATATTAAACTTTAGATCTGTTACGATGCGAAAACAAGAACCAACACGGGGAACGTCACGAAGGTTATCCACGCCTTTGATAAGTCCAATTAGTGAATACCACAAAGATTTGATAACCTTTGATAAGTTCAAAAGTTCAATCAAGAACAGTTTTAAAAGGAATCCTCACCTTTAGTATTAAAAACACTCAATAAAAATGTTTATTTCATCAAAGTCTAACTATTACAATTAAGAAATAACTTAAAAATAAGTAAAAATGACCTAACAACTAGGGTAGCCGCTATAGGGACACAAAACCCTAAATAAATAACAAAAAACGAAAAATAACATAAAAATGCAGAAAACCCTAAACAATAGAACTGCGTGATCGCGGAAGGGTAAAGCTGCTTGATCGTGTGGAAGGCCATTTTATTCTCGGGTTGATTTTTTGACACCTCGCGCGATTGCCCCATTATTACGCCTTGCAATCGCGTGATTGAAGTCTCTGCTCCACCTTTGTTTCATCTCCAACTCATTTCTTGGCTTGTTTGTTTTAGTCTTGAATCTTCTTCAACAATTCATACTTGATATTTGAAGCCTTCGAACATGTACTTGAACTCTTGTGTGACTTGAATTATTCATCTTCATGTCAACCCTACTATGATTCATATCACTATGCAATAATAATATCTTGCCTTTTGGCGAGTCACATATTGCACATTTACCGTCAGGTTTCTAGTTTTAGAAAGGATATTTTTGCTTTATCAACTTATTTCATATCATGGTTTGGGAATTAAAAATCCCTGAGGTTTGTTCTTCCTTTTCGAAATCCAAAGAAGTGCCCGTGGGGTTCTTGTCAATAGTTGAATCAATTATTTCTCCGGAATACTAAAAAAAAGATTACTTAGTGATTTTAGTGACCTATACGCCCATATCGTTTTTTAATCACTCATTCTTTCCATAAAATACTGATATTCAGATTGGAAATGACAAAAAATCTAGTAATCTGAATCATAAGATAAGAGTTAAGATGATTATTTCAGATTGATCGGAACAAGTAGGTGTAGCCAATAAATAGAATTGGGTGCTATGTCAATTCCATGCAATATAGGGAATTAATATACACATATATGAAGAGAATACTGTAGATTGGTCAATATAAAATGAAGTCTCTATCTTTATTCTAGAGTAGAACTATATAGACTAAGAGATAGATCGTATGGTAAGAAAGAAATAGATGAATCTTTCTTTCTTATCATACTATCGAATTCATAAAACACTGTCGATTATAGTCCGCTCATTTTATTTAAGACACAAATTTGAATCCTTTTCATTTTACTTCATCCATTTTTTTATGAGAATTCAGAAGGAAAGTTTCATTCAAATGAGTTTTCAAATTTAATTGAATTAATCATTTTAATTCACTGTTTTCACGTAAATTATAAGTAGAAAAGCAATTGGAACTAGAATGAATAGTACAGTTGCAACAAATGCAAGAATATTTACTTCCATAATTTTATTTTTATCTTTATTTTTATTTTTTACTTTGCAATGACTCAGGATTTAATCTCATAGAGACGATAAACCTTTCGATGTAAATTCAATGAATGAATTACCTCTCGTCGATCTTGAATCGGATCAATATCATGAATAACAATATCTGAGCTATCAAATTAATTCATCATCGAGACTTGAATAGTACAAATACAACATAGAAAGTTCTTTTATCCATACCGAATCTAAACTTGGATTCCTGCCCCCAATCAATCCAAAATTCCTTTATTTATCATTTGTTTCACTTATTTTTTTCTATAACCTACCTTACATTTTCCTTGTACAATCATCTGATGAAGTATCATCAGATTGCCCTTCAATTTCGATTATTTAGGGTTTGTTATTTCTTCGATGGGACCATAAAAAAATGGAAAAAGAGAAAAAGAGAAAAGCACCTTTGTTTTGGAAATTTAGAGGCCGATTGGTATGTGGAGAATTTTTTATTTTTATGATTTTTTTGTGTTTATTGATGGATGTATGGTTTAGATTAATTTGAAAAGTAAAAAATTGTGAGCTTGAACAAAGATGGATGGTTGAGATTGAATTTGAAAAGTTTTGGTAAAAATAATTGATGCACCAAACAAGCTCTTAATTCTGCCCCCTAACATCCTTTCATTGAAAGGGAGAAATTAATGGATGCATTTATTGGATCCGTCGGGATTGACGGGGCTCGAACCCTCAGCTTCCACCTTGACAGGGTGTTACTCTGATCAATTGAACTACAATCCCAGGGAAATATGGGATCTAGTAGAAAATTTGATACTTTCTTTTTATCTTCGTATTTTGTATGAGGTATTTTGGAATGTGTTATACCATCGCATGGTAGATTGGCGAATTATTGGGTCAAGATGGATTTGAACCAGTGTAGACACATTGCCAATAAATTTACAGTCTGTCCCCATTAACCGCTCGGGCATCGACCCAAGAAGAATCCAATTAGGTTTATTGGTTATCCATGATCAAATTCTTTTCGTAGTACCCTACCCCCAGAGCAATTCGAATCTCTGCTACCTCCTTGAAAGAGATATTCGCTAAATCACTAGACGATGGGGGCCGACTTGCCCAACCGCCCTCATACTATGATTATAGTATGAACAGAATAATTTATAAATATCTTTATTTTTCTTAATCTCTTGAACAAGATCTAAGAATAACATTAGTTAATTGAACAAGAGGGAGTAGATCAGATGATCAGTTAGTAGTGAGAGAGTAAATTGGTTATTCCTTGAAAAGTTCTTTCAAATGATTCATCTATCTGATTAATGAATCATATTAAGAAGACAATTCATGGTTCATCTTCTTAGTAAGAAAGAATAATCAAATTGAGTTCATGTATTCCCTAACTTAGTTTATAGGTCATCAATCCAATAAAGAATTTTTATCTTTGAAGCCCATTGGAAGGGGCATTGCACGAGAAATCATAGAGAAATGATTGAATCTTTGAACGCCCTAAAAATACTATGAGGTGCTCGGAAATGGTCGAAGTAGTTGAATAAGAGTATCACTACGACTATAGCCCTTTATAAATTTATCAAAGACAAATGATTTATTTGATATTATGGATGACTGGTGAGCTATTTCATTTTTTAGGACCAGTTGATCAATTCATATACCTTTTTCTTTATAGAGTTTTGATGATAAAGAAAAGAGCCCTCAAATTATAGCAATAATTTTGTGTTTTTTTCTTTTGGACTTCATTTCCAACTTGTCTAGAAATGAAATGTGTCAATCTCCCTATTTTTTGAGACACTTTCTTTATTTTTATGTATTTAATTGCTTATAGACAAAATATGTATACAAGTTTTTTCCATTTTTTAATTCCTAACATAATGAAAATATTGCAAATTTGCAACTTTTCCATCAAAACATAAAAGATGTGAAGAGACTAAGAAAATTTTCCATAATTTTCAAAACATTCCCTCAATTTTATTATGTAGTTACTCACTTACACAATAGTTTATTGTTTAGGTTCTCCTGTAACATTACGGAGTTAGCAATTCTTTATATATATATAGGAAAATCATCTGTTTCCGAATCGGGGAGAGAGACCCTTTCCTTTATTTATTAACTTATTAATAATATACCTCTTACTTGAAGAAATAGTGAAAAACTGCTTAGTTCTTAAATAAACTCTTTAAGATCATTAAAAAGATTGGAATAGATTAAGGAACATACCGCTCTATTTTGTTGCATGAAAAGATTTTAAGAGATAAAAAAGCGATGGATCTTGTGAAAAATAAAATTCTATTTCTTTATTTGAATTTCAATGGCTGCATTTTGCTATAGATTATTACACGTTCTAAATGCTTCATCCGCAAAATTCATTGCTGATCTTACCGTACTATAACGAGATGTGACATTCTTCCTAATCGAATATTAATTCTTCTTTTCATGCCAATGAAGAAAAGAAAAGTCCTTTCCTGAAAAAATTCCACTACGTGATATAGGAACATTAAGTAATAGTATAGTGTGGTTTTAGTAGTACAAGTTGTTCTACCGAAATGTAGGGAGAATATTCTGATAATCACTATTCAAAAATTTATTTTTTCAAACAAACTCTTTAAAATCAACATTAAACAGGGCACTATGTAGAAAGTTTGTTCAAATATTTATATTAGAATAATTACTTTAATTAGATTTTTTTTTAATGCAAACATTAAAACTCATTTCAAATAAACTATTTATAAACAACATTTATAAAATTTTAATGTTTATACACACTCAACACAAATTAAAAATGCATAAAAAATATTATTATATTACAATAACTATTAAAATTTCACAAATAATATAACTAATTCATTTAATATTACCATTAATAATAAAAAAGTCATGGTAAATATAATAAAAATATATAAAGCCCCTGTTTGGTACCATTATTTAAAATAATATTACACATAAATTCTTAAAAGTTTTCCTACTTTTTGAACACACATTTTCCTGAAAATCATTATTCAAATAATTATTTCTTCAAATAAACTCTCTATAATCAATATCAAACATGGATATTATGTCGAAAGTTTATTCAATATTTATATTAGCATGATTACTTTAATTAGATTTTTTTTACGCAATCATTAAATTTATTTCAAATAACTTATAAAATTTACTATGCCCCTGCTTGGTATCCATTATTTAAAACATCATTTTTTTCAAAATTAATTTTCAACTATACATTCTATTAACAAAATAATCTATATATAAACCAAAAAATGTATTGTGGCACGACTGGTAAGTTTTTTTTAATTTTTTTGACAGAGCCGCAGATGAATTCAACTAAAAAATTTGGTTGATGCAGGAATTTTTTTTTTTTTTTGGATAATTGGCATTACTTTTTCATATGGCCCACCTGAAATTTTGTCAAATTAGAGGCAGAGAACTATGAAAATATGATCTGTGTCAATCATCATTTCACATCACAATTTTAAAATTGACAGTGCTCATTTAATACAAACAAATTCAAATAAAGTACTGTATCCATTTATTTTAATCATCTGAAGATTCAACACTGTTGTTGCTTCTCGAAGAAGTTTGGGGAAAAAAACATTTTGGGAGAATTTTTGGAGTTGTGGAGGAAAAACTAATGCAACTATCATTCTTTATAATAACTATTAGTACTAGTATTTGCCCCCTGCGATGCACGGGACATATAAATGATTAAAAATCATATATAACATAATTACAAATGTGTATTATGCTATATATGCTTTCTAATACCGTTTTATTTTACTAATAAATTCTCTATAAATTACGTTATCTTCAATATTGATTAATTATTATAACTTTGGTAAAACATCATACATTTTTAATTACGTTATTTTCAATACTATTTTATTATTAGCATAACATGTATTTAATTAAAATAATATATACACATATTTAGTTATATATTTTTTAATTACATAATTAAATTACGTTCTTTTAAATATTGTTTTATTATTACAACATTATTATTAATTAAAACAACATACATTTTTAATTATGTTACTTTTTACTACTATTTTTACAAATTTAAAATTTTAATTATATCCTTTTCATAACATAATTAAGTTATGCTCTTTTCAATAGTGTTTTAATTATTATAATAACTTTTTTAAAGCAATACTTTTTTTACTTATGTTATTATTATTAATCCATCGTTTAAAAATGTACGTGTTTGCATTCTTTTATGAATATAATTTTATATTCAAACTCTACATCATAATTCCAAATTATAAACATATATTGAAAATACCAACTAATTAGTAGCTGAATATATAACATTACTAATAATGAGATAAAATCATTTTCAAAGTGACTTTTTATATTCTCTAGATAAAAACAATTTTGAAATGTATATATATAATCACTTTTTATTAATCTCTATAAATCATGAATTTTCATTTTAGGAAAGTGTAAAAAAGGCGGGAAACTATGTGGTGTTATATTTGGCCACTTTATTGTTATAATATAATATATATAATGATAATAATGATAATGAAAATTGTTGAGACCGTGTCCAAAATGAGCCCAATGAATCACCAATAGAGGCCCAGTGAGCCCTAGCCCATGACCGGAACTTAGGATTTTCCCTGGGAGGATTGCCGAGGTGGAATATCGCGTGGACCCTCTCTGACCGAACTAGTTTATAACAAAGCCGAGGTGCCATGTAGTAACACCCCCGATCTGAGATGGGACAGTGGAGAGTGTCAGAAATATGTAACATTCCCCAGTTGACTGTGGCTTGATAAGACATCCCCTTTATGAAAGATATGATGGGCGCCATCCCCTACCGGAAGTAGCAATGATTATATCCAAAATGTTGGTTTACCTCGTTTGCAGTTGGGGAAAAGACACGTGCAAAGCATAGCACATGTCATAATCCAAGAGAATTACTCATTATATAAATAGAGCACACTTGCCTCCAAGAAAAAGGTTGATAATCAAATTCTCCAACTCAATATTTTACTCTGTCTCCCTTTTCTCTCTTGTACACACTTATATTTCCCGCACCCAATTTATATTTTCTTGAAATGAGCACTGACTTAGGCATCGGAGTGCAAACGAGAGCCACCTCAGCCCCCTTTGCAAGCTGATTGTTTGTCCTAGTGCGCAGGAGGTCCACGTGTTAAAGAGGGAGGAGTTAGGACGCGTTGATCCAAGGTCCTACCAGATTTTGTTGTCAACATTTTGGTGCCGTCTGTGGGAATCCACACTTTTAACCACGAAATCACGTGGCAAAAAGCTACACAAAACCTTGAAAAATGGCGGGTAACCTCTTGGAAAAGAGTGAAGAACCACAGAAACCTTGAAAAAGGCTTGTAACTTTGAAATATAAGCTTACTAACCTTGGAAAAGGCTTATAACTTTGAAATACAAGTTTACTAACCTTGGAAAAGGCTTGGAGCTTTGAAATATAAGTTCACCTATCCTCGAAAGAAAGGACAGGACCAAAAAATTGCTATAGACATGAATGAAAGTGATGATGATGTCAACCCTCAAAGAAACAGAGAGGAACAACGCAGTGAGGAGGAGGCTCCCCAGAGACCTCGTGAGGACATAAATGAGGGGGTGGCCCAACCTTACCCTCCACCCCGGCATTGAAATCGTTGCATTCTGCAAGATATGAGTTGCATGGCAGCCCAGATGTTGGAAATGCAAAAACAGCAAATAGAACAAACCGCTGCGATAAATGCCTATATGGCTAGAGGATACGTTGTGAACGAACCCATGATGCCCCGCAGTACTTGCAGCCAAACTACTCATTATCTGACGCGACCACTGTCTCGTATTATTACCAAGATCTGCAGGCATATGTCGAGGTGGAATATGTCCCTTACAATGAATAGAGGGACTATTCAGGGACAAACGAGGGACTATTCAGGGACAAACGAGAAGGCCGAACCGAACAAGGTCGGCATCATGCGTATGCGCCTAGAAATAGGCGGGAGCGACGGGCTGAAGAAGCCCTTTCGTGGAGCCAAATGCCTAAAGACAGATATGATGTAGGGGCGGAAAAATTGAGCCCCACACATGAACCTAGGAATAGGAGGGAGAGAAGAGTAGAAGCAGCCCGGTCCCGAACCCAGGGAGGGCTTTCGACTTTTCAAAGGACAAATTACGGTCGAGTCTTGCCACTGCGAGGGCAGGATTACCTACAGCCATCCTATGACCAATATCATGACGCGATGAATTCTGACCATAGCGAGAACAGTGAATTACCGTCATACGAGTTGGATGACGAAGAGGAAATAAGCCCCTTTACGGAAGGCATCCGAAAGTGTCCAGTGCCCCATGACTTTGAAATGCGGGAAATAACAAAGTACTAAGACAGAGGTGACCCTGACGATCACCTGTTAAACTATCGCGCCAGCATGGAAATAGCCGGAGCCACTCTTGAGCTGAAGTGCAAAGCCTTTGCTTTAATACTTGAGAGAAGTGCAATACGGTGGTATAAAAAACTCCCTCCTGGTAGCATCCACAATTGGAGAGATTTGAATGCAGCTTTCATAAATGGCTTTGTTTCCTCCAGACCAGGCCAACTCCCACTCCAACGTCTTCAGGACCTAAGGCAAGGAAGGGAGGAGTCTTTGAAGAGAAACCTAGCTCGGTTTATAGAAGAAATGCACATTTGTGAAAACATCACCGAGGTAGAGATGTTTTCTGCCCTAAAAGGAGGCTTAGACGTGACAAGTATGTTTTGGAGGGATATCCGAAGTAGAAATTCGAGGGATTACAATGCCTTGGTAGACTTGATGAAAGAGGAAATCGTCTCAGAGGAAATGGCTAGGGCCAGGGATAATCACCCTCAAGGGAGATGTAATACTGGGTACCCCAATGAAGCGAACGAGAGGAAGGGAGGCAATAAGGATAGGTTCGGCAATAACCGCATGGGTGCGCTACGATCGTTTTCAGGAACCGGATCCAGTTATGCGACTGTGATCACGAAAGCTATCCCCAATTTACACTCCACTTCGCTGGCACCAAATCCCCACGCGGCCCTTGGAAGAATAGAAGATAGCCGAAGCGGAAAACAACCTATGGTTGGGGCCTAATGCAAGTACCACAGGTATTATGGCCATGCAACGGAGGATTGTAGGGAAATCCACATGTTGGCAGACCAAAAGGCAAACGGAAGGAAAGGAGGCGATTTCACCCCTGACAAAGGAAAGCCGCAAAAGCCAAATAACCAAAAGTTCAATCGAACTAATAGGCTAGCTCCATGGAAAAATCTTACGAAAGAAAGGATAGATGGTCGTCAAAGGGATAGGAGCAGGGACCGGAATAACCCCCTGGAACATGATAAAAATATAAGGGAACCACCTACGCCTGCAAACAATCCGCCGATCCACGAGATATACACGATATTAGGAGGACCCCACCCAAGTGGGAGTACCAATAACTCCCAAAAAGGGTACATCAGAGAGGCCAAACAGCCCGCTAACGTGAACTATCACATTCATTCGCATCCTGCTAAGATGTTCAGGACAGAACCAATCACGTTTACCCAGGATGACGCTATTGGGGTACATTTCCTGCATAATGATGCGTTGGTTATTTGGGTTGTGGTGGCTTGGAATGGATTGTCACGGATGCTGGTGGATGACGGTGCTTCGGTGAATGTGATTTATTAAGTAACTTTTGACAAGATGGGGATTAGTAGGGGTGGGCATTAACCCGCACAACCCGCCAAATCCGCCCAACCCAAACCAATCCGATCGATTTGGATTAGGTTTTGATGAAAATTGGGTTGGGTTCTAAAAAAAAAATTGTTTGGGTTGGGTTGGGTTGTGGGTTGGGTGACAAACCCAACCCGACCCGACCCAACCCAACCCAATCCAATCAGAATTTTAAAAATATAAGACCATTTAAATTTCAAGAATCTTAAACTCATTTTTAATTTGGATGAAACTCAAATATGATTTGAACATATTTTAGTTTTATTAGCAAGTATTCAATTTATTATATTTGAGTTTATTGTATTGTACATAATTTATTTGAGTTAATTGTTGATTTATGGGCATAATTTTTTAATCTTCTAAGATTTTTAGTTAATTGGACCAAAGCCCAACCCAACCCAACCCGACCAAAACTTGATTGGGTTGGGTTTGAACTCATGTGTTGGGTTGGATTGGGTTCGGGTTGGGCAAGAAACCGACCCAACCCAACCCACGCCCACCCCTAGGGATTAGTACCCCACTTATTCTAGTCCCGGATCCAATATATGGATTCACTGGAGATAGCATAACTCCCAGAGGATCCATAACTCTTATGAAGGAAGTAGGGTAGGCTCCAAATTTCTCTAGAATACACATGGAGTTCTTAATTGTGGACAAAAGCTCCTCATATCACGGCTCAATTGGGAGGCCGGGCCTAATTGACTTAGGGGCTGTAACTCATACAAAGTATATTTGCATGAAATTCCCAACTGAACATGGCATAGCTACTGTTAGGGGGAGCCAAACTGAATCACGATCTTGTTACACAAATGCTATCCGAAAGTTTCAAAACCGAAGCGTAAACATGATTAGTGATGTGGCAATGGCCGAGGCTGCTCCGGACCCTGAAATACTAGGTGAAGGGCCCTCGGTGGGTGAAGATGTCGCATGACGCTGGAAGAGGATCTGGCAGATCTGGACCCAAGAATGACCGGCGAAAGTTGCTCTACCCCTGCCGAAAGGCTAGAATGCTTTTGTGTTGATCCACATGATTCAATCAAGGAGTTGCAGATTGGATTGAATTCGCCAGTGGAATACAAGGATCAACTGAAAAGCTTCTTGCTCGAAAATCTTGACGTGTTCGCATGGAAACACGACGACATGATCGGAATTGATCATAAAGTGGCTTGTCACAGGCTCCAACTTGACCCAAGAAGCCCTGGGCACAAGCAGAAGAGGAGGCCAATGAGCTCGGATAAATATGAGGCCTTGAAAGAAGAGGTGACGAAGCTATTGAAAAATGGCTTCATCAGAGAATCCCAGTATCTGAAGTGGGTGTCGAACCCTGTTTTGGTTCCAAAGCAGAATGGGAAGTTGAGTGTATGTATTGACTTTTCGAACTGAAGCCAGGCATGTCCAAAAGACAGTTTTCCTCTGCCTCGGATTGATCGATTAATTGATTCTACAGCAGGACATGAGATGCTGAGCTTTATGGATGCATACTCCGGGTACAATCAGATCCCCATGCATGAGTCGGATGAGGAGCACGCCTCATTTATCACGGACATGGGACTCTATTGTTATAAAGTCATGCCGTTCGGTTTAAAAAATGCAGGGGCCACCTATTAAAGGTTGGTAAATCGTATGTTTTCAGAACAGTTATGAAGCACCAGGGAAGTATATGTCGATGACATGTTGGTCAAAACTATGGGCGCTTCAGAACATGTCCGCCATTTATTAGAGGCCTTTGATATATTGAGGAAATATCGGATGAAGCTTAACCCTGTAAAATGCGCTTTTGGGGTAGTATCTGGAAAGTTTCTTGGATTCATGGTGAACAGGAGAGGAATTGAAGCCAATCCGGATAAGATCAAAGCCCTACTTAACATGCACTCTCCTCGGAGCCCAAAAGAAGTGTAAAGTTTAACTGGAAGAATTGCTGCATTAAGTCTATTCGTTTCCAAATCTATTGACAAATGCTTGCCATTTTTTAAGGTCTTGAAGGGGGGTAAATTATTTCAATGGACTTCAGAATGTGAGCAAGCTTTTGCCTAGCTGAAAGCATTCCTAGGACAGGCCCCCCTATTTGTCCAAACCAAAGGTTGGCGAACCACTTTCTTTCTATTTAGCCATATCAAAGGAGGCTGTTAGCTTGGTGTTGGTCAGAGAGGAGAATGTGAATCAGCTTCTGGTGTATTACGTGAGCAAAGCCATGATGAATGCAGAAATACGATACCCAGACATGGAAAAACTTGCTCTAGCGTTGATTAATGTGGCTCGCAAACTCCACCCCTACTTTCAATCGCACTCCATCCATGTTCAAAAGATTCGAGATGCGAAAGAAATGCCGGAAAATTCCAAACTCAGGTTGTGATTGGACGGATGAATCATGACCCGATATTCACGACGCGATGGCTTGACGATGCGAAATAAAGAACCACGACTTTCGAAACACCACAAGGAATTGCCAAACTTCCTTGATAAGTTACTGATTTTGAACGCCACAAATATTCTAGAAAATATTTGATAAGTTTGGGATGAATGCCACAAGATGATAATCTTGACAAGTTCTATGAAATATAGGAATCCACCTATAATTTTTATTGAATCCTCAATAAACTCTTTAATCAAAATCAAATCTGATTACAATGAACGGCAAATAGAATATAAATAAGCAAAACTAAAACCTATCAACCCTAACTGGCTCAAAATAGAATTCTAATTAAAGTAAAATACTAAAATAACTAAATAAAAGAAAATGAATTAAAAATTTGCAAAATATGGAAAATCCCGGAAATCTGATCATCTAGCTATTTATGGCCATGAAGAATCCAGTTACGGCCGTAAGTGATTCTCTGATCCAAAATTGATGTTGCATGTTGCAGCCGTTATTGAAATTATTACGGGCGTAAGATTTCCTTCCTGTGAATGTTACGACCGTGACAGTTTGTTTACGGCCGTAAGTATAAAATTGAAATCTCGCACCTTAACCAGTAACTTGATTACGGTCGTGACCTTCTGGGCGTTACGGCCGTAAGGATCAAACTGGTCCTTTTTGCTCCGGTTTTTGCTCCAATTTGCAATTAACTCCGTTTTGGCTTGAATTACTTGAATTTTTCCGTCAAGCCTGCTATGACTCCGATTGTAGAGGGTCCGGAACACATCATACCCTCCTTCTTTAGGATGATTCTCCCCGAATCATAGCTTTGTTCCTGTTGTTTCACTTCATCTCCTGGATCAAACGGAAAATTATTGCTTCCACGCCAGAGGGATGACCAGTAGTATCCTGTAATTTGGGTTACATGAATGGATTGAAGTGGAAACTCCTGTGGGCATTGGTGGTGTTGCCCAAATTTCCAAGCACATTTAACCTGCAAGACAAAATTAAATAAAGTGGGGAGGGAAATGTTAGGTTCATGAGGTACAAGGTATGGATTCTTGTATTCATGATAAACCACCACTAATTCCACTTCTTGAACCACGAGGCTCTTCTCTTCGCCTATTTTCTCTTTTACAACTTCTTGTTCAAATTTTTCATCTTCAAACTCAACAACATCTCCTAATTCCACACTTTTATCACCATGCTCGTGTACTACCTCATCACTACCCAAATGTGGATCTTCCAATTCAACGCTCAAATCTTGAACTTCCACCTCAACTCCCAATTCATTCCCCTCATTATCAACAATTTCATTCTTAATCATTTCCTCGCTACCCAACTCCACCTTCTCCTCATCAAATTTTGGAGTTTGTTTATTTGTTTTTAATTTCAACTCTCCTTCCTTCTTATCAACATCCTTATCCCCACGATGCCTCTTATTACACCACTTTTCACTCTCCTTCCTTACCCTCCGTGAATCTTCTAGTGTTTCCTCTAATGTCAATCCATATAGTACGCATGTTTTCCCTTTCTTAAGGAATTTGTATATGTGCATACTCTTATCATAAACAGCCTCCCTCCTATGTCTCCAAGGTTCTCCCAATAAAATATGATAAGATTTCAATGGCACTACATCACACCATACATCCTCACTATACCTTTCCTATGTGATAGGCACTAGAACTTGTTTGATTACTTTGAAATTCCCAAACTCCCTCATCCACGTCATCCTATAAGGTTTATAGTGCGGTTCTAGGGGCAGTCCTAATTTTTCAACCACGGTGCTACTAATGAAATTAGTAAAGCATTTTCCATCATCGCCAAACTGCACCCCTTATGATCTACATAACATCTAGTTTGGAATAAAAAACTCAGATCATAATCCATTCCTTATGTGGAGTTAAAAAAAATTCAAGATTGAAAAAGATTTAGACATCAAACAGCAAGAACGACTTTTATTGACTTGGAAGGAAATGAATACCAAGAAATTTAAAGAAACTCAAGAAAGTGGTTCTTGAATTTTGGAATGACTTTTTTTTTGAATAATGAATTTTCGGAATTAAATAATAATAATAAAAAAAATAATTTTTTTTAAGTAAATCCGAAAATTCGACACGAATACAACAAAACAAACGGAACAGGATTTGTATAAGAATCGAACTAAATAAACACTTTTGAATTTTTGTTGAATTTTTATATGCATCGAACTGGAAAAAATTTACTGGCACGAATAAGACTCAAGAAAAGAAAGACTCGACAACAAGATATGGATAATTCTGATGACAGACTCGATGATAAACATAAGAATTAAACTGGATAAAAAACTTGAATTCAGAGTCCAGCTCTAATACCAGATGATGAGATTCGAGATGCGAAAGAAACGTCGAAAAGTTCCAAACTCAGGTTGTGATTGGACGGATGAATCATGACCCGATATTCACAACGCGATGGCTTAACGATACGGAATAAAGAACCACGACTTTCGAAACGCCACAAGGAATTGCCCAACATCCTTGATAAGTTTCTGGTTTTGAACGCCACAAATGTTCTAGCAAATATTTGATAAGTTCTGGATGAACGCCACAAGATGATAATCTTGATAAGTTCTATGAAATATAGGAATCCACCTATATGTTTTATTGAATCCTCAATAAACTGTTTAATCAAAATCAAATCTGATTACAATGAACGGAAAATAGAATATAAATAAGCAAAACTAAAATCTATCAACCCTAACTGGCTCAAAATAGAATTCTAATTAAAGTAAAATACTAAAATAACTAAATAAAAGAAAAGGAATTAAAAATTTGCAAAATATGAAAAATCCCGGAAATCTGATCCGCTAGCTATTTACGGCCGTGAAGAATCCAGTTACGGCCGTAAGTGATTCTCTGATCCAAAATTGATGTTGCATGTTTCGGCCGTGATTGAAATTATTACGGCCGTAAGATTTCCTTCATGTGAATGTTATGGTTGTGACAGTTTGTTTACGACCGTAAGTGTAAAATTGAAATCTCTCACCTTAACCAGTAACTTGATTACGGCCGTGACCTTCTGGGCGTTACGGCCGTAAGGATCAAACTGGTCCTTTTTGCTCCGGTTTTTGCTCCAATTGCAATTAACTCCATTTGGCTTGAATTACTTGAATTTTTCCTTCAAGCTTGCTATGACTTTGATTGTCGAGGGTCTGGAACACATCCCATGTACTCACAAAATTTCCTATGAGACAGGTATTACAGAAATCGAATGTGTCTGGAAGGTTAATGAAATGAGTGATATAAATTAGCCAGTATGACCTGCATTATGTGCCTCGAATAGCTATAAAGGGTCAAGCGTTAGCAGATTTCATATTTGAGTTCACGCATCCACCCGAGGTTGAGATGATTGATAACATGGATAATAGTCTTGAGTGGAAGCTGTTCATTGATGGGACCTCCGCTGAAGGAAGATTCGAGGTGGGGATACTACTGGTGAGTCTGGAGGGGCACAAGTTGTACATCGCGATTCGCCTTGGCTTTAAAGCCTCGAATAATATTGCAGAATATGAGGTGCTCCTAGCTGGACTAAGGCTGAAAAAGCTCTAAAAATTAACACAGTGGTGGTAAACAGTGACTCGTAGCTTGTTGTAAGCCAATTTTATGGACAGTTCTCTGCCAAAGAGCCAGCCATGATTGCCTACCTGAGGAAAGTAAAAGATTTAGCTGCCCACTTCGAAAAAATTGAATTGCTTCATATTTCCAGAACTGAGAACTCTAATGCGGATGCTTTGTCTAAACTGGCAAGCAGTAAGGATGCCGAACTTCTCAACATGGTGCCAATTGAGCATCTGCCGATCTCTTCCATCGAATCACGAGCGAAGATTTTAGCGATAGAAGAAGGTTCTTGTATGAATCCTATTCTGGCTACTTAAAGTATCAAACTCTACCAGAAGAGCCGGATGAAGCTTGAAAACTGCAAAGGTATGCCGCAAATTTTGTCCTCTTGGACGATCTGCTTTATAAACGGAGCTACACCTCTCCTTTGCTACGATGCGTTGGGCAGGAGGAAGGACAGTATATAATGATAGAGATTCACGAGGGCATTTGTCGCAACCATGCTGGAGCATTATCATTGGCTCCGAAAGCCCTGAAACAGGGATATTTTTGGCCAACGATGCGAAAGAATTCCCATAGCTTTGTCCGCAGATGCGATAAATGCCAGAGGCATGCAAGCATACCGCATCATCCTCATCACGAATTAATTGTGGTAACCAGTCCCCGTCCTTTTGCGAAGTGGGGGGTCGATATTATTGGTCCTATACCCCGAGGCACTGGTAACAATTGTTTCCCAATAGTTGCAATCGATTACTTCACCAAATGGGTCGAGGCAGAACCCTTGATGAGGATTACTGAAGCCAATACTTCCAAGTTCATCTGGAAGAACATTATATGCAGGTTTGGAATTCTATGCAAAACAGTTCAAAAATAGAAGTATTGACGAACTATGCGATGATTTAGGAATCTGCAAATTATTTTCATCTCCACATCACCCATAAACGAATGGGCAGTTTGAAGCTGTAAACAAAACCATAAAGAATACCCTAAAAGGCAAACTGGAATCAAAGAAGGGTGCATGGGTAGATGAACTCCTGCAAGTATTGTGGGCACTTCGGACTACTACGCATACCGCAACAGGGGAAACTCCGTTCTCCATGGCGTATGGATCCGAGGTAGTATGTCCAGTTGAAATTGGGGTGCCTTCCCCTCGCCAAATCCATTATGAAGAGGAAATAAATGAGGAAGCTCAAAGGGCGAACTTGGATTTCCTCTTGGAAAAGAGGAGTGAATCTGAGGTGGTGTTGGTTAGGTACCAGGAAAAGATGGCCCGCTACTACAACAAAAGGGTGAAAAATCGGTTCTTTAGCATTGGAGATTTGGTTCTTAAAAAGATCCTTCCTTCTACTCAAGAACCAGGAGTATGGACTCTTGGTCCTAATTGGGAGGGACCTTATAAAGTCACTTCCGAGGTAGTACCAGGTACATACATGATCGAAGATCTATCTGGAGTCCCCCTGCTTAATTCTTGGAACACAGATTATCTGCGTCGCTATTTTCAATAAAACTAAGTTCCCCTCTAGCATGTATCATTTTGGAAAAACTCAGTGATTATTGAATGATTGTAATATCCCCGCGTAGCTTAATGATAATTTGCACTGGGTAATGCTGAGGGAAATTTTCGTCAACCATTGTTGAGGCCAAATATGACGAAACACTCATAAATTTTAGTATAATTATTCCAAGTTCAAACCTATTAATAAGCAGGTAGTGTTGCCCAATTGCATCGAATGCTCTCTGTTGAATGGGGCAGATGTTAAAAATGATAAATTATTTTAGTTCACGAGGAAGTACAATTTTACCTATGATAAACAGACGACAATAAATTACAGAATACTATGCTTAAATTTCACGTACAAGGGGCTCTTGTAAGTTTGCACTGCGCTCAGTATATCTTAGCTACGCAAATATGATCAAATATTCATCAAGTCAGACCTAACCAGTGAACATGAATGTCTTAAGCTACTTAGGTTTGAGGGACTATCAATACGATGCCTTTAGAGAATTCACCTCTTTTACGGACGATGTCATACAAATCCATAAAATTCTGTCATACAAGTGTCGAACTTCGCAAAATAATCAAAATATGGAATTAACAGAATAATTGCATTGATTCAGTATCAATCATTACATTTCAATCACATTTCAAAATTGGAGAAACGTGTCTAAAAAACAACAACAAAAACAACAAACAAAATTATTGGAGGACATCTTTTGCAGAGTCTCCGCCGGCACAATTTGGCAAGAGTCTATGGGATCATCAGCGGGGTGGCCTTCCTCCAAATCTTGCGGCTCGAGGTATAGAGCCTCGATCTGGGAAATGTTTAAATTAGGAAAAGCCTCTTTTACATCCCCTAAGGCCATCCTAGCCCCTATATTCCCAAAAACCCTCTGCATGGCTTCATACTCAGGGGTCTCCTCGAAAGCGTCCTTAAAATTCAGGACCACCTCTGATACTTTGTCCCCCACGACACTCTCCACCCGAACTGTAATGGTGCGCTCCAAGGCCTCTTTAATCCTGGAGTCTGGAGTCAATGTGCTTCTCCAAGGAGGTGTAATCCTCCTCAACCTTTTTTCGAGCTTCCACCTCTCCCTCCAACTTGGTGGTAATTTCTTCTACCTCGGTTGCCAGGTTGTATAGAGTTTGCTTCCGCCAAGGCTTCAGCTGTAATAGACTGCGCGACGTTGGAGTCGTCAAGCTTCTTGCATAGAGTCGCCACATCGAATTCAGAGGCCTGGAGGTCATGTCTTAGTTTCTCATTATCCTCCTGAAGACGCTTCACAAGGGCCCTATCCTCTGAGGAAGACTTGCGGGCTATAGACAATTGGTCTTTAAGATCATTGATTTCTCTCAGCATATTGTCCGCATGGCGAAGTGCAGTCTCCGCATTCTTTTTGTCTAGCTGCGCATCCACCACAGAGGACTCTACCTCGTCTATGAGGACCAGTGCTATGGCATTCATGGCCTTGGTAGCAAGTAGTTTTCGAGTTTGGGTCGAGTTGGAAAAAAAGGCGGACCAGCCCTCTGTCCAAAATTGCTCCATGACCAAAGATGCCCTTGCAGGTGGGGAATTGGGGGAGTCGAACAGGCTGGGATCATAAATGACATCTCTAGGAAGGACACTGACTTTAATCTGCTTGAGCTCTTCGGGTGTAGCAGGGGCCACGTCGTATTCCAGTCCTGAGGTTGACATGGAAGGATCATCTTCCGAGTCTTGCATCTCTGGTAGCGGAGGTGCGGAGCTGGTATCCTTGCCCCTTCTGAAGCTCTTCAAAGGGGTAGGTTCATCCTCGGATATGGGCTCAGAAATATCCTCGGATAGGGAAGATGGTATCAAGACATTTTTAGGGTCCCTATCCCTCTTAGAGCCACCGCGATCTGACCTTTTGCCTTTCCCCGTTACGATGACCCTCTTAGGCTCGGTCTCCATTTCCAGATTTGACTGTTGGGGGCCTACAGGTAGTAAACTGGGGGTGGCGTTAATGATGGAAGAGGGCCTTCGAGTTGGGCGGTGGACGCTTCGGACACCTCTTTTGCGACCCACACTTGCAGGTTGGCAATTACTGTTTTCTGCTTCCTCTCAACTTCACTGCCGTGGTGAAGGGCAGGAGGGATCTTCTTGGACATAAGGCCCTTCAGAGAGATCTTTGGAAAGACCTTGGAGCCTAGCAGTAAAGAAAGAAAAATGAGACTATGAATGCCAAAGCAGAAGTTATAAAGACAATAAGAAAAGTCTACTCACTCATGGCTCTCATAAGGCCATGCTTGACAAAAAGTTTGTTTTGCTGAATGACCCTTTGAAAAGTGCCGCGGAAGGCAAATAGGTGCCTCACCGCTGATAAGTCTGCGTCGGAAAGGAGACAAACGAAAGTGGACCCTGTCATAAGCAAACAAAGTAAGAAAATAAATTAGAAACTATGAACAAAAATGGGAAGTAAGTAACACACAACACTTGAGGACGCGAAACAAAAACAAGACTCACGCGGGGAGGAAAGAGTTCGGGGAACGGTGATCTCTGGAGCAGGGTCCACAGGTGAGCTTTGCCACTCTCCCGCAACCCAGAACCACAGTTTTCTCCAATTCTTTATAGAAGTAGGATGCCCAGTGATAATAGGGGGGTAAGAGCCCCGGGGAGATAGGTAATACCAGTCTTTAACGTCCGACCTCACATCCTTATCCCTTCTAACAGATTTCTTCAGGGTGTATAAGATATGGATGATATGCAGTGAAATGGGGTGGTCAGGGTTGACCTCTTGCCACACCAGCCAAGTGTCGATGGACTGTGTCCAGAAGTTCGGAGCTAACTGGTAAGGGCATAGGTTGTAGCCCCTAAGTAGCGCCCTAAAAAATAGGTGTAGGGGCAGCTTCATCCCACAAGATAAAGCTTCATAACAAATCGCCACCTGGCCTGGGGAGGACTGCAGGATTGACAAGAAGGTGTGGGGTGCACCAATCGGACCCCTTCTGGTATCTTGAACTTCGCCGAAGTGCTTTCCAGATCAACACCTCGGATTTCTGAAGCAATCTCACTGCTTTCCTAGAACTCCGGGTTCGGATAAGGATCCACTTGATACCTTGTTCACGAGGTCCACCCAACCCTCGACTTGTGCTATTTCCTACTCAGATAATCCTGATTCTTCCCTATGCACCCTAAATGGAGTCCTAACACTCAAGCCAAGGTCCTGCTGACCAGAAGAAGAGCCCACTGCCTATTCTCTCCTCAAATCTCTATCTCGCTTGCTTCGGAGCTCCCGCAAAGAGGCCTCCTCTTCGGATGATAAGTGAGCCATGTAGGTCTGGTTCTTTTCTTCTTCACTGTCAGAATCATCCAAATTAATTATACTGTCATATTTTCTATTCCTCCTCTTAATCTGTTCCCTGAAGAAGCGAGAACTAAAAACTGACAAAGACAATGGGCAGAAACCTTTGACAGGAATCGCCATTGCCAACAGTTCCTGTGAACCCGTTCCCCCAACTCTTTCCATTTTTTCTTAAAAAAGTCCAAACTTACAGAAAGGAAGACAAAAATGCAAAATGAAGTTTTCAAACTAGCATTCGAAGATTAAAAATAAAATTTTTTTTGCACATGCGGAGGAAAAGAAATTTGCCTGCAGAAAATGAGCATTCGAGGTTGTAGACTCGAAAGGAAAAAAGCGCCAATGGAGGGTGTTGGATGGTTGAGATGATTTGCTAGGTTGAAAATCCTCAAGAGTTTCAAAAAGGTTCGCAAGAAGAGGGAAAACGAAATGATCCTTCACAAAAGAGTTGCTGATAAAATTTTAAAATGAGGTAAAGGAGAAAGGCTGGGATGAAGGAGGCTTTATAAAGAACCCAATAGTCTCAAACCCTCGATCTTTGGACTGCATGATTGATTTAGATAACCCACGTATCTCGGGGGGAGAACTAGTTAAAGCGCCAAATGTAGGGAGAAGGGGGGAAACCATTCAACTACTAAGGTGTACTCCACGCCCAGCAAGCTGCCCCATCACCTTCATATTTCTTGGAAACAGATGCCAACAATCTTTTTGCCATAAATGCGCCGCCTAGAGGGCACGCTGATGCATCCTAACATTCACCTGGAAGGGAAAATAGGAGTAAGCAGGTCGACGTTACCTTAAGTCCGCACCTTGCTAAGAATCACACCCCACCCCGGAAGTTCGTAGCGCTATATAATGATCCCCAACCAATTGGCCGTGGATTAATTATAAGACAATGGAAATAACAAAATTAGGACAAACTATGATCCTGTGGCTGCTCGCCTACAGAAACTACCCAGAACAAAACCATAGCTTTGAACCTATGGAAAATTCGATCCGCCCATAAATGACCACATCGGATTTGAGGGACTAGTGTTGAGACCATGTCCAAAATGAGCCCAATGGATCACCAATAGAGGCCCAGTGAGCCCTAGCCCATGACCGGAACTTAGGATTTTCCCTGGGAAGATTGCCGAGGTGGAATATTGCATGGACCCTCTCTGTCCGAACTGGTTTGTAACAAATTCGAGGTGTCATGTAGTAACACCCCGGATCTGAGATGGGACAACGGAGAGTGTCAGAAATATGTATCTTTTCCCAGTTGACTGTGGCTTGATAAGACATCCCCTTTATGAAAGATATGATGGGCGCCCATCCCCTACCAGAAGTAGCAATGATTATATCCAAAAAGTTGGTTTACCTCGTTTGCAGCTGAGGAAAAGACACGTGTAAAGCATAAGCATGTCACAATCTAAGAGAATTACTCATTCTATAAATAGAGCACACTTGCCTTCAAGAAAAAGGTTGGTAATTCAATACTCTAACTTAATATTTTACTATCTCTTCCTTTTCTCTCTTTTACACACTTATATTTCATGCACTTAATTTATATTTGCTTGAAATGAGCACTGACTTAGGCATTGTAGTGCAAACGGGAGCCACCTCGGCCTCCTTTGTAAGCTGATTGTTTATCCTAGTGCGCAGGAGGTCCACGTGTTCAAGAGGGAGGAGTTGGGACGTATTGATCCAATGTCATACCAGATTTTGTGGTCAACAATAATGATTACTAGTTGTCTACCCGTGCGATGCACGTAATATATAATTTTTAAATCATAATTTTGAAAATATCTTGATTCAATCATATCAAATAAAAAATATAATTTTAATAAAATTTCAATACAAAATGTTATTGAATTTGAAATTTTAAAAAAGACAAAATTATTCAAAATAAAAAATGCTATATGTACACTAAGTATACTGCGCAACTCAAAATTTGGCACTCATTCAATTTTATTTTATTTTAAATTTTTATTTGCGTTTTTTCTGAAAATTTGTCCATCTCATCACCTATTTCCCTTTAAATATTTTATAATTTTTTATTAACTATATTTTTTAATGTGTTGCTTACATATATTTTATTTGAAATTCAATATATTAATTAATATATTTTATTTTTCCTTGTTTTTTAAACATATCAATTTTTTTTCAAAATTGTGAAATGATTAAACCTCCGTTTGGTAATAATGTTTGGTTTATAAACTTGTTTATTTATGATTTTGAGATAAAAAGTAGTGACTAAAAATTGGAGAGAGAAAATATGTGTGGTTGAAAAGTTCATAGAAAATAATTAATTATTTTTGTAACATGCGTATTGAAGAGCCTACTCATTTATTGACATATTAGGAAGTAAAATTCCAATAATTTTATTTATTTATTTTCAAAATATATTAATTCAATTTTTCCATTTCTAACTTAACAATTTTATATACCATATATTTATTTATTTTAAAAGATATTAATCCAAATTTTTCATTTTCAATGTAACACATTTACATAGATATGATATGACATTTATTTGTGTTCAAATATATTAATCCAATTTTTTCATTTCCTACATGACACATGTTATTGAATTTGAAACTTAAAAAAAAAAAAAAAAAAACCTAATCAAAATTAAAAATTCTGCATGTACATTCAGTGTATTACGCCACTCAAAGTTTGACACTCAATTAAATTTTTTATATAAATTTTTTTTGACTTTTCTTTACGTTTTTCTCTAAAAATTTGCCCAATTTATCAGCTATTTTCCTTTTAATATATTATAATTTTTAATTGACCTTATTTTTTAATATGTTGCTTACATATATTTTATTCGAAATCCAATATATTAATTAATATATTTTTATTTTTCCTTATTTTTTAAACATACCAATTTTTTGTCAAAATGATGAAATGATTAAGTTTTCTACCAATTTATCATTGGTGGTGAAAAGTTGATAGAAAATAATTAATTATTTTTATGATATGCTTACTGAAGAACCTACTCATTTATTGACATATTAGGAAGTAAAACTTCAATGATTTTATTTATTTATTTTCAAAATATATTGATTCAAAATCTTCATTTCTAACTTAACAAATTTATATAGCATGAATTTTTTTTTTTCAAATATATTAATCCAAAATTTTCATTTTCAATTTAACACATTTACATAGATATGACATTTATTTATGTTCAAATATATTAATACATTTTTTTCATTTCATACATAACACATTTATTTATGTTCGAATATATTAATCCAATTTTTTCATTTCCTACATAACACATTTACATAAATATCACATTATTTATGTTCGAATATATTAATCTAATTTTTTCATTTTCAATGTAATACATTTACACATAGTATATTTATTACAAATCTTACTAAATATGTAATAAATAATAATTTTTCCTACAAAAATATTTATCTGTTCTTTATTTATTTATTTTTATACGTAAAAGTAGAAATGAAGAGAGAGTGTCATTAAATGCAATTTTTCCTTCAAAATGATTCGATTTCTTCACTTCTACTTTCATATATATAAAGATAAATAAGATAAATAAGATATGATGTGAAACACAAGTGTTAGTTTAACTTATGATTCTTTAAAGAATTAGAATTAAAATTAGAGAACATATCTTGCAATAATCAAAATATAGCCCCTAATAAGAATTTTAATTTAAGTCAAAGTTTACAATAAATTGCAATTACATATTTTATAGTCCTCAATTTTTAGGGTGTGTTCGGCTATGTTTTAATTTGGAATGATTACAAAATTTTAATTTACACAATTTTTCATATCACTTTTTAACCATTCATATTTTCTCTCTCAAATATTTAACCCTTCATCTTACCTAGAAAATGCAAATAAATCAACAAATAATTTCAATTCCTTAATTTGACACAAAACATTTCATATTAAATCTAAAAGAACACACCCTTAAACGCACATTCCATCAATTTTTATCAATATTTATTAAAATGTGGTGAATTTAAAATGTGATGGAATAAAAAAAAAGTTACGCTGACAATATAGTTACCCTGTCATGAAATGTTCTAAGAGTGTGTTTGATTGCGAAGGTGGAAAATTGGTGGAAAGAAAATATTTTTCGAGGAAATGATTTTGCTTGGAAATTATTTTCGTGGAAAATCAATTGAACGTGTTTGATTAGTTTAATTTTCTAGGTTGAAAAAGTTGAAAGTTTTCCATATTTTGTTGTTTGATGGACATTATTTTCCATGACAAATAAAGTAAAATTTATCAATTTTAATCAAAAAAGATTTTTTTTTAACTTTTTTTAACACATATGTACCTGATAATAATAATGTTATTTTTTGAGAAATAAATAAATCAATTAACAATAATAAAATTGATCAAACGTGACGCAAAAAATTTACTATGTACCAAAGAAAATAATTTCTTGACAAATGTTTAAGAAAAACTTTTCCAGCCACGCAAGGAAAAAGGCACGTCAGTGAAGTCCGAAGAAAAAAATTTCTTGTCAAAAATTGTACAATCAAACAAGGGAATATGAAAAAGTTGGAAAATCTTTTCACTTTCCATGGAAAATTGTGTATATTCAAACACGCCCTAATAGTACTCCACCGCTAAAAATGGTAAGTCTATAATGTCTGATGACTGGTGAAAGATTGCCCACTTCTATAAAGGGTACAATGTGTGTGCTTTCTGATGTCATTATTGGATTCCCAATCCCAATCCATCACAATGTACGTACACTCAAGTGCCACTTTTATCATGGCACTTATGTATGTATATGTGAACTATTTTGAAAAAGTCAAATTTACGCTGTAAGAACCGTTGATGTAGCATATTTTGAATGAAAAATAAATAATAAATAAAAATTAGATTTTTGAAAAAAATATGTGATCGAAAATAGGTTATAGGGAAAAGTTGTTATAAAATTTGGAATCAAATAGGGGCTAAGTTTTTAAATGATATAAATTAACATATTATCAGGAAGACAACAATTAGAAATTTAAATTTCATTGTCACTCATTAGCCCTTATTTGAGGTCCATTATTTAAAGAAAATGTAATTTTTATTAGTGATTTTAAATTTTTAGGAGAATAAAATTATCTTATAAAAATGTGAAAATGAATTTTGAAAAAATAAGTTTGAAAATAATGGATCTCATACTAAGATTAGGGATATGTTAAATATCTGATAAAATATAGTGGGCACAATCTGACTTCAAGGTGTAATTTTTTTAAGGGAAAATTACGTAACTTCCTAAATGTAATGTACTGTAGTTGAAAAATACTCGATTTTTAAATTATTTGTAATATTACTGGATTTCTTGTCATAAATTTAGAAAAATACTGAATTTTAAAGAGAGAGAATGTAATATTTGATTGACAAGATTAACTGAAAATCCTTTTATTTAGGAAATTGTTACCAATTATTTAGCTAATTAAATTAGGAAATTTCAAATATCCAGAAATTTAGCCACATATTTCCTTTTTGGCAGACTATCACATTTTATAATTGTGTACTGATTAATCCTTGTCATTTTTTGTAATATTACATTGTTGATACTAATATTACACATGTCGGGTAATGTATTTTTATACATGTTGTCATTACAGAGTATCTAACATTACAAAATGACGGAGTTTCAATTATATTACAGAGCTTGTAATAATATATAAAGTAAAATTAAACTCATTGAAAATCTATCGTGTATGTAATTTTGTCTCATGAATTCATAGAGATACAGTGTTATGTAACATCAATGGATGTAATATTACAACGAATGTAATACATAGTGCAAGTGGTGGGGTTGCTTGTAATATTACATTCTACGCAATTACTTGATATTTGTAAAACATTACATTGGAGGTAATTCAAAAGCTGATATAAGATTTTATTGATTAAATTTCATGTAACGCCAGTTCGAGGTATGTTAAATTGCAAGTGGTTTTAATTAAATTACATAACTCGTAATATCACGTTTGATCTAAAAGATGACTTCCTATATTATTAAACTATTTTTATAATTGTAATTTTCATATTATTAGTTGATTTTAAATGTAATTACACTCCTAATTTAATCTCCTAAATAAATGGTAACTACATCCCTAAATAATAGGTTCATAATTAATGAAATCAATCAAATAATACACCATCTCTCATAGAATATGGTATTTGTCTAAATAGTTTTTAAATAATGTATTTATCTAAGAATGATTGAAGGAACTAGTGTAGAGTTTAATTAATCTTTTTTTAAGTTTATTTGAAGACCCAAATTAGACGATTGACCTAATTTCGTCCAACCATTACGCTGTAGAAAGTAATCAAAGCATTCATGATGAAACTTTAACCAACCAACTCTTTGGTAACTTTTCTTCGAACGTAGTTTACATTCAGTGTTGCATTTCAGAACACTCGAATATTGTGTACGTGGTGTGACAATCCCGCAAAATATGCCTTTTGCCGATTATATGGAACATTTCAACGATTCTTCACATTATTATTGGTCTAATTAATTAATTAATATATTATACTTCAATTGGTTGATGAATTGAATTCATACATACCTTTTTTCTATTGAGTTTGATGATAATAATAATTAAAGAAAAGGGCCCTCCCATTATAGCAATACATTTGTGTTTGATGTGATTTGGACTTTGAGCGTTTGGTCCATGGAAAGTTTTTGGTTTTTGTGATTTTTTTTTGTGTTTTTTGTTGGATGTATGGTTTAGATTGGTTTGAAAAGTAAAAAATTGTGGGCTTGACCAAAAATAAATGATTGAGATTGAATTTGAAAATTTTTGGTAAAAATTCTTGATGGACCAAACGGCCTCTTTATTTCCAAATTTTCTAGAAATGAAATGTGACTTACTCCTTAATTTTTTTGGGATACTTTCTTTATTTACCCCTTGTTTGATGTAGATAGGTTTTGATAAAAAGTTGGGTTTTGGAAATTTAATGGTTAAAAAGTGGTTTGAAAAGTAAAAAATTGTAAGTTTAACTTTTTTGAATGGTTGAAATTTATTATTGTAGAAAAAAGTTATATTTTTTATGAAAAAAGAATGGGGATCAAACGAGGGCTTATATATAATGCGACTTACAAAGTTTCCCAATCTTGCAACTTTGCCATCAAAATGATAAAAGATATGTAAAGATTCCTAAAAATAAATAGAATTTCGAGAAATTTCCTCAATTTTATTGTGTAGCTACTTTGACGATAGTTTGTTGTTTATTACAGATTCTCGAATAACATTATGATGACTTGAGAAATTCTCTTAATTATAAACTTAATTAGAACAAAGCTGCAGATTTTGTGGGAAAAAAACACTTATCTTTAACAAAAAATTAATTACAAAAAAGTAAAAGATTAATCTCTATTAGATGGTATTGATTTCTTAATCTCTAGTAATATCGACTGTAGTTTGTTGCAACATGTACATTCTTCAAAAAAGAATAATTCCTTCTCTCGTCATGCCAATGCCAATGGGGAAAAAAAAAAAAAGCAAAATTCCCTTCCCAAAAAGCTTCCACTATGTGATAAAGGATAAAAAAATTAGGTAATACTAATGTAGTTTTAGTAGTATTATTTTTTAATTTCTTCTTCTCGAAATAATGTAGAGAGAATATATTCTTATCACAATCATGCAAAAACTTTATTTAATATATATATATATATATATATATATATATATATATATATATATATATATATATTCACACACTTGTTTATATTCATTTATTAATTCAACCGTTTATAGAGTCAAAATCAATTAGTACATTAAAACCCCTTTCTATACATTACTTTTGGTGGCTTATCTACCCTCTGTTTCTCTAAGTTTTCAATGAATTTTTTTGTTGTATTACCTCATGATCACACACAAATATAGGGAAAATAATATATTATTTGAAAGAATCACAAAAAAAAAAAAAATCTATTATTATTTAACTTCTACGTCAACACTATATATATATATATATAACTCCGGTATTTTTTTTTCAACAACTAATTTCATTTAAATAAAATTACTCTAATTCGTTCCTAATGCAAATTTATTTCAATATAGGGTTAGCTAATTACCCTATCTGCTAAGGGACTATCAGTCTTTGCTGATCTCTCTAAGAATATCCATCGACGCTTCAACGTACAATGAATTACTAGACCATTAATTGGTCGATAAAGATCTCATTTTTCTTCGCAGCGCCAGAATTATATGACATATATAGCAACATGTAAAATCAAGTGAGTGACTCCATATTAGAGGTGATCCGTTATAAAATTTGTTTTTTCGATTATTTTTGACAAGTATATATTATTCCATCCGCCCATTGCAAAAAGAGGTCACCACGAAGATATGGATGAGACTTGTTGGCATTTAGTCTCCCCAAAATATGCACCATCCAAAACATTTTCACGCGCAGAAATACATTCAACAATGTTGACCAGAATCAGCAGATACAGAAAAGGTGAGTTTTCTTAACATGATAAAGCATCAGAATTATTGGTCATTGGGTGTTAAAAATTAAAGATTTAGGGTTACAAGATGCATTAATAAAAGCAGTAGAAATTTATTGGGGCCTGGAAGAGATGATGATCTTGAGCATAAGATAAGAATATAAGATCTCTCTCTCTCTCTCTCTCTCTCTCTCTCTCTCTCTCTCTCTCTCTCTCTCTCTCTCACACACACACACACACACACACACACTCTCTCTCTCTCTCTCTCTCTCTCTCTCTCTCTCTCTCTCTCTCTCTCTCTCTCTCAGAGTACTGATCCATGTTGTAGATTTTCGCAAGTGTACATATCGCACAAATAATAAAGCGGACCAAAAGTCCGGATATCGTACCCAAGGAATTGAACAAATTGTATTTTAGGTTGAATTCCTTAACCCTGAACGAGAATTTCAATGTTGATTTGTTGAATGAATTTAAAATAGGGATAAAACTAAGAAAGCAATGAGAAATTTGAATTAAAGTCCATGAAAGCAAACGTATTATAGAAATTGAGAATCCACCTTAAATCTATCATCTATACTTTGACTTAATTGTTTAACCACAATTCAAGGAAATTTGAAAATTCGTGTTTCAAATGTTATTTAGGGTGCGTTTGATTCGCAAGATTTTCCATGTCAATTTCCAATTTTACGCTGTTTGGTTGCCTAAATTTTCCATGGAATTCATTTTTCCACTTGTCTCGAAATTCGATATTTTCCTTGTTTTGAATGAATTCATTTTCCAAGGGGGGAGGAGGTTTTATTTTCCATGAAAAATCTTATACCATTTTCGTTACGTTTGATCATTTTTGTTATTGTTAATTGATTTATTTATTTTTCTAAAAATTAACATTATTATTATCAAGTACAAATGTGTGAAAAAATTAAAAATTTTTTTTTTTATTAAAATAGATCAATTTTACTTTATTTTTCATGAAAAATAATATCAATCAAACAACAAAAGTTGAAAAATTTCCTACTTTTTCCACCTAGAAAATTAAACCAACCAAATACATTAAACTTATAATTCTCAGGAATTCAATTCTTTGGAATTCATTTTCTTTCCACTCAAATTCCACCATCGCTATCAAACGCACCCTTAAGTCATCTCTCAAGAATGCATTAAAAACGATTTTCTAAAATGTAACCTGACTATATCTCTATGGTGAATTGACACTAGAAAAGCATTTTAGTTTTTGTGAACACTTTTTAAGGATAACACTAGGTATATGTGGTATATCTCTATCCCCTATCGGATCTAGCAATAATTAAACATGTCTAACATTCTCATACTCTCTCGATTTTGTGAAAACGCCACTCAGTTATACAAAAATTGGCCAGAAATTTGACTAAGGAAAAAAACATACTTTAATTACTAAAACCCACAAATTGTATGATTTAAACGATAGCCAAAGCATAAAATCAAAAAATAAGGCTTCATCACAATTCCCAACACAAAACGTATAGCTTAGATACATAATTGAGAATAAATTACAAGAAATATAAAAAGAGATAACCCAATTCGTCTCCTTGTTCTTGATTCTTCAATATTCTCTTTGGCCTCGCGTGGATCCCTCTTCAATTGATCAGCAAATTTGCATGAAAGCACAATTGAGAATGATCATCTGAACCTCTAATTCGTGCATAACAATTGATATTTATAGATTTATGTC
Source organism: Ligustrum vulgare (assembly GCA_963555705.1). NCBI lineage: Eukaryota > Viridiplantae > Streptophyta > Magnoliopsida > Lamiales > Oleaceae > Ligustrum > Ligustrum vulgare. The sequence continues at coordinate 47,763,871 of OY743180.1, forward strand.
AAGAAGGGAGAATAAACCACGAAAATCCGCGCATGGGCCGAATAGGCTGTTGGGCCGGAAAGCTTCGGGGCCGCGAAGTAGTAAATCTGGTGGCCGCACAGTTATGACAAATAAAGTTATGTTAATTTGCTGATTCTTACGCGACCACGGTGCTTGAAACTTGTGGTGTGGTACTCCGTCCAGAATGTGATTTCCACTTTTGAAGAACTACAAGCTGGTCCTCGCCTTTTATTTGCACGCCTGGTCCTTCATCTCTAATTTGAGCGATTTAACCCCTGAACTTCTAGTTTCTTCTCTTTTCTTCCTTGTTCTTCTTAATTGACTCATTTCACTTCTTCATGTTTACAAATTAGCTTCAATAATCATCCAATCCTCGGTATTTGCTTCATTTGCATCCATTTCTCAATTTTGAATAGTTTTCTGAAATATAAACAAATATGGAACAAATGAATAGCAAATATTCTTAAACAAATATATAAAATCCTACTTGGCATATAAATAAGTGTATAAAATACACTTATCAACACCCCCAAATTAGAACTTTTGTTTGTCCTCGAACAAAATAAGTGAAACTAAACTACAAAGTAGAAGGAATGCAAAATATCAGATATGTTGGTTTTGAAAATTTGTTTACTATACGCCTCAACGGTCAAGATCATTTTCACATTTTATCATAAAGCTTTTAACAACAGAATAAAAATATATTTCCATCTATCCATTGGTCGACTTTAGTGTGTTTGTGAATAGCCAAAAATCAAATGCAGACTTGTGCAAAAATAAACTTGATAATGTGTGGCTTTTTATGCACTATTAAGCCCAAATCCCATGTGGTAAATCATGATTTCCTAATTATTATCCTTTCATCACTCATGAATGATCACACATTCTTGTTCTTCTCTCATCGTTCCAAGGTTTCTTTAATTTGTTGCTTCTAAAGATTTATATAATGCATTTTTCCACACCAGATAGTTAGAATTAGATACATACTCGAACAAAAAATCGATGGTAAGTAGTTCCCAACTCTCACAACTCCAATTTCCAAAATTTCAATCAACAAGCTTATTCCAAGCATTATTCTCCCCCCCCCCTCTCAATGGACGACTTTTTCTTTTTATATACTTGTTTTTTACTATCTTTGTCCAGAACTTTTCATATTTGTTTTCGATATGACCCCTGTAGCGAGTTTTAGGTCGGTGGCTCCCAAGTCAGACAACTTTAGGGCACCAGGTTCAAAGAACCCCTCAGACTTAATTATCCTAGTCATAAAGACTTAAACGAAATAGTTAAAGATGTTTTAGCATCTTATGTGCAAGTCCACTATCCGTACTTGCTTTCTAATTGACCCCTGTAGCGAACTTTACGTCAGTGGCTTCCAAGCCATATGACTTTAGGACACCAGGTTCAAAGAATATCTCAGACTTAATTACTCGAGTCAAAAAGGCTTTTGAAGAGTGGAGTAAGACCTTCAGCATTTTTTTGTTTTTATGCTGGTTTTGGTTTATACTTGTTGACCAAAACTTCTTCAATTAAAAGTACAAAAATCAAGAACTTCAATCCTTCAACCCATTCATTCATACATGCACTAACCTTTCCACCCCCAAACAGCTTGGTTCTAAACTTGAGGTTTGGAATCTTTAGTCTATTCTATGTTCAATTTTCAAACATATTCCTCACAAATATCAAGCAAATTTCTATAGAAGTGATTATTTGACAGTGACTATGTGCTCAAGTGATAAAAGTGTAACATAGATAAATAGCAAAGACAAAACATGTTTCAATGTTGTTCATTATTCTAGCTAAAGCACAAGAATGATCCAAAATATGTCCTAGTCCTAGGCAATAAACAAATAAACAAAAAATTTGATTTTTTTTTTTGATAATCAAACCCAAAAATTAAAAAAATGTATTGCATGAACGAGATTCTCAGCCCAAACTAGCATTAAACATTACCCTCAATGTGTTGCAAATAAATAAATCAAATAAGCTCATAATGATTAAGATGGTTAGAAACTTCCCGGGTTTGGAGAGGTGGTGTCTCATTTTGAAGTTTTGCTTTGTGCTTCCTCTTGGATGATTTGACTTGTTTCTAGATCCTCCATGTATGGCCAAGGTGTATTAATAGTATTCCATGCAAAAATAAAGGTAAACAATATTAGAAGACATCAATATTACATAAGGAATGATATAACTAAACCAACACCCCCAAACTAGGATTTAGAAAAAAATTTGAGATTTTTGAAAAATTGTTGATCACTGATATTCAGCTCTTAACATTGCTTCGAAAGAGTGAAAATTTCCCCAGACATGCCCCAGGCATAAACAAGTACATAACTTGGTCTACAACATATAAAAAATTCAGCACATTAGGAGTTTATTTGGCTCATGAAAACATATGGTGAAGTTGTGACCAGAAGCTGAAAATCAGGTGCAGTGGGTGCATTGTGCCTGAAGTGACCTTGTAATAGATGCAATGGTGTGCAATGGTATTTATGTTGAGTTCAATGCCTTAAATCAGTATAAGTTCTGAATGAATGATGCTTAAATGATGTAAAATGCGTGCTTAAGGAAATCATAAAAAAACATTTGCAAAAACTCAACGAACTGTGACATTTTATCATACACCTTGTGTTCATTGAAAGAAATCAAAGCAAAATATAGATTTGGATACATGAATCAAAAAAAAAAAAAAAAAAAATCCCCTAGATAACAACAATCCAATGACCCAATTCATATTCTAAGCCAAGCACCAATCATACACAAGTTCAACTTTTATATAAAACATGAAGAGCACTAGAATTTTGATGAAAACCAAAAGTTATGGGAAAAATTCATACGTTTGATGTGATTGGCAAGTGTTAATGATCTTGAATTTGACCTAATGTGTAGTACATATGGTGGGAAATAATTGGGGACACATTTAAGGGTGATTTGGGGGAGATAAAACGAGTTGAGGTTGTGATTTTTGAAACATACAGCCACATGTTTTAAAAACTTCCGAGATGGCTTTAGACTAACTGCGCGGCGGCGCAATGGAATACTTAATGGGGGCACAGTGATTTTATACACTGTTGATTTTAATGTCCAACGCGCAACCACCTGATTTGAAAGGTGGTGGCCGTGCAATACTCCGACTATAGCTTAAAATTTTGACTTTTTGAATTTCAAACTCAATTTTCAACCCCTAAATGCCCTCTAATGCATGCAATCAACTTCAAAACACCATGTTCATATCCTAAGGTAATGTGTTATGGTGGTTGTTATGATGATGAGCAACGAAACAAGCAAAAATGCAATGAAACTAAAAGTGCTACTAAATGTCAAAACATGCAAAATGCAAGCACAAGTGAAACTCAAGTCACAAAACACATTCATGCATGCATCCTATGCTCACTAGCACTCAAATAAATGTAATGTCAAGCAATGAGTAATTAAAAAGCAATTAATCAAACAAAATACTACTAATGATTTAACTTGCAATAAGCTATAAACCAAACTTAAAACATATAATATGGTCTAAAGCACCTAACGTATGCATCTTAAGCATACTAATAGACAAAATTTGCAATGTTAAGCATTCAAGAGAATCAAAAGCAACAAAAAAATAAACTAACAAAAGGGTTTGAGAAATTGGGTTGCCTCCCAATAAATGCTTCAGTTATATTCTAGAGCTAGACTTCATGGCAAGAATCATCAAGGAGGCCTGAAATCTGATGTTGAGCCCCCACAATCATCTCAGGCCCTGTACTTAAAATACTCCCAATATCTAACTGTCAGATCTACATCAATTATGGAGCAATTTTCAAGTTGTAAATCATGAACATTCATTTGCATCATAGTGAATGTTAGCTACTCATTTTTCAGTTCTAAGTACCACCTGTCCATTTTCCACATCAATCAATGCTCGAGCAGTGGCCAAAAATGGTTGACCCAAAATCAGTAGCATATTTTCATCCTCCTCCATGTCTATAATTATGAAGTCAGCAGGAAAGATGAACTTATCAGTCTTCACTAACACATCTTCCACGACTTCATATGGAGAGCAAGTAGAACGATCAGCTAACTACAGCCTGATATTACTTTGCTTTAGCTCTTCCAATCTCAACTTTCTATACACAGATAGAGGCATCAAGTTAATGCTCACTCCAATATCACAAAAAAACTTTGTTAAACTGTTGGTCTCCACTAATGCAAGGTATCGAAAAGCTTCCTGGATCCTTAGCTTATGAGGCAGCTTCTTTTGCAAGATTGCACTGCACTCTTCATTTAGTGATATCTCTTCGAGGTCCTCAAGCTTCTTCATACTTGAAATCATCTTTTTCAACAGTTTGGCATAGCTGGGAAATTGTGTGATTGCCTCTAAGAGTGGAATGTTGATATGCAGTTTTCTGAGCATGTTGAGAAATTTATTGAACTGTTTATCCTCCTTATTCTTCTACAACCTCTGTAGAAATGGGACTTGTGGATTATGAGGCTTAATTGTTGATTTCACCTTATTTCCCTTATCCTTCATTCCATACGAGCTCTCAGGAACTTCCACATGCTTCTTACCTCTCTCATCACGAACCTCAGCTGGTCTTTTCACTTGCACCTCAAGTAATTGAAGACCACTTCGAGTAGTAAGCGCATTTACTTCTACCTTCTCAATGTGATGTTGATCCTTTTGAGGATAAGGAATTGGAGGTACAAAGATCTTGTCATAAGGAGCAAAACTGACCCTTCCAGGCTCATAGTCCTTTTCTTTTTTCCACAACTCCAATAGCCATTACCTGCTCCTTTGGGTTAGTTTATGTTACCAGGTAGTTTTCCAGGGGCTCTAGTTGTCAAGACTTGTGCGATTTTCCCCACCTGAGTTTCCAAATTCTTTACTGAAGTTTGATGACTATGTAAGATCATCTCAGTTTTCTTCATGAAGTTTTCTGTTTTTATTATGAACTGATCTGTCTTTACCATGATTTGATCTGTTTTATCCATGAATTTCAAAACCATCTCTTCCAGATTGGACTTTTTCCCCTCTGTTTGATATTAAGGCTTTATTGGTCCAGCACTGTGATCATTCCACGAAAAATTTGGGTGATTTTGCCACCCTGGGTTATATGTATTCGAATATGGATTGTTTTGGCGATTACCTCTTTCACAAAGTCTACCTGCTCCACTAGACATGCCAGAATGGGGCAATCTAAGGTAGTGTGATTTGCGCCACATTCATCACAACATACTTTGGAAGATTTAGCTGAATGGTTCGCTAGTGTTATACTCTCAAACTTGATAGCTAGCGAGTCAATTTTTGCAAAAATTGCAGTGTAGACATCAACTTCATACACTCCAATTGATTTCTTTTGGATCACCCTATCAGAACCCCACATTGCATTTGATTTGGCGATCCTCTCGAACAACTCCAAAGCTTGCTCAATTGTTTTAGTAGTCACAACTCCATTCGATGATGAATCGACCATGCTTTTAAAATGGGGAACTAGCCCTCTTTATAGGAATTTGACTTGTTTACCTCTATTGATTCCATGGTTGGGACACTTCTCGAGCATGCATCATGTTACTGGAAAATTGTGATTTCATGTCTAAGCTTGGCTACCTTTGCAGGGGGCATGAATTTAGTACAAAACTTCTGAACCAAGTCATTATACTTGCAGCTGGACGGGAGTCCAACTAGTCAACTGCCTTGTCCCTCAAAGTATATGGAAACATCCCGAGTCTGATCGCGTCGTCAGACACACCCTGATATTTGAAGTGCTCACACATGTCCAAAAATTTTGAAACATGCGTGTGTGAGTTTTCATCAGGTCTTTCAAAGAATTGTTACCCTTTTAGAAACATATTTATGATGTTGGTTTTTAGTTGGAAGTTTGCTTGCCTGAATGGTGGGTAAACAATACTGGATTAACTTTGAACCACCTGAGGTGTCATGAAGTCACCAACCAACATGTCATCCTCATTAAAAGGATCAACGGCTAGCAACAAATTATCGTTGTTTACCATGACTTTCTATTTTTGGATTTTTGAATTATCTAATTCTGTTAATTCTCTTACCCTAAGGTGTAAAGTACGTTTTATTACAGGGTCATCTTCGAAAAGATTCCCATGTTTCGAACGTAGCATACACTACTCCGAGAATAAAAGAATTAGTGACTAGTATTTTAAACTAAACTAACAAAGCAATAGTAAGACTGAATTAGTGAATGTAACCTAAACTAAAAATAAATTTAAACTACAATCCTCGACAACGGTGCCAAAAACTTGTTGTAGATTTTCGCAAGTGTACGGATCGCACAAGTAATAAAGTAGACCAAAAGTCCGGATATCGTACCCAGGGGATTGAGCAAATTGTATTTTAGGTTTAATTCCTTAACCGGAACGAGAATTTCAATGGTGATTTTTTGAATGAATTTAAACTAGAGATAAAACTAAGAAAGCAATGAGAAATTTGAATTAAAATCAATGAAAGTAAATGTGTTGGAAATTGAGAATCCACCTTAAATCTATCATCTATACTTTAACTTAATTGTTTAACCACAATTCATGGGAATTTGAAAATTTGTGTTCCAAATGTTATTTAAGTCCTTTCTTGAGGATGCATTAAAAGAATTTCTAAAATGTAACCCGACTATATCTATATGATAAATTGACACTAGAAAAGCATTTTAGTTTTGTAAACACTTTTTAAGAATAACACTGGGCATATGTGGTATATCTCTATCTCTATCGGACTTAGAGGTAATTAAATATGTATAACATTCTCCTACTCTCTCGATTTTCGAAAAAGCCACTCAGTTATACAAAAATTGGCTAGAAATTTGCTTAAGGAAAAAAAGCATACTTTAATTACTCAAACCCACGAATTGTATGATTTAAACGATAGTCAAAGCATAAAATCAAAATAATAAGGCTTCATCACAATTCCAACAAAAAACGTCTAGCCTAGATACATAATTGAGAATAAATTACAAGAAATATGAAAAGAGATAACCCCGTTCATCTCCTTGTTCTTAATTCTTCAATCTTCTCTTTGGCCTCGCGTGGATCCCTCTTCGATTGAGCAGCAAACTTGCATGAAAGCTTAATTGAAAATGATCATCCGAACCTCAAATTCATGCATAAAAATTGGTATTTATAGGTTTAGGTCAAGAAAGGAGAATAAACCATGAAAATCCATGCATGGGCCGAATAGGCTGCTGGCACCGGAAAGCTTCGTGGTCGCGCAGTAGTAAACTTGGTGGCCGCGCATATATGCCAAATAAGGTTATGTTTATTTTCTGATTCTCACATAGCCACGTGCTTGAAACTTGTATCCGTGTGGATCTCCGTCCAAAATTTAATTTCTACTTTTGAAGTACTACAAGTTGTTCCTCGCCTTTTATTTTTACGCCTGGTCCTTCATCTTCTAATTTGAGCTATTTAACCTCTGAACTTTTGGTTTCTTCTCTTTTCTTCCTTGTTCTTCTCACTTGGCTCCCTGCACTTCTTCATGTTTACAAATTAGCTCAAATAATCATCCAATTCCTCTGTATTTGCTTCATTTGCATCCATTTCTCAATTTTGGATAGTTTTCTGAAATATAAACAAATATAGAAAAAATGAATAGCAAATTTTCTTAAACAAACATATAAAATCCTACTTTTTTGCATATAAATAAGTGTATAAAATACACTTATCAATCCACCTAATATTTCTCTCTTTATGTGATATATTGAGACGAGCCGTTTTACTCGTAGAGAAAAAGGATAGAAAACCTTGTTCTTCATCATAGTGAAATATTGCAAATTATAGTAAGAAAAAGTAATCCTCATATTAAAAATGAACAACTTTAAATTAATTATGTGTATTTTACTTACTTTTCGTCTTCCCTTATTATTGGTCATGATAAAAAAAAATTGGAGGGAGAGGGTGTGTGTGTGTGTGTGTTTGTGAGATATATATATATATATATGCTGATACGACCTGTCCCAAATAACCGTAGTGGACCCAAGATGTGATGTGATGATGATGCCAACTAGATAATGACCTCACTAACAAGGCAACTTTGACTATGATAAATATTTTAAAATAATTTGACAGAGTTTCCTCTGTAAAATGGATTAAAACCACCTGAAAAACAACAATTTCTCAACATATATATAATGTAAAATAGACACATTGTCTCTCTAACAACCAATTAGACAAAAGACGGTACAAATCTCAAATGTAATATTTATACAAAAATGCAATGAGCCCAATATGAATTTACAAAATTTAAAATATCTTATCATACTTTTTCAATTAGACTCCAAAAGAAATATTGACTACAAAATGGCAAAATGAGTCAAACAACTAATGACATATGCGGGGTTCTAATAAAAAGATAAAGCTACATTTATTCGAGTCTCCAGACGTGATGGGACCATCTCCTTTTCCATCTTATATAAAGTACAGAGCACCATTCATTTGTTCACAAATAAATCAAAAGCAATGTTCCTTTCTAATGGAACAGTGTACTATGTTTTGCAATTTAGGGTTTCCAAGTAAGGGTTATTCTATAGAAACAACTTCTTGTTTACATTACCTCGCCCCTATTGAGGGTTTCCAAAATTAGGGTTTCCTCTGAAGCAACAGTTCCTTTATAATGCTATACATGGAAGAATCTTTAATTAGTCAAAGGGTAATTAAGAAAGGTGACAGAAGAGAGAGAGAGAGAGAGTGAGCACACACGGTATGTTCTTGCATTATAATCCATGCTTGAAGCCATGGGTGCTCTCTCTCTCTCTCTCTCTCTCTCTCTCTCTATATATATATATATATATATATATATATATATATATATATATATATAATCCATGCTTGAAGCCATGGGTGCTCTCTCTCTCTCTCTCTCTCTCTCTCTCTCACACACACACACACACACGAATACACTCTTTGTATATTCTTCATTTTGTGATTAATTCTTTCTTATTTTTAGGTCAATTTTAATCTTGCCACGTTAATGTATATAGTTGGGGTTGACTAAGAAAGGGTTATTGAGATTGAGTTTGAAAAGTTGTGATGAAAATTCTTCTCTACAAACAAGCTCTAATTTTTGGTTTTGCCAATTAGAAATGAATTAATGATCTTTGTTGATTTGACTAATGATATAATTGCTTAGATTGAATCGTTTACAAGTAATAATCAATGGGGAAGCGATGGAAAATATTTCATTTTTACTTAACTCTAAATTTATCTAGAATAAAGGTTAGTTTCAATGTCTCATTACCGGTGTATTTGAAATTTTATGTAAGTTTGTGTGTTTTTACGTATGTATGCAATCTATGTATGTACTACTACTAGGGTTGATTGTCAACAGGGGCTGGAGTTCTTGTTTGGTATAATTTGTTTATAAATGTCCGTGTGGCAATATCTCATTGGACATTTTTTTGAAAAGTCAACAATTTCGTTGGATCAAAGATTCCGTCCATCGTTTTTTACTTAAAAAAAAAAAAACCAACGAAATGTTGTTACATCACTATTTATATAAAAATAATATTTATAAACGATTTACCAAATAGAGACATCATTTTCAGTTAAAAATCAGTAGGGCTCCTAACCTCCTCCAATTTCGTGACATGTTTGATGGTTATAATCTTTATCATAGGATCTTGATATTTTCTCCCCTTTAAATGCATGAATATAGATTCTATTATGTTTCTTTTCCTTCTCTGCAGAAAGGTGAAAGAAATTGAGTGGCATTTCACCCATAATCACAACTCATTTGATGATTCTTCAACGTCAGTCGGTTCGGACCTCCACTTGATTTCAACCAAGCTCCTGGTCATGAATAGATCACTCAGGTTTGGTTCAATAAGTAGCTTTCGCTATGGCTTTCCGCTCTTATGGGTTCCCTTAACTAAGTCATTGCCTATCATGCGTTGCTGGCTCATTCTTCAACAAGCACGCAATCATAGATCTGGCTACTCACACTGCTTGAGAGCTTATGATTTCATGTTCTATTTACCAACTCATTTGATGGTTCTTCAACGTCAGTCGGTTCGGACCTCCACTTGATTTCAACCAAGCTCGTGGTCATGAATAGATCACTCAGGTTTGGTTCAATAAGTAGCTTTCGCTATGGCTTTCCGCTCTTATGGGTTCCCTTAACTAAGTCATTGCCTATCATGCGTTGCTGGCTCATTCTTCAACAAGCACGCAATCATAGATCTGGCTACTCACACTGCTTGAGAGCTTATGATTTCATGTTCTATTTACCACCCCCCCAATGGGGATTCTTTTCACCCTTCCCTCACGGTGCTACTTCGCTATTTGTCATCTAGCTAGGAGTTTAGCCTTGCAAGGTGGTCAACAAAAAACTGAGTATGGAGAGAAACAATGATTGGATAGATTGTATTTCATGGTTTATATTGTTTGCATTTTATGACGATTTGAATTAATGAAATTATGAATAGCTTCCTTCAAAACAAATATAACTTCAAAAAGTATTGAAGACTTTTTTTTTTTTTTTTAATTCTTGTATACTTTGAACCTCAATTATGTACCACATCTAGTTATGGTGGATTATGTTGATATGAACAATTTGTAATGATGACTTCTTATTAATACAAATATAAAAAGCATGCCTACGCAGGGCTACAAGTAACTCTAAAAAATATTATTTCATTGTTTGGTATTGATAAAATCGGATTTTTAGCATTTTGATAAAAATTGATGAGATGCGTGGTTGAAAAGTTACGAGTCCCATAAAAGGTGTGGTTAAAATTAAATGTTAACTTTGAAATATATCAAAATCCAAAATTGTAGTGCTACCAAACATGAGCTATACATGTTTTTATATATTATTTATAGGGTTTCCTCAAACTCTTTCAATTTGGAAAGTAGATAGGTAATAATTATATAATCTTCATTAAGAAGTTAGGTAATGTCATCAAAGGAAAGTTAGGCTTCTGTTTGGTAAAAGAGTGTAGTTTATAAGTTGGTTTATTTATATTTTCAAGGTAATATGTGTAGTTGGAAAGTGGAGAGAGAAAATATGCATGGTTATAAAGTTGTTTAAAAAACTGTGTAGTTTATAAATTGATTTATAAACCAATTTTTTTGTTTTAGTGAACACAGGCTTCATACACGATTAGCTTCTTTATGAGAATTCTATTATATAATGATTAGCCACATTTTCTTTGTCAATAACGGTGTCAATAACGGTGACGTAGAGTCTTTTTTTTTTATTTTTTTTATTTTTATAAAAGACTTATAAGGATTGTTAAGAAATCATCTGAACCAAGAACCTAACATTCAATAATGCATGAATTCAACAACTTTCCTTTGAATTGCAATACCTTGTTAGGGCTCTGTTTTATTGCCTCTAATACATTGCACAACATTTCAAAAGAAAACTGTGATAACAGATGTCACACGTGTGAATATCACTTGGATCAATAATAAAACTATCATCCTAATCTTGCTATTATTTAAAGCAAAGATCAATAACATATTTGGATACACCAAAATCTAGAGAGATAAACCTACATTGTATTGTATTTAGAGTAAGTATAAATCCACCAACTAATGGCCAAGTGATTAATATAAGAGTCTTGTAACTAACCAAGTTAATAACCACAATTGATCAAGAATCAATGGACCTAATTGACTCTTAAGTAACAAAACCCAATTTTATTTTTTTTTATTTTATTTTTTATCTAAACCAATCAAATACAACCAACTTACCAAAAATGATAAGTATACCCTCACACATAAATCAATATTTGTGAGACATATATTTCATTCCACATTAGATCACCAATATTATCCAATTCTCTTTGATTGCATGTGTATCCCCATTTTGAAGTCTTACTATTCTCATCGTATCCCTCCGAAGGTTGTTTTACACAAGACCCGAAAAACATCTACCTTGATGTTAAGAACCTTTGTACAAAAGAATCAAATCTCCTTGTCCCCTCATTTAACATCAAACACATACCTATAAATGAAAGTGAAATTAGTCACAACTCAACGAATAATCCAATAAAATTGGAATTCACTTCCTTTACCAATGTTCAAGAGATCCAAACAACTCATAGACTTTATCAAGTTATGACTTGAGTACTCATATCCAAGGGAATAATAGATAAGAGCATTTATTCAAGATTTACTAATGCATCAAATCCTCTATATGTATTGTGCAACCATGAAAACTGGATTTTTTCATTAAATGTATATATTATGCTGACTATCAAATATATAATCACATCACTAATAAAAATACGAATTTATATAGAAGATCATTAAACTACAAAGATCCTTTAATGACTCCTATGTTGCCAATATACTCAAAATTGATAATGTATAGTGCAACTATGTGTATTAACCATGATTCGCAACTCACATAAACATCACACGAAGTATACACATGGGAGGAAGTGAACTTTCTATTACCAATATCCTCAGCATAGTGTACATCAACAAATCCTCAAAATTTCACATTATGTACAGCGCATATAAATAAGATCATATCACAAGATCCCCTCATATCCAACGTACCAATTTCAACACTTCTCATTTATAAATATCATCAAAGAACTAATCAAGAGCAATATCATCAACATATATAATAAAAAGAGTATAAAGTCATTTTTATCTTATTATGATGATATATAAGTAATGCTAAACTTATTGCTTTAAAAGTCAATAATAAGAACAAACAAATCAAATCATTTATATCACTATCAAGGCAACTGTTTAAGTCATACAAGAAGCTTTTATGACAAAAAACACACATGCATAGATTTTTGTTTATCTCAAATAACCTAAAGGTTGAAACGTAAAATCTTTTACAAAAAATATAATTTCATATCAAGTTGTTCAAGTTATCAGTAAAAAATATGCAACAATGCAAGTATGATAATAATAATAATAATAATAATAATAATAATAATAATAATAATAATAATAATAATAATAATAATAATGTACTTATTCAACAAAAGTTTTCATTATAATCAAAACATCCTTCTATGTGTGAACTCATTTATCTAGTAATCTAAAAGGTTCATTCATGGTATTGTCTTTTGATTCTAACAAGTATAGGATATAATAGATGTTCCCCTACCACTGTCTCACCACTATCTTCTACTTCATGTTGCTTATTTTTCAGTCTTCACCTCACTTGAGGTCTCGAGATGAGTATAAACTCACTATATATGACTGCACACTAAAAATAACGACCTCTTCCATTAAAACCAACACCGCATCGAAAATTGGAGGCTTCGATTTCCAGATCTTTATTTTTGAGGAAGGTCGATGGAGGAACTCAGTATGTTCTTTGAATCAAGTTTTGAAGGCACACCTGTTGCACTAGTTGGTTCCGAGCACCATCAAGGGTTCCAAGGCCATTTAAGCATCTGGAGGTGCACTTGGGATTCGGGGAAGAAGACGAGTAATAGTGAAGTATTCTTCATAATTTCTTTTAGTAGTAAAAATCGATTTTGACATCTAAAGTAAGTAATCTGTACAACTATCCCTAATATAAAAATCGGACCGGATCAACCAGTCCGACCTAGAAGCATCAAATCGAACTATATATGATCCCGTCGGAGTGATTACACTGGGGTTCTTTACAAATGCACCAGTCAAGGACCTGTAGGATTAGTTCATAATTGCCCTAAACCAAATGTGTTTCAATGGATTACGAACATGTTCAATACGAACTGATTTTTATAAAATTGGTCCAGGCTAAGAGTAATATTTATATCCATTTTGCATAGGAAAAGATTCCTAGCTACAGTCATTCGGGAAGTCCCTCCGAGTACGACTCACATACAATTCTTGTAAGAGTGAACCTAAGGTTCCTTCACTACTAAAATTAAGAGTATTAAGGGCTCCAAATTAGGGGAAATATAAGTAATACGCCCTATTAATAATTAATTAGGGGCAAAAATATATTTGGTCTCTATTAACATTAATTAGGCCAGATAAAATTGCCCCTAATATTATCCAGAAATTTTTTGCCCCTAATAATAATTATTTAGGGGCGGAAATATATTTGACCCCTATTAACATTAATTATGACGGATACAAAGGCCCCTAATATTTTCCCAAAATTTTTCTCATATAAGACGGAAAATTGGTGCCAAATATTTTTCTACTTGACAATTCTTCTAATTAAGGACACATAGATGTGTCTCTATAATTAACATTAATTTTTTATTTAATTAATGATAGGGACATTTATAAGTGTCCTTATATTGTTTTAAATTAATTAGGGCATTTAATTAAGTGTCCCTAATAGAATTAAGGGAAATAATAATCTTACGTTGCATACATATAATTAGAGGTGTTTTTAGTGTTCAATTCGCTCCTATTTATTATTAGGGACACTATTTATAGGGGCATTTAATAATTCGTCTCTCCTTCTCTTAGGGGCGTTTTAACTTTGTTTTTCGCCTCTAATGAAATGAATTGAGGCACTTTCTAAATGTCCCTAATACTCTCAATTTTAGTAGTGCTTATTTGAAAGGAAAGAATTATGAACACTAGGGTCCCTGTAAAATATATATACCCCTTTAGTAATCGAAAATTGGAGGCTTCGATTTCCAGATCTTTATTTTTGAGGAAGGTCGATGGAGGAACTCAGTATGTTCTTTGAATCAAGTTTTGAAGGCACACCTGTTGCACTAGTTGGTTCCGAGCACCATCAAGGGTTCCAAGGCCATTTAAGCATCTGGAGGTGCACTTGGGATTCGGGGAAGAAGACGAGTAATAGTGAAGTATTCTTCATAATTTCTTTTAGTAGTAAAAATCGATTTTGACATCTAAAGTAAGTAATCTGTACAACTATCCCTAATATAAAAATCGGACCGGATCAACCAGTCCGACCTAGAAGCATCAAATCGAACTATATATGATCCCGTCGGAGTGATTACACTGGGGTTCTTTACAAATGCACCAGTCAAGGACCTGTAGGATTAGTTCATAATTGCCCTAAACCAAATGTGTTTCAATGGATTACGAACATGTTCAATACGAACTGATTTTTATAAAATTGGTCCAGGCTAAGAGTAATATTTATATCCATTTTGCATAGGAAAAGATTCCTAGCTACAGTCATTCGGGAAGTCCCTCCGAGTACGACTCACATACAATTCTTGTAAGAGTGAACCTAAGGTTCCTTCACTACTAAAATTAAGAGTATTAAGGGCTCCAAATTAGGGGAAATATAAGTAATACGCCCTATTAATAATTAATTAGGGGCAAAAATATATTTGGTCTCTATTAACATTAATTAGGCCAGATAAAATTGCCCCTAATATTATCCCGAAATTTTTTGCCCCTAATAATAATTATTTAGGGGCGGAAATATATTTGACCCCTATTAACATTAATTATGACGGATACAAAGGCCCCTAATATTTTCCCAAAATTTTTCTCATATAAGACGGAAAATTGGTGCCAAATATTTTTCTACTTGACAATTCTTCTAATTAAGGACACATAGATGTGTCTCTATAATTAACATTAATTTTTTATTTAATTAATGATAGGGACATTTATAAGTGTCCTTATATTGTTTTAAATTAATTAGGGCATTTAATTAAGTGTCCCTAATAGAATTAAGGGAAATAATAATCTTACGTTGCATACATATAATTAGAGGTGTTTTTAGTGTTCAATTCGCTCCTATTTATTATTAGGGACACTATTTATAGGGGCATTTAATAATTCGTCTCTCCTTCTCTTAGGGGCGTTTTAACTTTGTTTTTCGCCTCTAATGAAATGAATTGAGGCACTTTCTAAATGTCCCTAATACTCTCAATTTTAGTAGTGCTTATTTGAAAGGAAAGAATTATGAACACTAGGGTCCCTGTAAAATATATATACCCCTTTAGTAGGTTGACATAACATAAAATATTTTTTTTTTTGGTTTTAAACCAATATTAAAAAATTAGAAATACATCAAACAATGATCCATCGGCTAAGTCACTGACCCACAATTGAACCACTGACGAAATGATCCGATGACTTTTTCAAAATGGTGTAACCCACATTTTTGGGCTCGAACCAACCATGCCCTGGGTCATTTGTTCGAGAGGTAAATCACAGGTTATGCCTCCCAGAGCCAGGGTGGATGACACTCAATAACGCCTCGCGGAGTAAGGTAACCCCCACTTGCCATAAGGAACAAATCCATTATTCAGTCGTAAATTCAATCGTCAGGATTCGAACCCTACACAAGACTGCGCTGGGCACGTTATCGACCAACCCCTTTACCATTGGGAGATGTGCCCTGAGGGCTCCGATGACTTTTTCGGGTTGAGGATCAAATGGAGGACTATGTTTGAAACCTTACAAAATGCAATAATTGATTATAATTAATTTAAGGGAAAATTACGCGCAAACCTACGTTTCAAAAACACAATTCAAAAATCTGGGGAGAAACATTATCTTTTTACTTTTCAGGTGTTAAATACAATTAATTAACTAATTAAAAATTACAAGAATTTCAAAACATTATCCAATCCAATACAAAACCTAATTCAATTTCTTCTACATTCCACTCTCTCTCCAACTCGTATACGCTTTTCTCCCACCCACATCCGAAGTAGCAGTCGGCAATTGAGGAGGTGGTAAGCTGTCTCACAATGATGGTCGTGCTCATCTTCGTCAATAGGCGGCTCAGCTTTTCCGATCGTCCATCACAAAGTGTATAGCTACTACGTGAATATGCAACATTTGGGAATCGATTTTTCGGTCGTGCAGCACAGCCACTCCCATTGTCGCCGTGCTCGGCTGTCGCCGCCGCTAGGCTCTTCCTTCCGCCGGTTCAAGAGATGGCGTATGTGGGTATTGTGACTTTATGTGGTGACATTGGCAGATTCACTGATAAGTGCGTTCCTATTGCAGTAGGAGGTTGGGGAACAAAATTTATAGACTTCGGTTTACCCGATGCGACTAGAATTACTGGAAGCTGAATCTTGAGTGTCGGACGAGGAATTCTTGATGATGACTTGAGGCTTCATTTCCATTTCGAAGAAATCAGGCTCGATTTTAAAGTCGGTGGTGAAGAGATTTGAATCCAAAATGGAAGAGCTTGAGCCCTACCAGGATGTGGGGGAGTCTAGTTTTCTTGGACAGGAAAATTGATCATTGTTGAATTCATCGTAGAAACAAAGATTAAGGCTTTGAAGAAATGACTTTGTGAAAGTGAAGTCTACAAGAAGGTGTTGGCAAATGAGTTCCAACATCAATGATTCATCTGGTTCTGGTTTTGTCATTAAAACTTAGGTAGCATCAAACTTTTAATACGTTTTGAAAATCAAACTCTTTGAAAACACAGTAAAAGGGAAAGGGCTATTTGAGAATTGAGATTTTCTAGAGTTGGAGTGCAATATTGTTGAAGAATGAGAGTGAAAGAGTTGGGGGTGGTTGAGATAAACGGTTTTGACAAATTTTTGCAGTTGGAGACAGGAAAATATGTTGGGTTATAGTGTTAATTAGGTAAATGTGACCAAGTATGAGTGCTTGTGACTAATTGTGAGTTTGGATTACTTGTGATAAGTATGAAATGTGAACAATTATTAGGTAAACGTGATTAAAAAAAGTGAACAAGTTGTGGAGTAGGGGGACCGAAATGTGATTTTGTGTGATCAATTGTGACTTTTACAGGGTGGGGTGGGTGGCCAAAATGTCGACTAAATGTGACTTGTGACGAATACGGAATGTGACCAATTATTAGGTAATTGTGAAAAAAAAAATATTGACTAATAGTGACTAAGAAAACGAGTAAGTTGTGACCAAGAAATAAATAATATGTGACCAACTATGAATTATTGTGACCAATTATATTAGAGATTGTGACAATCTATGAATTTGTGTGACCATTGGACGATGACGTGATGTGACTTATAGTTGTGTCAACTATGCTGTGTGATCGAACTATGACTTTGCGTGAGCGAATTGTGACCTTGTACGATCGAACTGTAACTATATTTGACTTCATATGATTGAACTGTGACAAGAATGTGACCTCATGTGACCAGAATGTCACCTCATGTGAACTAACTGCGACTTTTTGTGATCAAACAATGACTATATGTGACTTCATGTGATTGAACTATGAACGGAATGTGACCTCATGTGACCAAATTGTAACCTCATGTGACTTAACTGTGACTTTGTGTGACTGAACTGTAACCTTCTGTGACCAACTGTACTTTTTGTGATCGAACTGTTACCTTGTGTGACCAATTGTGAGTTCGTGTGACCAAATATAACTTTTTGTCTGACCAATTGTTACTTTGCGGGTTGGGTGAGGTGTGGGTGGGAAAACATAGAGAAAAAAATCATTTTGGGTTTGGGTGTGATGAGATGGTGTGCGTGGGTGGGGAAATATAGAAAAAAAAAAATCATTTTTGGGGTGGGGTATGATCTCGTGTGACCTAATTACGACTTTGTATGACCTAACCGTGACCTTGTGTGACCAATTGTGACTTTAGGGTGAGATGGGGAGAGGTGGGGTGATGTGGGGTTTTGCAACTAAATTTGTAATTACGACCTAATTGTGACTTTATGTGACCAGCTATGAATTTGCATGTCGGGTGAGGTAGGGTAGGGCAAATTTTATAACTAAATTTGTAATTGTGATTGAATTGTGAATTTGTGTGATCAAATGTGACTTTGTATGTGGGTTGAAGTTGGGTGGAGTGGGGTGGGGTGGGGTGAGATGGGGTGGTTGGGGTGAAATTTGAAAAAAAAAAAAAGAAAAATCATTTTTGGATGGGGTATGGTGGGTGGCGGGGTGCGGGGTGCGGGGTACGGTGGGATGGGGTGGGGCAGTTAGGGGAAAGTGTGAAAAATAGAAGAAAAATCATTTTTTGGTGGGGTGGGGTGTAAAAATAGAAGAAAAATCATTTTTAGATGGGGGTAGGGTAGGGTAGGGTGGGTGGGGGTGCGGTGGGATGGGATGAGGCGGTTGAGGTGAAGTGTGAAAAAATAAAAGAAAATTCATTTTTGGCTGGGGTGGGTTGTGGTATGGTTGGTGGGGTGGGGGTGTGGAAATATAGAAGAAAAATCATATTTTGGTGGGGTGTGTTGAGAGGTATGGTCGGGGCGGGGTGAGTGGGGGTGTGGAAAATTAGAAGAAAAAAATTAAATTTGGGTGGGTGGGGTGGGGTTGGTTTGGGTAACATGGTAGGGTCTGGGGCGAGGTTGGTGGGGGAGTGAAAAATTAGAAGAAAAAAATTAATTTTGGGTGGGTTCTGGTGGGGGTTTTTAGGGTGGGGTGTGAAAATATAGAAGAAAAATCATATTTGGGTGGAGTAGGATGGGGTGGGGTGGTAGGTGAGTGGCGAGGTAGGGTCGGGGCGGGGTGGGTAGGGAGTGGAAAATTAGGAGAAAAAAATTAATTTTGGGTGGGGTGGGGTTGGGAATGGGTGGCGGGGTAGGGTCTGGGTGAGCCGTAGAAAAGTAGTAAAAAAAAATCATTTTTGATGAGGTGGGTTGGGATATGGTCTGGGGCAAGGCTGGTGGGAGAGTCGAAAATTAGTAGAACAAAATTAATTTTGGGTGGGGTGGGTGGCAGGGTAGGATAGGGTAGGGTCTGGGCGAGTTGTGGAAAAGTAGTAGAAAAAAATCATTTTTGGTGAGGTGGGGGTGAGGTAGGGTGGGGTGGGACTAGTGGTGGGTGGTTGGGTGGGTGGGTGGGTTGGGGAGTGGGGTGGGTGGGTGGTTTATGATGAGAAAAAAATAGAAGTAAAATCATTCTTGTGGTGTGGTGTGGTGTGGTGGGGTGGGGGTGGATGGGTGGGGTGGGGGTGGGTAAAGTGGTGTTGGGGAAAGTGTGGAAAAGTAGAAGGAAAAAAATCATTTATTGAGTTGAGGTGGGGTGGGTGGTGTCATGGGTGGGGTGGGTGGGGTAGGGGTAGGGGTCGGGGTCGGTGGGTGGGTTGTCGGGTGGGTGGGGTGGGGTGAGTGCGGGGTTGGGTTGTGATGGAGTGGTTGTGGATTAGATATTGTTTTGATTTTATTATGTAATATTATCTAAGTTTTAATTTAATATATAAATGATAATTATTATAATATTATATTAATTAATTAACACCTGATTTTAAAAAAAAAAAAATCTTAATTTTGTTATGTTTAAAAAGTGAAAGTTTTAGTTGTATAGTTTTGTACTTTTTCCTTAATTTAAACTAAAAGAAAGTAGAATCCATAAAAGAAATTGTGGATAGGTTAGCGCCACGCAAAAAACTCATATCAATGCCACGTGTACATTTAAAATGCATCACTATCTAATCCACATTTCAGTTGCCGAAAGTGAGAATATATGGACAAGAAGAAAAAGTTGGAAGTATATATATAGATATAGATGCTCATTGGACTAGGGGTGTGCAAATTAAGGGTTTTTTGGGGTCAATCCTGGTAAAAAGGAATTTATGCTTTCGCTATATAAAATAAAATTTAATGTTTTATGTTTATTAAAGCATTTAATGGTTGTTGACCTCTCCGATCTCTATGAAGTTATACGACAACTTGGACGGTAATCAGATCCTAGTTAGTTTAAGGCATAACTTGTGATTTACATCATCTATCAATTTTCAATACATGGACGGTAGGGACGCTAAGGTTGGCATTCAAACTTTTTTTTTTTTTAAACAACTGGTCGGATGACATATGAACATAGCTAGAGCTTCATTAATTGAAACAGCAAATAGGGCAAGTAATAGTCCCCATGGTATATCTCTCAGTGGCAAAGGGGTTAACCGATAACGTGCTCAGCGCAGTTGGGTGCTGAGTTTGAATCCTGACGGCTGAGTAATGAATTTGTGCCCTGTGACAAGCAGGAGTTACCTTACTCAGCGAGGTGTTACTGAGTATCATCTACCCTAACTCCGAGAGGTACAACTTGCGATTTACCTCTTGAACTAATGACTCAAAACATGATCGGTTCAAGTCTCAAGTGTGGGTTACACCTTGCTAATAGGCCAAGTAATAATACAATAAGTTTGGAAGGAATAAACTTTTGATTCTCTTAAGACTTACTTTATGTTCAGTCATTCAAGAAAATTAACCGACTCAAGTTAGAGAGTTCGTATGGCGAGTTGGTGTCGACAATATATAACTTCAACTCTTTCTGTTTATTTTGCATAATTTAAAGAAAAATTCGATGATGGCAGTTGGCACATGGGTGTTACAATTTTAACCGTCAACAATCTTGATTTATGACTTTTATTTTTTTATTTTTTTTGTCACTCGATTAAGCCTATGTTCGGAAGCTGTTTCCAGATTATAATCTGGTTTTTCGCGCATCTCGAGGAGAATAAAGGGTTAAAAATTGGAGAGAGAAAAGATCTGATTAAAAAGTTGTACTGAAATTTGAAGTGATTATAAACTAAAATAAACCAATTTTACCGAACGGAGGCGATTTTTTTTTTTTTTTCCAACTCAATTGAAAATGTTGCTCGTAAAATTAGAATCTCCCACCAAGTATAACTGTATAAGTGACAGTTCGGTGGCTGAAGGCTTCCGTTATTTTTTGTTTTTTGTGTTTTTTTGGTAGAATTTATAATTAAAAATTGATTTCGAAAAATATGTATAATAAAAAGTGATATTAAAAATTATAACGTTTAATATAATATTTGAGCGCAGGCTATGTTATTATTTATTAATTTTTGAACAAATATTCGACATAAAGCGTAAGTTGACTGCATATGATTCTTTAGAAAAAAAAAAACTAAAGAAAGGGAGACGTGTTGGCACTTGGAATAATAAAAAATACTAAGAAAATTATGTAATGATATTCCACTAGAAATGGCAAGTCTAGAATGTCCGATGCCATGTTAAAGATTGCCCACTTCCAGAATGGGAAAGTATAACTTTTTTCAAGATGTATATTTTTTTCGTTTGTAGACAACAGGATGTCATTATTGGATCAGCAACCCATCACACAGGATTATTATCAAATGGATTATCAAAGTAACCCATAAAGTTTTTAAACTGATTTATTTATAATTTTGAGATAAAAAGTAATGATTTTGATTAAAAATTAGTTAGAAAAATTATACAATTTATAAACTAATTAAATAAATCATTTTATTTTATTTACTAAACACTTGCTAATTAACTGTCTAATGCAATTAGCATTCTTATTAATTTGTGACTCTTTATTCCAATCATACTGTTCAATCATTTAGCATGTGTTTGGTAAAAGTAAAAGTTTGATTTATAAACATGTTTATAAACTATACAATTTTTCAAATCACTTTTTAATTATACATATTTTCTCTCTTCAATTTTCAACTACTTCCATTCGTCTAGAGAGGAAGAATGGGAGAGGGTCAGGTTCTTCACAAAGAAGAGAGCATCCGTTTTTCACCAAGATTGGAAAGGAGCATGGGTGTTAAGTGTTCTTGTTGCCTCTAGTTCGGTTTTTGCTGTGACCCGTTCTTGCTGTGGTTGTGTGTGTTCGGTCCTTTGGTACTGCCTCTAGTTTGGTTGTAGTTAGGTGTGAAGGCAGTGAGTTTGGCCGTGTTGGGTGTTGTCTAGAAGCCTTCTCTAGCCCTATTTTAGTGGTGTTACCATTGTAGAGTTTTGGGCAGAATCTGAGCCATCTATTTACACCTTTTTAGTCGACTTTTTGTGCAATTGAGGAAGTTTGATTTACTTGCTTTAATTGTTGTTTATTATTCTATTATACTTTGCCAATCTATATTGTTTATTCGCTGTTAATCTCGTTTTACTTTGTATTTTGCGAGGTTTATTTTATCCACAAATTGGTATCAGGGCCGAAAAGATTGTTTAGTGGATGTACGATCGAGTAGATGAACATGACTCCCTAACAACGGCAGACGACTCGAGATGATGAATCCTAAGATGAAGAATTCACGTGGTTTCTAACGAGATGGTAGATCCATGATAACATAATATGCTGCGGTTATGGTGGATTATCTCGATGAATGGTAATCTCCTTGAGCATGAGGAGATGTGATGAGATTTATCTTGGGGGAGGGCCAAATGGGTCAGGTGTACCTCGTGAACCTTGTTTGAGGAAATGATTGTTGGGGATGCAAAAAATTCCACATCGATTGTAAGGAAGGAAATAAACTACCATATAATCCAAGTAGGCTACTCCATCCATTACCAATTGATTTTGTATTGGAACCTCACTTGAGCCAAGACAAATTGATATCTAAGGTCACAACCTATATATGTGGTTTATCACGAATTCGAGTATTTATTCCTTACTAAAAAATTATAAACATAAATTAGACGTATACATTATATGTGTGGCCTATGATTTCAAAATTTTCAGTATCAGCTAATTCACATCTGCTGGAGTTAATACTCGAACAA
Source organism: Ligustrum vulgare (assembly GCA_963555705.1). Taxonomy (NCBI): domain Eukaryota; kingdom Viridiplantae; phylum Streptophyta; class Magnoliopsida; order Lamiales; family Oleaceae; genus Ligustrum; species Ligustrum vulgare. The sequence continues at coordinate 47,787,184 of OY743180.1, forward strand.
CACTTATATCGAACTCGAAATGACTATTTTGAATTTAAAATATTGACATGATCTCATAAAATTATGTACTAACTCGAGAGCATGCATGCATGAATGCAAGGGAAGATTTTAAGTGGGGGCAGTGAGATCACCTGCCTCCACCCAACTTTGAATTTTTTTTAAAAAAAAATTTGAAGTACAATTTTTTTTATTTTTTTTTATATTTTGCATTTCAACCTATCATTTTTGTTGTTTGGCCCCAACTATTGATTATCTACTAATTTGCCTACACCATCTTTTCATTCTCCGCCCATTCGTGCATGCATATGATAAAATAAATATTTACACAACCGATTGCATTTTTGGTAATCCTTGTTTTTAGTACTGCATCCAAAAACAGTTATTAATATACATTTACATCTACAATATCTAAAAAGGATGGATGGAGAAAAATATTTTGAATACCTATTTTTACCTATATATATATATTTAGGTATATACCCAATATACCCTTACTCATATTTAATAACATTAAATAATTTGTTACATTAATTTATTTATTTTTAAGAAATACATTGTAATAATACAATTTCATTTCATATTATTATACTATTTCATTTATTTGATATTTAATTAACTTACTATCAACATTTTACAATGTTGTAATAAAATTTCATATTATTATTCTCGCATTATTACACTTTTTATTTATTCAGTATTAAAAAAAGAAGAAAAATTACTCCATCCTTTAATAAATATTGTTAGAATATAATATATTAATATAATATTTAAAATATTACATCCAAAATTTTAAAAATTGAATTGTTTACTCAAATTTCATAATTTATATTGTATATGTACTATATTATGAATGTAATAACCACGTACATTAACTTCAATTCAAAATGCTCCAATTCCATTCATCCATGACTTTTATTTAATAAATAGGTTACATAAAAAAATATTTTAAAAACTTTAATTCACATTTACCTTTCTTTTGTCATTTTATTATTTGGATGTTTTTCTCAACATTTTTCTAATTTTGTACTGACTTATTATTATAGTTTTTTTCTTTAATTTTTTTAAGAAAAAATTGTTATAATTTTTATTTTGTCATTTAATAAATAAATACTATTATTATTATTGACTATCTCAATGACAACCTAATTGATGAATTATTTCATGTAAAAAGTGTAGAATTTGTCAGTTTCGATGAAGCAATAGATGATACAAACTAATTTTACCAAGAGGAGCTCCTTTATTGTCAAATGATATCCCACCAAACAAGTTAATTTTAAAAATAAATTCTCCAATAACACTCTTAATTAAGGACTCATCCAACGATCATTGCAAAAAGTCATGAATGATTTATCATGATTTCAAAAGACATATAATACATGCAGAAATAATTATTGAATGACATGCTCAAAAATAATTTTTTATTTCACGTATCCTGTTAATTACAGTAAATGTTGAGTATATTAATTCTAATTCAAGATGAACAATTTTCAATATGTTTATATTTTGCAATGACTATTAACAAGGTTTAAGGATAAATAATGCTTACTGTTAGAATATACATTCTCTCATGGTCAACTATTTATAACACTTTCTCTCAAAATTTCATTACAAACTATTAAAGTTTTGGTAAAATAAGAAAATAAAAATAAAAGAAATTGTGAGAAATTGACAAAAAAATATTATCTACAAAAAAGTGTTATTATAATCAAAACATTACATTTCAGTTTATTCAAAAATTGTATAACTATTGGAAAATCGGACAAAGACCATTCGTTGTTTTAGAAAAAGTTAAATTTATATAGTTGGAAATGACGTTCAATTACAAGATTCTATTCTATAATTACTTCTCGTGTCAAGGATTTGTATTTTTTATAGCTGAAATTTAAATTATTTTGAATAAACTAAAAACATTCATACATTTTGAACTAGGTTAAATTCATATAAATCTAAACATATACGAATTATTTAATTCTATATTTTTTATATCGTATTTATTTAAAAGGTAAAATTTATATTATATTGAATTAACTAAAAGCAATAATCGACTCCATGTGAATTGAATACTATGCTAAGATAAAACTTTTCAAATCATTTAAAAGTCTTTCAAAATCTATATTGAATAAAATCATATAAAGCACATTTAGCCTATGCTTGAATGTGATTAAAAACACATTTTTAACGAATCTTTATCTTTATTAAAATTAGGAGAGAGAGTTATTTTGGAGGGAAATTTGCATTTTATTACCATCTTTACTCACTTCTAATTTTATATAACTCGTATTCGCATCCGTGCGATGCACGAGGCAAAATTTAGAATTTCACAACTATGTGACATATATATTTTATAAACATTAATGAAATGTGTGATTTAAAAGTGGTGTGATTGTGAAACATGTTGTTAATTAAAATTACAAATGTTAACTATGACATAGATTATAATTTTTATCGTACTTTTTACGGGCTTCGTTTATACCCGTCCACGTGGTACACATCTTTCGACAATTTAAAAAAAAAAAAAAGAAGCCCAATTCTTGACGGAAGCAATTCTTTGTTCATCTATTTCGGTATTTCAAAATAAACTAATAAAATATTGTCACGTCGCTATTTATAAACAAATTTATTAAACGAATTATCAAATAGACGTTTATCAAGAAATGTGTGGTTATAAAAGAATCTTTATGGAAAAATAAATAATGAAAATAAAATATGTTACAAAAAGTACATATGGTTAAAAAGCTATTTGAAAATGTTAAAATAATTTTCGTTAATAGTATGTAGTGATATTTCAATTTAAATTAATTGATAATATTATCCTAACCATTTATCGATTTAATCTGAATTAACAATATAATTTTATTGTAGTTTTCTTCATTGACTCGAAACATTGAGCGAATATTTGGTAGATATATTCGGCATTTTCTTGATCAACATTATTTTTAACTTATTATTATTGTAAAGTAATTATTTTAAACTACTCATTTTATCAATAAAATAATTTACCAAATGATGGCAATAATTATAGGTTCATTATTTTATTTCAAATTTAGAATTCATTTTTTTATTACTTATGAAACTTTACTAAAATAAAAATTCATTATTTTACCTGAATTCGAAATTTGAAATAAAATAAAATATTGGTTATTTAATTAAAATTACAAATATTAACTATGACATAGATTATAATTTTTATCGTATTTTTTATGGGCTTCGTTTATACCCGTCCAAGTGGTACACATCTTTTGACCATTTTAAAAAAAAAAACAATAATAAAATCCTCAATTCTTGACGGAAGCAATTCTTTGTTCACCTATTTCGGTATTTCAAAACAAACTAATGAAATATTGTTACGTCGCTATTTATAAACAAATTTTTTAAACGAATTATCAAATAAACGTTTATCAAGAAATGTGTGGTTATAAAAGATTTTTTATGGAAAAATAAATAATGGGAATAAAATGTGTTACAAAAAGTACACGTGATTAAAAAGTTATTTGAAATAATGTTAAAATAATTTTCGTTAATAGTATGTAGTGATATTTTAATTTAAAATAATTGATAATATTATCCTAACCATTTATCGATTTAATCCGAATTAGCAATATAATTTTATTGTAATTTTCTTCATTGACTCGAAACATTGAAAGAATATTTGTAGATATATTCGGCATTTTCTTGATCAACATTATTTTTAACTTATTATTATTATTGTAAAGTAATCATTTTTAACTACCATTTTATCAATAAAATAATTTACCAAATGATGGCAATAATTCATAGGCTCATATTTTATTTCAAATTTAGAATTCATTTTTTTATTACTTATGAAACTTTATTAAAATAAAAATTCATTATTTTGCCTGAATTCGAAATTTGAAATAAAATAAAATATTGGTTATTCAATTTATAGGAATTAATGCTTAACAATATTTATTTTAGGTCACGTTATTTGCGTTGGAATAGACACATCTAATATTTTCGATTCTCTTTCATTTTCAATATATAGCATTCATTCGTTCTTTTTACTTTTCTTTCATTAGTTGATAAGAAATAGATGACGGTGCAAGATGCTTAAAATATGTTTGGATAGTTCATGGTTAATCTTGAGTTTTGTGTTGAGCAAATTTTGAATTTTTCTTTAGCATGTCAAATTTCAAATTTTAGTTATAAAAATGAGGTAAAACTATTTTCAAAGTGACTGTTTATATTCTCTATATAAAAGTAATTTTGAAATTTATATAGATAATCACAATTTTTTTTTTTTAATCTCTATAAATCGTGAATTTCCATTTTAGGCAAGTGTAAAAAAGGCGGAAACTGTGTGGTGTTTTATTTGGAAACTTTATTCTTATAATATAGATAAAGATATATATAATATATAATAATATATATAATATATTAATATAAATAAATAAAGAAAAGAGTTGTAATAAATGTACTATGTGTAAATTTATTACATTGAAAATGAAAAAAATTAGATTATTATATTTGAACAAAAATAATGTGATATCTATGTAAATGTATTATGTAGGAAATGAAAAAGTTGGATTAATATATTTGAACATAAATAAATGTCATATTTATGCAAAGTGTTATATTGAAAATGAAAATTTTGGATTAATATATTTGAAAATAAAAAAATACATGCTACATAAATTTGTTAAATTAAAAATGAAAATTTTGAATTAATATATTTTGAAAATAATTAAATAAAATCATAAAATTTTTACTTCCTAATATGTCAATAAATGGGTAAGTTCTTCATTTACTATGTGTAAATGTATTACATTGGAAATGAAAAAAATAGATTAATATATTTGAACATAAATAATGTGATATCTATGTAAATTTGTTATGCAGGAAATGAAAAAATTAGATTAATATATTTGAACATAAATAATTTGATTTTTATGTAAATGTGTTATGTAGGAAATGAAAAAATTGAATTAATATATTTGAACACAAATAAATGTGATATCTATGTAAATGTGTTATGTAGGAAATGAAAAAATTATATTAATATAATTGAACATAAATAAATGTGTTATGTAGGAAATTAAAATTTTGGATTAATTTATTTGTAAATAAATAAATATATGCTATATAAATTTGTTAACTTAGAAACGAAAATTTTGGATTAATTTACTGAAAATAAATAAATAAAATCATTGAAATTTTATTTCATAATATGTCAATAAATGAGTAGGTTTTTCATTTACTATGTGCAAATGTTTTACATTAGAATTGAAAAAATTAGATTAATATATTTGAACATAAATTATGTAATATCTATGTAAATGTGTTGTGTAGGAAATGAAAAAAATGGATTAATATATTTGAACATAAATAAATGTGATATCTATGTAAATATGTTATGTAGGAAATGAAAAAAAATTGTTTTAATTAATGTCATATATATGTAAATGTGTTATACTGAAATGAAAATTTTGGATTAATTATATATTTAAAAATAAATAAATACACGCTACATAAATTTGTTAAGTTAGGAATGAAAATTTTGAATTAATATATTTTGAAAATAAATAAATAAAATTATTGAAATTTTACTTCCTAATATGTCAATAAATGAGTAGGTTATTTATTTACTACGTGTAAATGTGTTACATTGAAAATAAAAATTAGATTAATATATTTGAACATAAATAATGTGATATCTATGTAAATGTATTGTAGGATATGAAAAAATGGATTAATATATTTGAACATAAATAAATGTGATATCTATGTAAATGTGTTATGTAGGAAATGAAAAAATTGTATTAATTAATGTCATATCTATGAAAATGAAAATTCTGGATTAATATATTTGAAAATAAATAAATACATGCTATATAAATTTGTTAAGTTAGAAATAAAAATTTTGAATTAATATATTTTGAAAATAAATATATAAATAAAATTATTGAAATTTTACTTCCTAATATGTCAATAAATGAGTAGGCTCTTCATTTACTACATGTAAACGTGTTACATTGGAAATGAAAAAATTAGATTAATATATTTGAACATAAATAATGTGATATTTATGTAAATGTGTTATGTTGGAAATGAAAAAATTGAATTAATATATTTGAATATAAATAAATGTGATATCTTTGTAAATGTGTTATATAGGAAATGAAAAAAATTGTATTAATATATTTGAATATAAATAAATGTCATATCTATGTAAATGTATTATATTGAAAATAAAAAGTTTAGATTAATATATTTGAAAATAAATAAATACCTGCTACATAAATTTGTTAAGTTAGAAATGAAAATTTTGAATTAATTTATTTTGAAAATAAATAATAAAATCATTGAAGTTTTACTTCCTAATATGTCAATAAATGAGCAGGTCCTTTGATAAGCATATTACAAAAGTAATTAATTATTTGCTATCAACTTTTTATCATCAATGATAAATTGGTAAAAAATTTAATCATTTAATCATTTTGACAAAAATTGGTATGTTTAAAAATAAGGAAAAATAAAATATATTAATTAATATATTTGATTTCGAATAAAATATATGTAAGCAACACATTAAAAATTATAACTAATAAAAAATTATAACATATTAAAATGGAAATATGTGATGAGGTGGGCAAGTTTTCAAAGAAAAACGTAATTAAAAGTCAAAAGAAATTTTATATAAAAAATTTAATTAAGTGCCAAATTTTGAATGGCGCGGTATATACTCAGTGTACATGTAGCATTATTTTATTTTGATTAGTTTTGTCTTTTTTAACTTTTCAAATTTAATAACATTTTGTATTGAAATTTTGAATTATGTTTTTTATTTGATATGATTGTATAATCAAGATATTTTCAAAATTATGATTTAAAAATTATATATTTCGCGCATCGTACGGTTAGACAACTAGTTTTAATAAAAATTGATGAAATGTGTGATTAAAAATTATATGACCAAAAATTATATGATTATAATTAATTGTTAATTTGAATAAAAAATTAGATTAAAATTTAGATCAAACAATAAATTAATAACGAGAGTAACAAAAGCTAAATTGAAAAAATGCAATTCACATTCACATTGCAAAAAAGACAAATATATTTAACATATATTTCACTCATTATGAGTCAAAACAGTTTCATTTAACGCCAACAGTAATTATCACATCACGAACTAAAATTCCAGGACTATTATAATTAGTTTCAAATTCTCTGTATCAAAATATAAATTCAAATTTCATCTATATTATTAGTGTTAGAAATTTTATCACAGATAATTATTTATCTATGATTTAAAATCATCATACTGAATTATCAAGAATTAAATAACTTAAGCGGAAGCGTACCTTAATCAAACATGATTCACGATGAACGATTCGGTTGGTTGGATCTTCCAAATCAATACGCAGTTCTTATTTTCTCTCTGATGATGGGATGTCAAAAAGAATGAACAGTACGTACGATTCAGGGACCATAACCGACTTTATATACTGAATTGCCAGTTAACCTAATCCGGCCCATCATGAATTAAGTAATGGTCTGGTATCTACACATAAAAGTCCATACATTAATTAGATGCATTAAAGCCCGATATATATAAAATCCTTATTAAATCACTTTAAATGGGCTCAACCAAAATTGATAGTCTTTTATTCAATACACAATAATTCACATATAAGCCCACACGATTGATTAAAATCCTTACAATCTCCCACTTGGGCTATATGTGTAACCTTACAATTGTGTATCAATCATAACCTTACGAGTACTCAGAATTTTGCTATCATTACTGAATACATCCCCAAACAATCCGGTCCATCAATTATATCAACATAGGATCAAAGCGGCTTTCGCTACATTAATCGTAACTAAACCTATCAATGGTCACGTATATCGACATAACTGAATGACATGGATCAGGTATGGATGTGTAGCATGGAAATTACATGTAATGTGATCTTCAACATGCCTATTTCCAACTGGTCCAACTTTAGTGAGATAATCCTCAAACGAGTGTAGAGATAATAAACCTGAAATCATACAGCTGTAAATAACTTTAACTTTAAACCGTATCCAAAAAGACAGTAAATGTGTCTGATGCACCAAAAATACAAACTCCCACTGAAACCAAATATCCTTAAGAAATATAACACACATATAAGCAATGTGCTCATGAAAGACCTTGGGTGGTAATACTTTAGTAAGCGGATCCACAATTATGGAGTTTGTCCCTATGTGCTCTTATTGACACTTGTCCACTATGAACTGTATCATTCACAACCAAGAACTTATGTCAATGTATTTTGACTTAGTTGAGCTCCTGTTGTTACTGGAATATAAATCTGTTGAGTTATTGTCACAATATAACTTTAGTGGTCTTTCTATACCGTAAAGAATATGCAGCCTAGTGATAAAATTTCGCAGCTATATTCCATAATTAGATGCCCCCAAAATTGCTACAACTGTGCTGCCAAGTGAAAGAAGCTAAAGTGTTTGTTAAGCACTCCTTCCGGAAATAGCTCCTCCAACCAGCAGATAAATGTAGCCTGATATGGATCTTCTACTGTTTTGGCATCTAGCAAAAATCGGAATTATAATACCATATGATCTCCAACTGATCCAATTTTCTGTATGTGAGCATGTAATCTTTTGTTTTCTTTAAATACCTTATAATGTTTGGCTGCTTTCCAAATGATCCATCTCAAGGTTACTTAAATATCTCCTTAGTATCCCAACAATGTACGCAATATCCGGACGCGTACAAACTTGAGTATACATCAGATTCCCTATAGCTAAACTATATGAGATCTTCTGCATTTCCTTAACTTCAAGATAACTTTTCGGGCATTACTTGAGACTAAATTTGTCTCCCTTAGCGATAGGGTTGTCCCCTGATTTACTTTCTTGCATGCCAAACATCTTAAGTACTTTATCGATATAGCCCTTTTGTGACAATCCAAGAATACCCCGAGAGTAATCCCGATGTTTTTGAATTCCTAATACAAAAGAGACGTCACCAAGATTTTTGATCTCAAAATTTTATATGACATTCCTATATCATTAGTGGCAAGCAATATGTTATCAACATACAAAATCAGGAAAATACACTTACTCCCACTGAACTTGTAATACACACAACCATCAACAACATTAATCTCAAGACCAAATGAGATAATTACTTGATGAAATTTGTACTACCCTTAACGGGAAGCTGGCTTGAGTACACAATGGATTTCTTTAATTTGCAAACCGTCTCATCAATGTCTCCATTGAGAAACGTCGTCTTAACATCCATTTGATGTAACTCGAGGTCAAAATGTGCAACAACCTGACTTTCCTGAAAGATTCTTTCGTAGAAACCAAAGGGAAAGTTTCTTTATAATCAATGTCATCAATTTGTGTAAAGACCTTAGATACAAGACGAACCTTATATCTTTCCACATTACCTTTCGAATCCTTCTCGGTTTAAAAATCCAAAAACTAATGGGCTTCGCACCTTCTGGTAATGGGACGAGATCCAAACTTTATTGTCTTGCATATGCTTATACTCCTTATTTATGGCATCAATCCACTTTTGAGAGTTAGAACCCTGCATGGCCTGATGGAAATTGATTGAACAATCTTCCACCATTCCATTATTTTCCTTATGTTCTTGGAAAAATACTATTTAAATTATCCGGAATATCATTTTTTCCCTTTCTCTCGTGGATCTCTTTAATGGCTTTAGTTATTGAGGTTGTCGAGTTTGTACTTCTGAAATTTACCTTATTTTGGATGGGAGGTTCTTCAACATTGTCTAGTTGAGGTTCCGGATATGCTTCTTGATTAATGACATGCATAGAAACTTGCACGTTGTCAAAAGCAATAGTAGGAATCGAAACCGATCATTCCTCAACTTCTTCCTTAAAGACAATATATCTAACCTTATTTCTCCCCCAAACTCAACATCCTAAAAAATGTTGCATTTCCCGTTTCAAAAGTTGACTTAAGTATGGGATCATAAAATTAATAGCCCCTTAAACGCTCAGAATAACCAATAAAGTAGCTGCTGACTGTTTTGGAGTCCAATTTCTTTATGTGGCCTATAAGGCCTAGCCTTAGCTGGACATCCCCAAATGTGGAAATACTTTAGACTAAGCTTTAAGCCTGTCAAAAGCTCATAAGGTGTTTTAGTAGCTGCTTTAGTTGGTATTATGTATGATCTTTATTCAAATGTCCAAAGTTATAGCAAAAGAAACAATCCTTAATGTCTTTATGTGGTTTCTTTTGTTCTGAACCCTTAACAACTTTATTTTCTTTATTTGTTTTCTTGCTCTTATCTTTAGAGGTGTTTTCCAAGTGAACACTTCAGTTCTGTCCTGCTTCAACTTTTCTTCCTCTTGCACACAAAATAGAATGAGCTCATTTAGAGTTCATTTCTCCCTTTGATAGTTACAACTGACCTTAAATTAACTAAATTGTGCAAGAAGCTTGCACACTATGAAATGAGCTCATTTAGAGTCCATTTCTACTTTGACAGTTATAACTAACCTTAAATTAACTATATTGTGTAGGAAGCGATATCAATACCAAATGCACGAGCAAGTCATTAGACAAGTCGAGTTTTAGTTCCTTAAGTTTTGAAGCAGTGTGAGACATCTACATGATGTACTCCCTTATTTTCCCATTGCCTTTATAATTTATTGAAATCAAGCTTTGCATAAGCGTACTTATTTCAGCCTTATCGTTTTTCGCAAAACGTTTCTTATTTTCGGCAAGGAATTCATTGGCATCATTTATCTCATCAGATACTATGCCACTAAAGGCTTCCGGAATGTCGCACTTAATGATCATGAGACTCACGTAATTTAAGCAATCCCACTTCTCAAAGTTCCTCATTTGATTAGATGAACTTTCATCCGTAAGAGGAGCAGGTTGCTCAATCCTTAGTACACGGTCTAGATCCATACAGCCAACGAAAAGTTAATGTTCTTATTTTGATCCTTGAAGTTTGTTCCATAAATACAGGGATTAAATTTGAGCTTGTAGATATACTACTAGCAAAATTTGAAACCGAAAAGAGAACACTTAAACAAAATAGCTAACATAAATACCTTATTATGCAAATCATACTTTCAAACAATGGTAGGGCCCATCACAAGATACCTAGCACAACATCAACATTTAGTCTTTGGACAGAAATATTAACTTGTAAGTGGTACTCTTGGTGTAGTAATCAAACGCTGACAGTAAGACATGTCAACCAACAAACCTTTCTTTGGACCGATTTATTGATCACACGTAAAATCAAATAACCGTCACGTATTTATCACCACAAGTTCATGTGAAATTCGAGCCAAATATTGACCTTCCTTTGGGCCGATCAATATCCGCATGAAATAACACACAAACACCTAATTTTTCCTTGGTGTAGTGATCAAACACTGGCAAAAACTCATGTTAACCAATAAACCTTTATTTGGACCGATTTATTAGTCACACGTTAAACCAAATAATTGCCACGTATTCATCACCACATGTGCATGTGAAATTCGAGCCAAATATTGACCTTCCTTTGGGCCGATCAATATCCGCAATGAATAATACACACATAAATACCTTCTAATATTCAAAGTTAATTAATATCCACAAGAGAGGTTGCTTTGGAAACATGTTGTTTCAACTAACTTACTTTCGAATATTATATCTCTCAAAAGAGTCCGTTGTACCAAGATTTGAAACTGAAATCCACTGATTTGCATATATATTTGTCTTTAGGATTTGAATTATAGAATTCAAAACTTTATAATAAAGCAATCCTTAAGTTGAGAGAGTCAATTGCAATATTCTTAAACCTTAGGTGACCAATTATGAAAAAATTTAAGCTTGAAGGACTTAAATTACAATTTTCCCAAAACCTTATTGGCCAATTTAGAGAAATTCCAAACTTTAGGTCCTAATTTGAAAGAAAATCTAACTTTAGAGGTCAAAAATAGCGAATTTTTCAATCTTTAAATGTTGATTTTGAAAATTTTCAAACTTTAGGAGCCAATTTAGAAAATTCCCAAACTTTAGGGACTTAATTTTTAAAAAAATTCAAACTTTAAGGGCCAATTTTGAAAATTTCCAAACTTTAGTGACTGAATTAGAAAATTTTCAAACTTTAAGGACCAAATTAAAGAATTTCAGAACTTTAGGTGCTGTATTAGAAAATTTTCAAACTTTAGGGACTAAAGTATAAAATCAGGAACTTTTATAAGCCCAACTTTAATAATTTATAACCTTAGGGCTTAATAAGAAATTTCATAACTTTCAGGGATTAAATTTAATTTCTTAGTAAGATAAGGGGACCTAATTGTGCAATAAACCCAAAAATCTGAAATTGCACATTGAGTCCCCGAAATCATCAAATTTCCAACCAAAGGTCCCTTTCCCCAAACCGAAATGCATCTAGGGTTTAAACCCTAGCCGCCACCATTATTTCCACCATGGACACCAGTCCCCGTCACAAGCGTGTCCCGCGACCAGGAACACCGCAGTGACTGGCGCTGCGTCTGCAGGCAGCGCTGGAAGCAGCCGCGAATGCCGGGGGCGACTATTGTCGCCGGTTCACACCACCACATCCTTAATCTAACTTAAACTAACTTAATCCATGTATCATCCCAAAAATTAGACCCCAACAGATTTCTTCCAAAAATCCGAATCCAATTTCCAAAACCGAATCTGAATCTTAATCCCAAATTCAAAACCCATATGGCAGAGAGAACGATATATGTATACATACAGGAACATATACATACACACAGAAAATCCACATATTCAACACATAAATTCTGATTTAAAACCCATTCTGAACAATCCATAATCAGACTCGAAAACCATACCTGATCTATACACATACATAAAAATCCAAAATCATATATATATATATATATATATATATATATATATATTATGCGTAATCTCAAATAGAGAGTGAGTTTGTTGCTCAAGTTCCAAACCCAGATTTAAATAAGCATATATCCCAGATTTTGAAACTTGAATTTCCAGAATCATACATTAATATTAAATATAGATCTGATAATCCAACGTGATGATTGGCTCTGATACCACTTGTTAGAAATTTTATCACAGATAATTATTTATCTATGATCTAAAATCATCATACTGAATTATCAAGAATTAAATAACTTAAGCGGAAGCGTACCTTAATCAAACATGATTCACGATGAACGATTCGGTTGGTTGGATCTTCCAAATCAATACACAGTTCTTATTTTCTCTCTGATGATGGGATGTCAAAAAGAATGAACAGTACGTACGATTCAGGAACCATAACCGACTTTATATACTGAATTTTCAGTTAACCTAATCCGGCCCATCATGAATTAAGTAATAGCCTAGTATCTACACATAAAAGCCCATACATTAATTAGATTCATTAAAGCCCGATATATATAAAATCTTTATTAGATCACTTTAAATGGGCTCAACCAAATTTGATAGCCTTTTATTTAATACACAATAATTCACATATAAGCCCACACGATTGATTAAAATCCTTACAATTAGAGCAACTTCAATGTACTTAATCAAATGGGAGAAAAGAAGTGATACGTCAGTAAATAGACCAAATTAGTTAAAAATGTCTCTTCAATGCACTCATCAATTACAATGTCAAGCGACGTGGCTGGAAAAAAATTGACAATGTCAAGTGCTCCGTCTACAAATTGACGTTCTGTCAGACCTGATGAGTCAGCATTTATTTTTATTTAATAATTATTTTAATACTAAATAAAGGGTGGGTTGTTCTACACAACTAATTCAATTCTCCAAGAATTCAATCAACTAATTTATTTCATGTACATTTTATCATATTTCGGAACTAAACAATCAAACAAATTCAAGTCTATGCACATATAGAAAATTAGAACTACATTCATTCATCTGGTCCTATATTTATACCCATTAAAAATATTGGATGAATGTATTTTTGTAAAAGTTCACCTACGAATTCTAAAAAAATAAAAAAAATATAAGCTCACCTCCCACTTTCCAAGCGGAGGAGGAGGAGATGTCGGTATAAAAAAATTAGTTGGGGATAAGAATACGTTAGACAATTGTTTAAATCAGTTATTAATTTAAAATTGAGAAAAATGTCACACAATCAATATTTTTGAAAAATCGACATCACCATTGGAAAGCAAATTTTAGTTGACTCCATAAATTTATCCACGTTCTCTTGACATCCGTCTATTTCATTGTTACGTCAGCCCTAATTGACAGAGTGCATTGGAGATTCTCTTATGAGGAATATGGGAAAAATTACGATGAAAACGACAATTATGCTTCCATATTTCAAATTTTTGCTCCCTCAATTTATCTAAAAAAATTGCAACGTTGACTGTAAAGAAGAAACGAGAAATGCATGAATATAAATTCGATCGAACACTACAAAAAAAAAAAAAAAAACTCCAGCGATCAAAATAATTAGTCGCTAAAGGCTATTTTGTGGTTACTAAAAGTCTTCGGTGACTAATAAATCGTGGTCATACGATGTCGCTAATTCATCATTGCCAAAAGTCTTTGGAGAACAACTCATGGTTGTCACCAGAACTTGAATTTCTGGCGACCAAATATTTCACTTGAATTGTTCATTGTATTCAAGATACAATATTTGGTTGTAAAGCGTTCACATTTAGCGACCACCTTAAAATTGGTCTCTTATGCTTACCTTTTAGCGATCAAAGTGTGGTTGCTAATGCTTACTTTTCAGTGATCATGATGGTTGGTCTCTGAAACATCGTAAATATCATGTAAATTTTCCTCTATTTGTTTTAGTGACCAATCAAATATTGGTCGCTAATATATAAAAACAGCGATCAAATGACAAAATGTACATTTAGCAACCATCTTAAAATTGTTCCCTGATGTTTACCTTTCAGCGACCAAGCTTTGACCCTTGAAGGTACACATATATGGACCAAAATTATTTGGTTTGTGAATATTGGCACCTTTCTTGGACCAATGCATGGTCGCAATCAGTATAGCTTTGACAACCAACTCTTGGTAGATAAAGGATTATCTTAATAAGCTTCAACAACTACAAAATTGGTCGATGAATGTTTTAAAAAAAAATATTCACATGGTCCAGCAACCAAAATTTATTTGCAGAAAGACATTTACCAACCAAAACTCTGGTTGTTAAATCTTCTGTCGATAAAATACCTTTAGAAACCCAATTTTTTGTACCTGCTAATACTCCGCCCAAATTTACAACATTCTGATCTAACATCTATTTTAACTTATACAAATTCAAGCTGAGCAATTAAAACAAGATGTTCAATGAAAAATTCGACGTAACTTACGTGGGGACAGTTGTATGCTAGTTCCCTGCCATGAGGAGCTGTTGCACTCCAACCTATCAAGCATTTTGAAACAACATTTCGCATGATAATGCCAATCTCATTGGAAAATGAAGAGGATGTCTCATCAAATGTACGCATATCTCATTCTTTAGCTTGTACAACAAAGTTTTTTCTTATTTGAATCCATTATTATTTTTTATGACGTTGGTCAATCAACAACATGGACAAAATGTAAGTACAAGAAGGGATTGGTCAAATATACAAAATCTGGACAAAATGATACACAAAGTTTATCTAACTTAAATAATCACATAAAATTGGAATAACATGGAGAAAAATATATGACAAGAGGGACCAAGTGCTGGCCACTATAATATATTTTTATGGGAGAAATTTTTGACACTTTTCCTGCCAAACTTTTCAGCGATCAGTAGATTATATGGTCCTTGATAATATATATCAATGATCAAGTATTGGTCACAATAGAGTACCAAAAATTAGTCCACTATTAATATATCAAAAACTTTACAAACCATATTTTGGTTGGTGGCAATGGATAGGGTATGAGGTGTGTTTGGAAAACCCATACCCTACACACTAGAGATTTATAATACACATACCCTACCCATATACCCACTTAAGAGTTGCGGGTCTGGTGCGGGTAGGATGCTGGTAGGGTGCGGGTATACTTTTATACTCATTTAAAACCCGTTACATATTTTAATTCTAATATTTTTTATTTTATTTTTTGCATTGATAATGAAGTAAAATATAACAACATCCATTGTCCAAAAATAAGCAAATATCAAATAGTCTACTTTTCCAAAATTATATACTTTTAAAATTTAAATACAATAATTTTTCGATTTTTCTACAATACCCATACCCTACTCATACCCATGTCGGATTTTTAAATCTATACTCATACCCTACCCACAACCCATTGGGTAGGGTAATTTCCATCAATTTGTATCGGGTACCCAACATATTCTGGGTACGTGGGTATTATTGTCATCCCTATTTAGGGACTATTTTTTAATGGTCACCGGAGGCTGGAGCCTTTTTTTTTTTTTGGTAGTGAAAGCAAGAATTTGACTATTTGTCCTTAAGTTGATAATGACATGCATTGGTGCAAATGATTTTTTGATATTCGTCTCCCAAGATATAACGCCACCAGAGGTGGACAAAATAACCGAACCAATCCGATCAAACCAGAACCGAACCAAACCAAACCAAACCAAACCAAACTAAGCGGTTTAGTTCGGTTATATATATAAAAAAATAATGGTTTGGTTCTTATAATCAAGAACCATTTGGTTTCGGTTCTGATTCAGGTTCTCATTCAAGAACCAGAACCAAGAACCAAACTCAATTTTTTTACAAAGCAGTGGGTATTCATCTCGTCAAAAAATTCAAATCTGAAATTATCAATTTTCAGAAAATTGGAAATCGGTTCAAACCGAAAAAGACAAGGGTTAAAAGGTCCGACCGGGTCGAACCGGTTTTAATTAAAACATAAAGAATTATTCAAAAAATCACAAAATTTTCTAAAAAATATGTTATTTTACAGTTAAAACCAATATTTACTCATTTAGAAGATAAAATTATGCATAAAAGTAGCTAAAAACAATTAGAGAAATGCGAAAAAAAAAAAATTAAAACCAGGTCTTAAAACCCGGCCGGTTCCCGATTTTTCCGACCGATTTTTGAGGTCAACCGAATCGGTTGAACCGGCCGGTTCGGTTCGATTTTCTAAACATTGGAAATTATAAATGTGAAATGTACAAAAATGTTATTTACCATACATTTTATCTCATTTCATATTAAACAAAGATTTTAAATCTTAAATCTAGATTCTAATTCTAATTCATTTCTCTTCTTATCAATTATATACATGCATTCACACACTGCTTTATTTGCACTCCTATAACATAACAATCATCGCGCTCGTTAGTCACCATCGACGGCGTTAATGTTTATTTTTTAAAATTTATGTATATATAAACCCAGAGCACAAGGGGCACCATAAAAATGCCCACTTGCCACTTGACGGGTGGACATTAGGTGTTAGGAAGCGCCCGATGAACCCAACCTAACACCCCCCCCCAATAGGGAGAAACATGTGCTCCAGTGGACACTATATAATTTCTATATATAAACCTCAGCACAATTTGTCAATTCTTAGGAGTCAACACCAACTTAAATTGCAAATTTCATCCCTAACTCACACGGCGTCATGACAAAATGGGCCGAGTCAAACCTTCATAACATGTAACTATAAGTCTAAACGGCCTTTATATTTGATTCTCTAAGTTTCAACGAGTCGCAAGCTTTCTTCAGGAGGGTTTTTTCTTCTTCTTCGATTTGGAATAACATGTTACTTTTTTTCTGAACTTTTGTTTTGTTAACTAAAAATTTCATTTTCTATTTAGTAATGATATAGATGCATTCTAATGAAGAAGTTGATATAAACAAGTTTTAATTTGTATTTATTATTTAAAAATTCAATTAAAGGTCCTAGAACCAAACCAAACCAAACCAAAACCGAACGGTTTGGTTCCGATTTAGTTCCATATCTTTATAAAAATCAATTGGTTTCATTCCTGTAATAGGAGCACTCCAAATTACATAGATCAACAAACTTCCTTATATTTTGAACTCTATTCATATGAAACTCAATTAAAAATAAATGCAGAATATATTTGATGAATAGGTATCAACGTGGTATGCAATGACTCGAATGAATGAAGGATGAATAAGTTCCAAACACATGAGATATATATATATATATATATATATATATATATATATATATATATATATATATATATATATATATATATATATATATATATATATATATAGTTGTTGGAAAGTTATGTTTCAAACGACACAATCCTTTCATTTCAAGAGACGCAACACTTGAAATTTGTCTTTAATAAAAGAGACACACCTATTGTAAAATGACAATTTCAAAAGATGTGATCTTTTATATGAAAAGACATTTTCTCATTTAAATTAAATCTAAATGTTTTATAATATTCTAAATAATTTTTCAGCATTTTCACGTATTTAAATGGCTTAATTAAAATTAATTTATCATTCATCGGCTTAAGATTTCACTTAAATAATCACATAAAAGTGGCAAAATACACAAAATTATAGTAATCATTAGAAATCCTCCAAATGAATTTTAAATTGGAAGTCAAATATACCTTTAGATAAAGTTAGATATAAGCATATGGCTTCATCTATTTATGAGAGGATTTCTTACTTGATGACTATTTATATATATTATAATGAATTCACTGTTATAGCTAGTTATAATTAATAAGATACAAGATTTGTCACAATTGTAAGTCAAATCACAATTGTATGTCTCTAGACATGTACGTCATAGACGTAGGACCATAAAATTGTTGAGAAAAATTAACATGTATAAATTATATTCTAATAACATATCTTTATGTGCATAAATAACTTTGACAGAGTTTTGACTTAGAGTTTTGACTTACCGAAATCAAATACATAAATAAAAATGAGAAATGCATGAATTTGAATTTGGTGAATGCAAGAGTTTGATTATTTGTCCTTAAGAATGTCCCGCTGGTACTAATTAACAGTAGCTAGTCATAACGGTAAATCTAGGCTTCTACGTCATAGACGTAGTACCATAAAACTGTTGGGAAAATTTAACGTGCACAAATTATATTCTAATAACATACTTTTATTTGCCTAATCCGACATAGTTTCAACTTACCGAAATCGAATACATAAAGAAGAAACGAGAAATGCATGAACATGAATTAGGTGGAGGCAAGAGTGACTATTTTTCCTTAGGACAGTAATACCCCACAAGTACTAACTATTTTTCGACATTCGTCTCCCAATATATAACGATCACTTTCCTCAATAAAAGAAATTAAAATTACGTTGACCACCGAACTTACTTATGTTTTGAACTCTCTTCACATGAAATTCAATTCAAAATAAATGCAAAGTTTATTTGATAAATATGTATCAACGTGATATGCAATGGTGAATTTAATGAATGAATGTTGAATAAATTACAAACACATTGATCAATACATAGTTGTTGAAAAGTTTCAAGAAACACAACAATTAAAATTTATCTCTAATATAAAGAGATACACCTAGCTATTGGAAAATAGCAATTCCAAAAGATATGATCTTTTCAGATGAAAAACATCTTTTTATTCAAATTAATTCTAAAATATTTTATAATATTCAAAATAATTTTTCGATAGGAAAAAAGTTTAATACATTTTGAAAGGTTACTTGAAATGCACCAGTTGTTGAATGTTGTACAATAGCGAATCGAATTGAGCTAGCCGTGATATGCACGAGACTTTTGTTGTTCGGATTGTGCCCGTAAGGGATACAAATAGAGAAATATTAAAGATACAATTGTAGAAATAATAAGGGACATTTAATCAGGGGATTTAATTATCAGCAGCCACTGAAAAATGAAGTCCATTTTGTTATTGTTGGAAAAAATAGACGTACATAATTTATATTTTAATACATATCTTTTACATTATAAAATTGGGCAAAAATTTGACTTATTGAAATTGGATACATAAAAAAGAAATGAAAAATGCATGAATATGAATTTGATCAAAGCAAAAAATTTACTCTTTATCCTTGAGTCGATAATGTCCCATTCTGGTACTAATTAACGATTTTTCGATATTTGTATACTGAGATACAATGATCACGTCTTTCAATAGGATCACTCCAAATTAAGTAGACCAAATGAACCTATTTATGTTTTGAACTCTCTTCATATGAAACTCTACTTGAATGTATGTCATGAATGAATTAAAATTCAAACATATGGGGGTCTAGATTTAGGGGGATGTCCTCAATATAGAATTTAGTGGATTATTTTAGATTAATGGATTTTAATAGAATTTCATATAATCTCTCATATTTTAATGGAATTTTATTCCACGGATTTTACTAGATTTCAGTAGATTTTGATGGAATTTGTTAAACTTTTCCCCTTTAGAATATTATCTACTTTTATAGCTTGTTGGTTAATTTATTTATTATTTTTTGTTATACAAGTTGAACGTGAACTTGAGATAGAAATAAAACATGATTTCTTACTTGATCATTACAAAAAAATAAAAAAAAATAAAAACAAAAATATTTGAACTGTATCGTTAAAAATTAAAATATACAACATTGTTTAGTTTTGATTTATAAAGAAAAATGAAGCGTTTCATTTAAAATAATCATCATCTCTTCTCTATATTTATTTTTCTACATCTTCTTGTTGTTCTTACTATATATATATATATATCTTTATTATTTTATTATATATATTATAACAATAAAGTTTCCAAATAAAACACCACACAATTTCCCGCATTTTTTACACTTGCCTAAAATGGAAATTCATGATTTATATATAGAGATTAAAAAAAAAAATTGTGATTATTTATATAAATTTCAAAATTGCTTTTATTTAGAGAATATAAACGGTCACTTGGAAAATGGTTTTACCTCATTATTATTACGAAAATTTGAAATTTGACATGCTAAAGAAAAATTCAAAATTTGCTCAACACAAAACTCAAGATTAACCATGAGTTATCAAAATATATTTTAAACATCTTGCACCATCATCTATTTCTTATCAACTAACGAAAGAAAAGTAAAAAAAAAAGCGAAGGAATGCTATTTATTGAAAATGAAAGAGAATCGAAAATATTAAATGATATATTGTCATGTAGTGTCTATTCCAACACAAAGAACGTGATCTAAAATAAATATTGTTAAGCATTTATTCCTATAAATTGAATAACCAATATTTTATTTTATTTCAAATTTCGAATTCAGGTAAAATAACGAATTTTTATTTTAATAAAGTTTCGTAAGTAATAAAAAAAAGAATTCTAAATTTGAAATAAAATAATGAGCCTATGAATTATTGCCATCATTTGGTAAATTGTTTTATTGATAAAATGAGTAGTTAAAAATGATTACTTTACAACAACAACAACAATAATAATAATAATAATAATAATAATAATGTTTATCAAGAAAAGACCGAACATATCTACCAAATATTAGCTCAATGTTTCGAGTCAATGAAGAAAATTACAATAAAATTATATTGCTAATTCAGATTAAATCGATAAATGGCTAGGATAATATTATCAATTATTTTAAATTGAAATATCACTACATACTATTAACGAAAATTATTTTAACATTTCTTAAAATAGCTTTTAATCACATATATTTTTTGTCACATTTTATTCCTATTGTTTATTTTTCCATACAAAATCTTTTATAACCATACATTTCTTGATAAACGTCTATTTGATAATTCATTTAAAAAATTTGTTTATAAATAACGACGTGACAATATTCCATTAGTTTATTTTGAAATACCGAAATAGGTGAACAAAGAATTGCTTCCGTCAAGAATTTGGCATTTTATTATTATTATTTTTTTAAAATTGTCTAAAGATGTGTACCACGTGGACGGGTATAAACGAAGCCCATAAAAAAATACGATAAAAATTATAATCTATGTCATAGTTATCATTTGTAATTTTAATTAAATAACCAATATTTTATTTTATTTCAAATTTCGAATTCAGGTAAAAAATGAATTTTTATTTTAATAAAGTTTCGTAAGTAATAAAAAAATGAATTCTAAATTTAAAATAAAATAATGAGCCTATGAATTATTGCCATCATTTGGTAAATTGTTTTATTGATAAAATGACTATTTAAAAATGATTACTTTACAATAATAATAATAATAAGTTAAAAATAATGTTGATCAAGAAAAGACCGAATATATCTACCATATATTCCCTCAATGTTTCGAGTCAATGAAGAAAACTACAATAAAATTATATTGCTAATTCAAATTAAATCGATAAATGGCTAGGATAATATTGTCAATTATTTTAAATTGAAATATCACTACATACTATTAACGAAAATTATTTTAACATTTCTTCAAATAGCTTTTTAACCATGTGTACTTTTTGTAACACATTTTATTCCCATTGTTTATTTTTCCATAAAAAATCTTTTATAACCACACATTTCTTGATAAACGTCTATTTGATAATTCATTTAAAAAATTTGTTTATAAATAGCGACGTGACAATATTCCATTAGTTTATTTTGAAATACCGAAATAGGTGAATAAAGAATTGCTTCCGTTAAGAATTGGGCATTTTATTTTTATTTATTTTTTAAATTGTTGAAAGATGTGTACCATGTGGACTGGTATAAACGAAGCCCATAAAAAATACGATAAAAATTATAATCTATATCATAGTTAACATTTGTAATTTTAATTAAATAAAATATTTTATTTTATTTCAAATTTTGAATTCAGGTAAAATAATGGATTTTTATTTTAATAAAGTTTCATAAGTAATAAAAAAATGAATTCTAAATTTGAATTAAAATAACGAGCATATGAATTATTGCCATCATTTGGTAAATTGTTTTATTAATAAAATTGGTATTTAAAAATGATTACTTTACAACAATAATAACAAGTTAAAAATAATGTTGGTCAAGAAAATGCCGAATATATCTACCATATATTCGCTCAATGTTTCGAGTCAATGAAGAAAACTACAATAAAATTATATTGCTATTTCAGATTAAATCGATAAATGGTTAGGATAATATTATCAATTATTTTAAATTGAAATATCACTACATACTATTAACGAAAGTTATTTTAACATTTATTCAAATAACTTTTTAACCACGTGTACTTTTTATAACCCATTTTATTCCCATTGTGTATTTTTCCATAAAAAATCTTTATAACCACACATTTCTTGATAACCGTCTATTTGATAATTCGTTTAAAAAATTTGTTTATAAATAGTGACGTGACAATATTCCATTAGTCTATTTTCAAATACCGAAATAAGTGAATAAAGAATTGCTTCCGTCAAGAATTGGGCATTTTATTTTATTTTTTTTCAAAATTGTCGAAAGATGTGTACCACGTGGACGGGTATAAACGAAACCCAAAAAAAATACGATAAAAATTATAATCTATGTCATAGTTATTATTTGTAATTTTAATTAACACGTATCACAATTACACCACTTTTAAATCACACATTTCATTAATTTTTATAAAATATATATGTCAAATAGTGGTGAAATTCTAAATTTTGTCCCGTGCATCGCACGGGTGCGAATACTAGTATATATATATTGAGTTTGAGTGAAATTTGTGGCAGCGAAAATTGTCTAAATACTCGGCGCTTGTAATCATATGAAAAAGGAAAACAAGTTGATCCAAGACATTCATTTCTTTCCTCTTGTCATTTTACATGAATAATAATGAAATTTCTCAAGGAAATTATTCTCATATGCTACAACAAGACAACAAATTCCAGCATGAAGTCAATTTGTAATAATATTAAAAGATTTTTTAATTTATTTTTAATTTTGTTTTAATTTTTAAAGTGTAAATAATTTCTATTTTTATTTCCGCAGTCATTAAAATATTTTAATTATTTTTTAAAATGTATTTTAATTTGAAAGTGTACAAATTAATTTGGGTGGATGGTAGAGGTGGGTTGAGGGAGAAGGGAACTCATGAGTAATTTAGGATTATGGTGTACCAATCTTTATATTTTTATTTTATTTTATAATTACATAATGATATTTTATATATGTATTGTGGTATACTATTTATAAAAAATATATATATATTTTATCAGTGGTGCTAGTATAATGTGGTATATTTAGCAGAATTTGTTGTGAGAATATATTTAGGGGTCATGGAATTAGAAACTCGACGGTCATGGTCGGATTTGTTGAAGAATTTTCCCTTCATATTTATGGTTTCAAATCTATCAAAATCTTTTCAATTCTATTCATATTAGAAGGCTCAAAATACACAAGGAATTTTAAAAATAAGATTTAATATTTAAGAAACTTGTTCTTTTAGTTCAAAAATTAGGTTTTTGTTTAAAAAACAAATAATTAAATTGATAATTAAATAATTAAGGTCATAGTTATACAATTTATGGTTACAGGTCACAAGTCAGAAATTATCAAATTAATTAGCTACGATTTATTTCTTGATCACAAATTACAAAATTAATCGATCACAAATTATCAAATTAATTGGTCATGACTCTTTTATTTTCACAAGTCACAAATTTTATAGGTAATGACATCTTTCTAGGTCACAAGTTCTGAAAATTTAAGTCACGACTTATTTTTCGGTCACAATTTATAAATCTCGTAAGTCACAACTTATTTATCAATCACAAAGCTCGAATTTTTTAAGTCACAACTTTTTCTTGGTTACAAATCTTGATTTTACGAGTCACAATTTTTACAAATCTTGGTCACAACTTATTTTCGGTCACAATTTACAATTTTTTTAAGATAACTTATTTATAGGTCATAAATTTCAAATTTTGTTGATCATAATTTTATCTCAATTGCAAATTTCAAGTTAATTGGTCACAACTTATCTGTTAATCAGTCACAATCACCTATAATTGGTCACAATCAAGTTACCCGCCCCCGCCCCAACAACACACCCACCCTGAACCCTACACTACACTACACCCACGCACCAATCCTACGCTAGCTAGCTACCCTACCCCTTCCCCAAACAACGACCTCCAGTCACTTGACCACCACCTTCTGGAAAACACCTCCACCATCGGCTACCACCACATAGCATGACTCACCACTACACCCACCTTCTGCCACCACCAACCACCACCACAAAAGGCAACCACCTTCAACACCAAACAGATCACCAACATCTCGAGTAAACAAAACAGAGCACCACAACCCTCATCAACCAACCGAGCACATCACCATTACCACCGCACACATCACCTTACACACTACACACAGACCTACCATAAATAATCAAAGATCTGAAAAAAAAAATTGGATTACTAACTCCACCACTTACACTATCAAAAGGTCACATTAACATATCTGCTATGGCCGCGACACCAACTCCAGATCTGTTACGAAACTACGCCTGTTGTTGGAGGTATTTACCAGAAATCGTTAAGTCAGTACCTACTTTGGTTTGCTCTGGTAGCTGGAGACAATGTCACAAAGTGGTTGTAGTGGAAGGAGTCGAATGTGCTACATCCGAGGCTTCGATTTCTAGCCCGCCTCTTTCATTTTGGTACCGAATTTGTAGGAGTCAAAGGTAAGACCTTCGATGGCTCTTCCTGTTGTCAATGGTTGTGAGGTGGTAGATTATTTGAATTGGGGTTAGGGTTGAAGTGGGGGTTTCGTCCGTGAGTTTAGTGTTTGATGTTATTACTTTTTATTTAAAAATGTATGATGACTTGATTTTTGTATTAATAAATTAAGTTGTTAACTTGTTTTTTGAAGCCTGAAGTTAAAAATCAAGCTATGTAATTTCCTCTATTGGAAATCCACTTAAATCCATGGATTTTTGAAGGAGTCGAAATTTTATGGAATTAATTGAAACTTATGTTGAGGATCTTAGCCCCTGTTCTCTTTGCTGTTTTGAGGTCGTTTTCTGTTTTTATTTTCGAAAACGCTAAAAACGTGTTCTCTTTACCATTTTCGAAAACGCATTTTGGAAAATAAAAAAAAAAATTTGTACACAAAACGAAAAACGCCCGAAACATCGTTTTGGGCGTTTTGTGTGTATTTCGACAAAAAATGTTCAAAACGCGGAAAACGCGTTTTGGGAATTTTTATTTTTTTTTATAGAATTATATTAACTTAGAACTAAACTTAATATAAATTTTTTATTTATTTATTATTTTTTTTAGAATTATCTTAACTTGGAACTAAACCTAAATATTTTTTTTTTTTTTTTTTTTTTTTGAGAATTATACTAACTCAGAACTTAGTTTAAATAAAGTTTTATTGAATTCAATATCAACATTACAAAAAAAAATTAAATGAGAATTCTTGTTGTTATATTTCAAAAAGTGCAATGATAAATGGACTCTGGTGATTTTGAAAGAACTTGCATTTTCTGAATTTTAATAGAAGTAGAGCTTTCTCAAGTCCCGAACCTGACCAAGCTGTGTTAATATAGACTCTTAATGCTCATATTAGTGTGTTGCATGTAACCATATTTTTAGTGTATTGTGAAATGAAATTTGAGTTGGAGTTAGTATTATTCTGCAAACAAATTAATTAAAAATAGTTTAAATAGTGTTCTGCAAAATTTCAAACAGAACGTGTTTTCCAGCTTTTCATTTTCAAAAACAGTTTTCAGAAATGACAAACCAAACGCGTTTTCAGCAAATTTGAAAACAAAAATGAAAACACAAAACACAAAACATTTTCGAAAATGAAAATACAAAATAAAATACAAACAGAACGCCACCTTAAATTTTGACAGATTCTATAAAATTCCTCAAATTCCATGTTTGGAACCCCCCCCGTTGTGAATAGGTGTCTCAAAAGACACAACGCTTTCAAGAAACACAACTATTGAAATTTTTGATTCTAATTAAAGAGGTGTGCACCTATTGCAAAATAACAATTTCTAAAGTCACAATCTTTCATTTGAAATACATATCTT
The DNA here is from genome assembly GCA_963555705.1 of Ligustrum vulgare. NCBI lineage: Eukaryota > Viridiplantae > Streptophyta > Magnoliopsida > Lamiales > Oleaceae > Ligustrum > Ligustrum vulgare. The sequence continues at coordinate 47,814,088 of OY743180.1, forward strand.
TTAATTCAAATTAATTTTAGAATATTTCATAATATTCTACTCCTCCGTCCCGTGAAGATAAAATTATATTCCTTATTTGTCAGTCAAAAAGTATATAGATCACTTTCCATATTAAAAGTAGTGTAAATTACACCCACCACTACTTCTAAAGATTCAAATTCATAAATAAATAAGATCAAACTTAAATAACTTCATAAATCAGGTCATTATTATAAATTTTAATTTTAATAAAATATTGTAAATTTTAGTAATTATTATTAAATTAAATTAAATTAAACTATCCTAAATCCTAATTATAATTTCAAACTATTCTCTCTCTTCCATTCTCAATCTCAACGCCTCTAGGCTCCAGCCACAGCTCCAACCCCCAATTCCACCGATCGTGCCCCAACCCAAATCGGCGAAACCTCCTCTTCTCTCCAGCGACGACAAGGTGAACCCATCTCTACATATAGATTCTCTCCATCTCCATCACCTAGCACCCTATATCAGAAACCCCTTTATGCCTTCATATGCACAAACGCACACATGGAAAATGATGAATTCGGGATCTTTACACGAACGTGCTAACTACGACGGTTCAAGCCTCCCAGCCACAAAATGATACGACGACACCCGGAAGCTAATCGACGTCATTTTAGGGTCCCTCGAATGATTCGAGCGTCAATACTGTTGATGAAGAGATTTTGTACGGAGCTCAAAATTCCAAGAATCTGAATTCCAAATCTGCTGATGGTTTGAATCTGGGTCGATGTCCTAATTGTAGAGAGAACCTTGCTCGAACCACGAGGGTTTGATTTGAATCAAGAGGGAAAGGAATTCCAGTTTATCTGGGAACAAGGTTGGTGAGTTGAAGTTTGAAAGTAGGGTTTCAGAGACTTTCGCGGGCTTTAATTTTGCAACGACGGAGGATGATATTAATATCGCAGTGGAAGAGGGTGACAATAACGATGATGACTTAGTCAAGAAAGATGAGAACTTGATGAGCAGACCTACCAATAATTCATTTGGGAAATTTGGGAGTTTTCACATTTGGAAGTTTTCAAGCAGTTTTTTCTTTTTTTTTTTTTGGTTGGGGCGGTTGTGATGGAGGCCGTGACGTTGAGGTGGTGGTGGTGGTGATTGTGGACTTGTTGGTGGTGAGATTGTGACGTGGGTAGGTGTGGTGAGATGTTGTGACCGAATAGTTAATAAATTAATTGTGACATAATAATTTAATAATTGTGATTTAAAAGATTCGATGATCTAATAATTTGATATGTTGTGACCTAAAAAATAACTAGGGATCGATTAATTTAAACATGTGACTTTGAAATTAATTGTGATAAAAAAAAAATTCTTAAAAATTTATAAATTGTGACCTAAAATAAATTAAAATTGTGATCTAATAATTTATAAATTGTGACCTAAAAATAAGTTTGTGACATTAAAAATTTGAATTGTGACATGACATACATTTGTAACTTTAAAAAATTGTATTTTGTGATCTAATAAAATTATATAAAATTGTGACCTTAATAAATATATTTATTCTCTTAATTTAATAAGCAAAGAATTTTTATACTTCTTAGTTGTTCCTCAAGAGATTGACAACAACGCGCGGTTTTGGCTCTTGAAAGCCCATTTCATTTATTGACTTGTCCTCCTAGTCTTGCCTGGATAAGATCAACTTGTACTTGTCAGCTAATTAAGTTTCGGTCTAATCTCTATTTTCTAAGACTCATTTGTTCTAATATTTGTCAACTACATTCACCCATATTTGATTTGGTTTAAAATGATCAGATTTTATTTCAAAAAGTGATCAGATTTTGATTATAAAAAATAATACTAATAATAAATTTAAAAATTGATAAAAATTGTAGTCTAATGAAATGTATAAACTAAAAAAAAAGTCGTCTGTGACATATATATATATCTTGTCGCCCCGTGTGTTCCATATTAATGTGAAGGAAAGTAAATTAATTATATGGCTACTTAATGTAGGGACAATATTTGAATTTACGAACTCAAAACTCTTACGATCTCAATTGCAACATAGGTGAGATCATCTCGTTGGCATATCTTCATCGTGAATTATTAAAAGAAAGAAAGTGTCGAACAACATTAATTTTGTGTTTCAAAATCCAAATATCTCATGAAATTATCTTGCCATGACTGATATACTGTATTATATTTAAACTGCATTGTTTGCATCACAATTCATTCTAGTAAAATCAAGTTCATTCTTCCAACAACAAATTTTAGGGTCCACTTGATTCATGAATTTTCCGTGAAAAATATCAAGTCCGAGAATTCAATTTCCTACTTTTGCCATTTGGTTCGAAGTTAGAAATTGAATTCGAATTCCATGTTACAATCACTTTAAGGCTGCGTTTGATAGTGAGGGTGGAATTTGGGTGGAAAGAAAATGAATTCCAGAGAATTGAATTCTAGGGAATTGGAAGTTTAATGTGTTTGATTAGTTAAATTTTTTAGGTCTAAAAAGTAGGGAATTTTTCAACTTTTTGTTGTTTTGATTGACATTATTTTCCATGGAAAATAAAGTAAAATTTATCTATTTTAATAATTTTTTTTAATTTTTTTCATACATTTGTACTTGATAATAATAATGTTAATTTTTAGAAAAAAATAAAATCAATTAACAACAACAAAAATGATCATACGTAACGAAAATAGTATAAGATTTTTCATGGAAAATAAAACGTCCCCCCACTACAAGAAATCAGACTAACAGCGACGACTTCTGCGACGACAGAAGTCGTCGCTAAAAGTATAAAAATCGTCGCTATAGATCAATAGAGACGACATTATCGTCTCTAATAGTCGTCGCTTTAGGCCCGTAGCTGAAAGTCAATAGCGACGACACCGTCGTCTCTATTACTTCGGAGGATATTGCGACGACAATTAGCGACGACATAGTCGTCTCTAATAACGAAAAATATTTTATTAATAATTTATTAATTTAACTTGACCCGATCCGACCCATTTTGAACCCGGCCCGAATTTGCACCCGACCCGAACCTCGAGTATTTATTTTTAATTCATATGATTATAGTGTTGGTTTGGAGACTCGAACTCTTGACCAAGTAGTTGGGTGAGTGATGTCCCAACCTTTCAGGCAAATAAATTCTTGTGTCTTATTTTGTTTAAGTAATATATAATAGTTAACTTTAACGAATCACATTTTAATAATAATAGTATATAAACATTTGTTCCAACACATTGACTTTAATATTATTTTTATAAAAATCGAAAAAAAAAAAAAAAAATTCGAACCTATAGAGACGACATAGTCGTCGCAATAGGGTATGTTTTTGAGACGACAAAAAAGGCGTCGCTAATACCTGAGTATTAGAGACTACTTTTTTTTGTCGTCGCAATTTTTTGAGACGACAAAAAAAGTCGTCTCTAATACTCAGGTATTAGAGACGACTTTTTTTTTGTCGTCGCAATTTTTTGAGACGACAAAAAAGTCGTCGCTAATACCTGAGTATTAGCGACGACTTTTTTTGTCGTCGCTAATGACTGAGTATTAGAGACGACTTTTTTTGTCGTCGCTAATATTCGTCGCTATTGGTCCGATTTCTTGTAGTGCCCCCCCTCCTTGAAAAACGAATTCATTCAAAAAAAGGAAAATACCGAATTTCGAGCCAAGTGGAAAAATAAATTCCATGGAAAACTTAGGCAACCAAACAACGCAAAGTTAAAAAATCAGATAAAATCTGATGAAAAATCATATTTTCCATGAAATTCAATGTGTATCAAACGTACGCAAGTTCGTTTTTAGCCAATTTCATGGAAAAAGAATTATCCAGAGGTGGGTAGGAAATTATTTTCTAACTTACATGAAATTCGTTTTCATTTCCAACTAGAGTTTACTCAAACACACGCCCTTCATTTATCTTAAATCAAAATTTAATTGTATGACCTGGAGAAACAATTTTGAACGTTAATTTATCTATTATCTAAATATACTTTGCATAATTTGACTTCGATACCCTTCAGCCAGATCGGAATTATTGGATTTTCACAAACATTTATCAAAGATATTGGACCTTGACCAGGTTTTCTTGAATAATCCTATTTATCTTAAGTAAAGATTGACACACGTTCATTGGAGAATGAAGAGGTGTACACATGTACAAGGTACCTTCTCATTTTCCAATGGGAAGGTGTTGGATAGATATGAATCTCAAAGTTAAGATAATTAGCATTATTCGATTTTCTTTATTTTGGTTTGTGATATGATAAGTATAGATCACTGCGAAGATATGGATGAAACTTTTGGCATTTAGTATCCCAAAAATATGCACCCTTCTAAACATTTTCAGGCGCAGAAAAACATCAAGCAGTGTTGACCAGAATCATCAGAAGATAAAGCATCAGAAATGGCCATTGGCCGTTTAAAAAGATTTAGAATTACAAGATACATTGAAAAAAAGTAGTTGGAAGAGATTATGATCTTGGTCACAAGATCATAAAACAACCCCTCTCTCTATATGTGTATGTATATATGTAATATATGAATGTATGTATGTGCAATAAAATATTGGACAGACCCATAAAAAGATAAGCCCACATTTATTCCATACGTAATGGAGCCGTCTCTTTTTCATCCTATATAAAGCACAACAATGCCTCACATTAACATGCCAAATCAAAAGCAGTGTTCCTTTCTAATGGAACAGTGTACACACCTTAGTGCAAATTGAGGTTTTCCAAAATTAAGGTTCACTAGGCAGCAGTAGCTTCTTATTATTGCTATGCTATGGAGGTTTTTCAAAATTAGGGTTCCCTGTCCCCAAAGAATAGCACAATCTTGAGTCAAAGGGTAAATAAGGGAGGTGACAGAAGAGAGTGAGCACAAATGGTGTTTTCTTGCATGATATAATCCATGCTTGAAGCTATAGGTGCTCACTCTCTCTCTGTCACCCACCTCTCTCTCTCTCTCTGTCTCTCTCTCTCACACACACACACACACACATACTAGATCTTGTAAAATATATATGCAGATTCTTTCTTTTTCTACCTCTGTGATGTTTCTTCTGTATTTTTATTTTATGCTGTTATCTCTTAATGTGTATAATTTCTCATATACTATGAAGAACTTTTTATTCTCTGATTGCTTAAGAGGGTAATTCAATGAAAATTCCCCCTATTTGTATATATACTATGGAGGGTTTTCAAAATTAGAGATCCCTTTCCCCCCGAAGAATCGAACATTAATCTTGAGTCCAACCTAATTAAGGGTGTTGACAGATGAGAACAAATGGTGTTTTCTTGCACAATATAATCCATGCTTGAAGCTATAGGTGTCCATTCTCTCTCTCTCTCTCTCTCTCTCTCTCTCTCTCTCTCTCTCTCTCATCCACTACTTTCTCTTTCTCCCTATTTCTACGAACACAGATCTAGCTAGTAATTAAAAATATTTGTGCAGTTTCTTTCTTTTTCTTCCTTTGTGATGTGTTTTATGTAATTTTAGTTTATGTGGTTATCTGTACATATTTTTATTCTCTGATTGACTAAGAGGGTAATTCAATGAAAAATTTCCCCTATTGTATTTATACTATGATGTGATTATTGAATGATTTGAATCTTCTGAGTGGATGCCGCAGTAAAATGAGAGCGTGGTTGAAAAGTATCATCTTGTCGACTCCAAAAGAAGGCTAATTATGTGTGGGCCTTGACATGTTATCATTAGTGCAGCTCCCACAAATGATAAAAGAACACAATTAGTTGCAAACAGGTTTTCCCTTTCTTATTGCAGACAATTTTGACTTAGTTAATGTGATATGTTCCATTGACACAATCTTGATGGATGGTTTAAGGACAGAGATGGGTCTTTTTTATATCTTTTATTTTATTTTCATCCACTATTCTTATATCTATATACTTTTTTTTTTTTTTTTTAAAAAAGCTTATGTAAGCAGAAAAGAATAAAACTTATTGCCCAAATTCATTCACTAATAGATATATTGATTAATCTCTTCTTTTTTTTTTTTGAATTTTCATATTAATTTAGATTTTACGTTTTAACTAAAGCATGATATTTGTAAAACATCTTCAGGTAAAATCAAAACAAGCAATGTGAAAGACATAATTATTCATAATTTCAAGTATATATATAAAATTGGGATTATGTACATTAATAATGTTTAATCTAGCTATGTTCCATATGTTCAAGGTTTGGTTTAGTCTTTTTTTAATCTATGTTCCATATGTTTCACAAGTAATTCCATATGTTTGAGGTTTGGTTTAGTCCTTATTTCAAATTTTAGTAATTCTGTTTAAGTATAGTGGAAGTAGTACTTCCAATTTCTTGTTTTTTAGAAATATTTTTGTGTGATTATTCACTTATGAGTCTTGAGGTAAGGTTTGCATGTTCCCCTCATGTTATGTAATCTATATACTATATATCAAATAAGAATAGTGAATTAGTGTGAATGTAAAGTAGATTAGTGTGAATGCATTTATTATCTTTTATTTTTATATACATACATATATAAATACAAAACAATAGTTAATAATTTTTAATTTTAATAATTGTACAAAGATTATATGATACAATAATTTCTTGATCTTCAATGTTGTTCAATTGTCGTATATTTGATGAGTTAAGATTAAACACATATATTTATATTTAAATTTTTAAATTAAATAGTTAAAGTAATTTTTGTAGCAACACTTTTTTAGATGTATATTTTTAAAATTATTCTCCATTTTATTTTTGTTAAGTAAAAACAAAAATTATTTCCAAACTTGATGAATATTATTTAAAAATGTTTTGAATTGAATAAAAAATGGATTTATATGTAAAATACTTTAAAATTGAATGTGATTAAAATTAAATATTTTTTCTTTCTTTTAATGAATACCAAATATGAGCTTATTATGTAATGATTAAATCTTTATGTTAACTATATTTAGTTAATAAATGTTTAATTACAATATAATTAACTATTTAATTAATATTTAGTGGTTTAGTATGAACACAATGTGTTAATATAATGTTGTTAATTATTTGATTAATATTTATTTGGTTAATAAATATTTGATTACAATATGGTTAACTATTTGGTTAATTCATGTGTTGACTATTTAAGTTTACATTTGTATTATATTCGAACCACTCCTATATTTACCTAGACTTATTAAATTTTTTACTTTTTAAAATATTTTTTATAATTTATTTTTTAAATTAAATTGTTAAAGTAATTTTGTAGCAATAATTGAATGTATATTTTTAAAATTATTTTCCTTTTTTTTGTAAGTAAAAACAAAAATTATTTTCAAACTTATTATTTAATGATTAAATCTTTATGTTATTTTAATTTACAACTTTTTCACTTAACCATTTTATATTATTTTTTACCATTATTTGTAATTTGTATCCTTTTGTAATTAGAAATTTTGAAAGAATTATAAATTAATGTACGATTATTGAATTTGTATATTACATGTTGTTTATATTATACATTCAATCCCCTACTATATTTGACTAGATTTATTGAATTTTTTATGTTTATTAATTTTTTATTATTAATTTTTTAAATTAAATAATTCATGTAATTTTTTTTGTAAAAGTCTTCGCCATTTTTTGTGAGTACAAACAAAAAATATTTTCAAATTTATTATGTAATGATTATATCTTTATATTATTGCGGAATGTTAATCACTTTATAGGGATGTGTAATGGTACGAGATTAATTGTTACAAAACTTGGAAATCACGTTGTTGAAGCAAAATTTCTCAATAGCAATCTTGCAAGATACAATTTTTTTATTCCGAGAATGCACTGACACAATTTAGGATGAGTTTGATTCACTATCATTTACCTTATAAATGTTAAATCATGAAAAATGTTTTCCCCCTTTGGTATTTGATAGGAAAATTTATCTTGAAATTTTTTTTTCAAGATACAACTAATTAAAGCACACTTAACTCATTTGCCCTAAAAATATTTTTTCACCTATTTGGTGATAACATTTTCCTCAGGTGGAAAACATATTTTTCGTCACATTTAATTACTATTATCAAGTACAAATAAGTGAGAAATAAAAAATAATAATTTTTTTAATTCAAATAGCTAAATTTTATTTTATTTGCAATGAAAAATAATATTAATCAAACAACAAATTTAGGAAAATTCTCTACTTTTTCATCTGACACTTCCAATTGACTTTTTTCAGGAAAATAATTTCAGGTAAATCAATTCCTAGAAAATATTTTCTTACCATCAGTTTTTCATTTTTTCAATCAAACACATGAAAGATTGTTTTTCAAGTTCAAGAGACAACAATTTCAGTTGGTCACTTTATATGTTATGAATATCAATAAGGGTCAAGGAACATCACTTTTTAAAGTTGGTCTTTATTTAAAGAAGTCAGTTTTCAGCCATGAACAGTTGTACTTTACAACCTCTAGAGTGACGAATCGCATTGTTTGAAGATGATCATTTGCGACAAAGATGGAAATAGAAAAAACTCTACTACGAATATAGTTTATATAGAAGTTTTTCAAAATTTATAGTGAAAACACTGCAACTCTATTAATTACAGTATCATTTTATTATTTTTCTATCTATTTCATTATACACATGTTTAACATATTATTAAAAAAATTTAGAAAATATTGAAGTCACAATTATATGTTTCGACATGATGCCATGCATCGCACGTGTAAAACACTAGTTTCTTCTTAAGCTAATAAAATTCAAATCTCAGGCTTGAATTTTCGAGTTGAGACATTAAAAAAATAAATAAACAAATAAAAATCTAAGTATTTCAATACAAATTTATAGTCGTTTAAAAATAATCTCTTACCATCAAGAACTAATAATCATAGCACAATTCATCATTATTCATGTTAATATATTTTAAGTTTTGCCCTAAATCCCCCACTCAAAATCCACGTAAATTTAGATCATTAGCGCGTACAAATAGAGAAATTAATCAGTTGCATTACTTAAAATTCATCTTATTGTGAGAGAGATTACAAATGGCAATTAACAAGCTTGAGACAATTATTATTATTATTATTATTATTATTATTATTATTATTATTATTATTATTATTATTATTATTATTATTACTCTGTCTGTATTATGTATTAATTCATTTAAAAAGTTAAAGAAATGAAGAAATTTCGATTTCTTCAAAGAGTAGCACCGGATGAATGTACAATATTTCTGCAAGAACTGAGAACGAGTTTGAAATTTACTAATGTGCTTAAATAAACTCTGCCTAACAATTCCAACTGTAGGCTAAACAAAATGACTTAAGAATACTTAACCTAACTGTAAAACCTCAATAATTTCTTGATTATCCTTTTAACATTTCCCGCAAATAAATGATACCGGCCGTTTGCCAATTCCACCGAGTCCGGATTTTTTTTCTTCTCGGGGAAATTTCCTGTCCATTTCTATTTCTAGTTATCAAACGGTAGAGATTGTGCAAGAACGACAAATAATTGTATTCTAAATTTGACATTTATCTTGTGTCGAATTTTGTTTTTACGCTAAATATTCGGTGGCGATCTAAACTTCTAGAGGAGAATAGAAATGCAATTCCCTCTACAATAAATATAATCTATAGAATAATTTTTTGCTTGTTTTCATTATTTATAGCAAATCAAGTAATGAAACTCCATTAAAGAAATAATGTACAAAGAAATAATTGCTTCATTTTGAAGAGATTCTTGACCGTTTTCATCCAAATCCACAAATGAAACTCCCCCAAAAAAAAAAAAAAAGTTATCGTACGTTGAAGTTTTATAAAATAAATTCTCCATCCGTCCCAATTATATATGTTTGTTTGACTTTTCACACAAATTAAGAAAACATATTTAATGTCATTGAAAAATGAAATTTTGTTAAGAAAATTTTAACTTACCCTTATTTAATATCAAAACTATTATATTGGAAGTAATAAATAGGAGTACATTGGTAAACATACAAAATAAATATCTCGAAATGAAGAAATAAGTCTATATAATTGAGACAAAAAAAGAAAAAGAAAATGCATACTATATAATTGTGACGAATGGAGTATATATAATCAATACATTAAAAATTAAACTTAATCAAAATTTAAAGTACATTAAAAAGAAAATTGGTGATGAATACAAATAAAATTCAAACAAATTTAATACAAAAAATTTAATTAAATGCCAAATTTTAAGACACGTGGGTATCTTTTTTTCCTTCTTTGATTAGTGTTGTCTTTTTCTTTTTTAAAATTTGAATTCGATAAAATTTTGTAATAAAATATTATTTTTACTATATTTATTATTTGATATGATTATATAATCAACATATTTTCATGAATTCTAAAAAAAAATATCTTGAACACCATGCAAGACATTATCATTTCTTATATGTGTATGTGTGTGTGTGCGCGCGCGCGCGTGTGTGTATTTTGATGTTTTTATAAAATATATGTAATCAATACATTAAAAATTAAATTTAATCAAAAATTAAAATACATTAAAAAGAAAATTGGTGATGAATAATAAAAACAAATTTAATACAAAAAATTTAGTTAAGCGCAAAATTTTAAGACACGTGGGTATTTTTTTCTTATTTTGATTAGTGTTGTCTTTTTTAAAATTTCGAATTCGATAATACTTTGTAATAAAATGATTTGTACTATATTTTTTATTTGATATGATTATATATTAATCAATATATTTTCATGAATTCAAAAAAAAAATGTTTTGAGCACCGTTCAAGGCATTATCAGTTCTTTAATGTGTGTGTATGTGTGTGTGTGTGTGTGTTTTGAAGTATTTATAAAATATATGTAATCAATACATTAAAAATTAAATTTAATAAAAAATTAAAATACATTAAAAATAAAATTGGTGATGAATACAAATAAAATTAAAACAAATTTAATACAAAAATTTAACTCCAAATTTTAAGACACTTGAGAATTTGTTTTTTCCTATTTTGATTAGTATTGTCTTTTTTAAAATTTTGAATTTGATAATATATTTTAATAAAATATTATTTGTACTATTTTTTATTTGATATGATTATATAATTAACATATTTTCATGAATTCTAAATCATTATCATGGATAGAAATTTCGTGCATCGCACGATTGTGATACTAATTACTCTTAAAGACTAGTTAGAAGTTTATAAAAATCTTTATTGAATATATTAATGTAACAATACTTTTGGATAGTCTTAAAAGCTAACACTGAATACCCCAAATTTTTAAATCCTTAAAAGTCTTTCGAACTTCCAATTGATCATACGCTCTCTTAAATAAAAATTTCTTTTGGAAGCAAAGTAGGAACTTTCATTAAATTTAGGAAAATTGCCCACTAATAACATAGCATAATGTTGAAAATTGGAATACAATCAACTCAACTAACCTACTTTCCAGCTAAGTTAATGAGGCAAGCTCATAATTAAGCCGGCCAATTACCATCTATAGTAACAAAGAAAGTGATGAGTCACAACTCATGTAACCTCACAATGTTGAAGTTTGATTGAATGCTTTGAATAACTTGGAGAGAATAATTTTGGTTACCTTGATTTGGACAACATAAGATATAATTACTAGTATGAATATAATACTAAGGTCGTTTCTTGTTTCTATTGATTCAATCAGTAGATGAAATTGTTATATATATATATATATATATATATATATATATATATATATATATATATATATATTAAATGAAAGAAAGAAATAAATTACGTAAAGTGCCCAAATGATGAAAATGTGAAATTTATGTGGGAGGTTGGTAGTTTAAATTACATTCCACGCGCATATTTAAATTTAAGTAGTCTTTGATTGGGCCTTGGGGCCTGGACTTCTTTGATTAAAATAAATAATTTTATTATTTATTTTTTTATCATTTTCAAATTAATTAAATAAATCTTTATTATTTGACTGCTAAGACAGTTTCTTATGTTTTAATTGAAATAATAAAATCCATAAAGTTTCAATTTTTTCTTCATTAATCCTTGTGGAAGTTATGGATATTTTTTTCTCTATAAATTCAAGTTGTTTTTTTCAAAAAACAAACACAGAAACAATTCCTCAAAAAACTTCTTTTCTTCTTCATTTATTATTTTTATACACTATTCTAGAGTAACATTGAGAGTTCTGGAAATCACTTGTAATTGCTGTATATAGTGATTTGATCGTTGTATCATGAGAGTGATTGTCCAAAGGGGTCGCAGCAATTTATGGCGGCAATTTCACTTTAGAAAATCGTGCTGTCACGAGTCTCGATCGATAAGTTTTTCTTTCCTGCAATTTAATTGTTCTGAAAAAATGCGCCTGAAACTAATTTTCTACAACAGAAATATGAAATACGCCTTCATCGGTTTCTGCAGTTCATATTCGACCTCCAGCAACTTTCTGTTCGAAATATAAACTTTAGTCGTTTTCCATTAAAAATTAGTGGTACTAGCCTCCAACTATATGATATTCTTCTTGATTAGATTCTTGAAATTTTGGTAAAATTGTTAATGTACTTGCATGTTATGTATCAATAAAGTGAATTTATGGTTCCAATTCAATAAAAGAAATAAGGGTCAGTTTTGAAATAATTCATTTCTTAATCAGTTTTGGTATTTCTCCATTGCAATAATAGAAATTAAAGTAATAATATATATGAATGGTCGATTTTTTATTCACTTGTAAGTTCTAAATCTTGTCCAAGAGGACGAATTGTTAGTAAAATACACGTCGAGACGTTTGTATAAATACCCAACTTTTGATATTATAATTGAAATTTATGTCATTTTAATTAAAAAATCACTGAAAAATACTTCATTTTTTTAACTAAAAAATATGTTCTTTATCACAAGTATTATATTATGAAACTTATGACACTTTTAAAGTATCACAACATGAAAGTACTTATGATTCTTTCAAATTTCTGGTATTATAACCTGAAATTTTTTCAAACTTTTTTTGATACTTTAATTATATTCGATTAGACATTTTCTCAAACACGTTGTAGAATTTGTGAAAACTCAATGGTGACGTCTTTCAAAACACATTGAGGCTCGTTCAGGAAAAAGGGAGGTGGCGCGATTTTGGTAAGAATATTATAAGTTTTTGAAGAGGAAAAAGAAAAGTATGTAAAAATCAGTGAAAATGCTAATGTAAGTAAAATTCCAATAACGAATAAGAAGGTAGTATGTAGTACGTACTGTAAATAAATGGATCCATCAAACAAAAAATTAGAAACTGTAGAAATAAATGTTTATTAAAACAAAAGATAAAAAATCGAGATTTGTTTACACACAATTTTTTTAAAACAGATTAGTCCCCTCACCAATTTGCTTAGATGAATTAGAGCATCTATTTCTCATAATACAACGAAGAACCAATAATTAACTTAGAACAAAGTTACTACACATGCGAATTAAAATGTAGTTTGAACATAACCACCTAGGAAACTGGAATACAGAGGAAAGCAGTTGAGCGGAGCGGAAGCTGAATGAACGAAATATGTGTATTCTGATTGCTGGAAAGGACCTGTACACATAGACTCATCACGACCTCACTCAATGAGCAATTTAGATGTTATAAAAATTAAACACTTCATTAACTAGTTTTTATTTTGGAGTTAACAATTCAGTTGGAAAGTTAAATCATATTTCTTAATCAAAAAACAAATTAGGAAAATTACAAACATAGGCTGCACTGTATATCGAATTTTGGTCTGTTCGATCCTACATTCATCTATGCAAGTCACTCCCTTCAAGGTCCGAAAGCAAATTTAGTCAATGATTTCAACCTCCCTCCACGTGCGCATGAAGAGAGTATGTATGTCACACATGATTACACACTTCCAAAGTAAATTCGTAAATAAACTAGTCCAATGTTTCTTATTTTTCCAATGTGGGATAGCTTAACATTTTAAGTTTTTCCCTTTTCCAACACTCACCTTTGAGCTTCAATCACTCATTCACATAATCATCATTTTGGACATGATGTTCTCATTGAGGAGAACTGAAATCCATTTAAAAAAAAAAAAAAGGGGTCTTACAAAAATTCATGCCCAAACAAGACTTATCAAGACTTTTTACCAATAATCCTATACATGAATGAAAATTGATAGAGACAGGGACACTAGTACAAAAAGGCATAAAAAAAAAATGAGGAAAATACGTCGATTTTTCAAAAAAATGACGCATAAAATAGGATGGTGGCATTTTCGTAATTAAAATTTAGGAATAGGCGTCGGTTTCTATTTTAAACCGACGCGCAAAGTCGGACCGCCGACTTTGCGCGTCGGTTTTTGCAAAAACCGACGCGAGAAACCGGCGTTTCTCGCGTCAGTTTTTGCAAAAATCGACTCGCATTCTCATAATTTATTCCCGGTATTTTCATAACTCTCGCGCCTCTTTCTCTCTTTCAGTACACTTCTCTCTAGCTATACACTCACGCCTCTCTCTCTCTCACAATTCACTCTATATAGACACACATATATATATATATATATATATATGTGTGTCTATATATAGATATGTATATGTAATTAGCCTCTGTGTATGTATGTATATATATATATATATATATATATATATATATATATATATATATATATATATGTAATTAGCCTCTGTGTATGTATGTATGTATGTATGTATGTATATATATATATATAATCTATATATATTTGTTATTATATAAATATGATAATTACATGTTAATATGTATAAATGTGTTAATTAAATTTTAATATATATAAATTTGGGTGTTAAATTTATATTGTTGATTTTAAGTTAGTAGATAGATAAATTTTAATATTTTAATTATTGGAGTTGAAATTATGAGATATTAAGTCATGAAATCTTAGCTTCACTTTTTAGGAATTGAGAATGGATTTCAAATTAAACTTGGAGTAGTTGATGATGTATGTATTAGATTTTTGAATATGTCGAGGATGAACATTTTGGTTTATTGTGATATGTTGATTATTCCTATAGGTTGGTTAAGTCCAATTTTTAGGGGAGGTTGTGTCAAAAGTTTTGTAAAATTTTGTAAATAAAAAATGAGAATTATAGTTTAAAGTGATTTTCACTATTACAGAATTGACCGTACTAAATAAATATGGTTCATTTGCAAAATGGTTCAAAGATAAAGTCATGAAAGAATTGTCACAAACACCGAATACCATTGTTGAAACGGTAAAGTGGTTAGCTTACGGTCCTACCACGATTGTGAGGTCATATGAAGCATATGACATTAATGGGTATACGTTTTACACTAAACGTCAAGATGATAAGAGTGCAGTGCAAAACAGTGGAGTGACACAAGTAGCACTATTAAGAGATTTTTCAAATGCTAAAGATACCATGCCAGTAGATGCCTCGATGTCCTATTATGGTATTATTGAAGATATTTGGGAACTTGATTATAGGGAGTTCAAGTTTCCTCTCTTCCAATGTAAATGGGTTGATAACCGCCGGGGTGTTCGGGTGGATGAATTAGGATTCACTATGGTGGATTTCGGCCGGTTGGGTTATCTAGACGAGCCATTCATACTTGCATCACAAGCCAAACAGGTATTTTATGTTCTTGATCCTGTCGATACTAAGTGGTCAGTCGTCCTTCAAGGAAAGAGACGCATTTTTGGGATTGGTGATGTAGTAGATGAAGAAGATTATGATCACTTTGATGAAACCCCTCCATTTTCTATCGGTATACAACTGAGTGCAACTTTAGGGGAAGATAACATTGAATCAATTATATGCGTTGGGATCATGAAGAAGGATTATGGATTGACCGTCGTTCCTGATTATTAATTGTATGAGTTTATTTACACAGTCTTTGCTTTTAACTTTCTTTTACTTTTCATACATGCTCTATACATTTTTAACAATTTCTTTTGTCATTTTGATAACAATAATTTATTAATACGTTGTTATATGTGCAGGTACGTTAAAAGTAGTCTCAATATAATGGCCGAGTCTTCATCATCTTCAGGTGATCATCGTGTTATCAGTACCAAAAGGACTAGAGGGCCAACAATGTGTAAGAACATGAAGAAGGCCGGTGAAGTGAATGTCATCGAGTTCGATGACAAACATAGGCCAATCGGACCAGGCAAGGGGAACTTCAAACACTATGTCGGGTGTTTGGCCCGTATTCACGTTGACATTAACATCAGTGATTGGCACAAGGTTGATTCCGGCCTTAAGGACTTGATGTGGGAAGAAATAAAGGTACTATCACTACATACATGGTTAATAGATAACGTTTCGTAATTTTTTCTTATAACATCGCATATTATATTCGTCTTTCAGAGGGAGTTCAACATCCCCGATGACGCAGCAAAAAAAAAGGGTGTTGAAAGTTGCGGGGATGCGATGGAAAGATTTCAAGACTCGGCTGGTTCATGATTATATCACACATGACCACCCGAAATACACATCTCCTACGCAACTTTACTCTTTTATAACTGAAGAGCAATGAGACTCGTTTAAGAAAGAACGCTAACTGATAAATTTAAGGTATATATATTTAATTGTACGCATGTGATTTATTTAGTTGGAAATTACATACTTGATGTGACAATTTCAGGAAAAAAGTAAGAAAGCCAGGGATGCTCAATTGCGAAACGAGCATCCACATTATATGGGCTCAGCTGGTTATGTGGGGATGAAGCCACAGTGGGTAGTTAGTGACCCACTGTCTTCAAGTTCTTCATGCGACATGATTAGCTCGTCGATTGTAAGTGAGGATCGAAGTTTAGATTGGATTCGAGCTAGGTCGAAGAAGAAACAAGATGGAAGTTATTACATCCCCAACGAGAAAACGAGGGGGGTGTTTGATAAAATTGTAAGTATATCATGATTATTTTTTCATAATTTAAATTCAAATTTACTTAAATTTATACTTATATTTATGTTTCATTTTTCTGTTAATAGGTTGAAAAAGTTGAGCAGTCCACGCAGGGGACATTTGTGGCAAGTAGACAGCACGATATTTTAAGTGAAGCCCTTGGTAAGCCGGATCACCCTGGTAGGGTGAGGGGGTATGGCGTCTATGTGACCACGAGGGATGTTTACGGCAAGCCTGATGATTACATTAGACGTTCTTGTGGGGTCGTCTCAGTAGACGATATTAAGGAGATGATCAGGTCAGAGATGGAGGATAGTATTGCCGAGCGGGTCAGGCATCAGACCATGTCGGAGATGCAGAGTAAATTCGATACTATGCAGAGGGACTACCATAGTATGCAGACTAAATACGATGCTATCCTCCAGCGCCTGGGCTTAAATGTTGAGGCCGAGGTGGATCCACAACCCCGACCACCAACTCGCAGCAGTTGCCACTCCGTGGATCTAGATCCATTTCATGGACTTCAGGTATTTAATGTTATGTTATTTAGAATTTTTAACATTATTTATGTTATTTCAACTGGAAGTTGCTAACATATATGTTCAATGATGTTATACAATAGAAGCCGTCTCCTTGTCGTCTCGCCATTAGTCTTAATGGTGAGAAACAAATAGTAGCAAGCGGGATGGTTTATCCAGCCGGACCCGACACGGTGGTGCATCATCAACCTCTTTGGCCTGATCATGCTAAGGTGTCCATTGACCACATTGTCGATGGTGCAGAAGCGTGTTGTATTCCAGTGCCTTCTCAATACCACACCACAGTGGGGGAAGCTATTGGAAGCTTCTTGCAATGGCCCAAGGAGTTGGTGATTTTTGGAGAGGTACAAACATTTAGTTATATAAAAGATTCTGTCAATATTAATTTCTTTTAAATTTGTATAACTGAAGATGATAAAAATTATCTTGTTGCAGGAAGAGGCACCACAACAGGCAAAAAAATTTAATGAAGGAAAAACACCCCAGAGTTTCGAAATGTCATCCACTCAGCGACCTGCGATTGTTGACGATGAGACGTTGCAACGTCTGGGTGATGATTGTAAAATGTTACACACTCTGGTCATTCAATTGCCTGTTGGTGATGACTTCTACCAGGTACCCGTTGATGCCGCCGTGTTCAACTTTGCATTCGATGATGGTTTTTATGTTACAGTCGGAGACATCACCGACTTGCTTACGATGCAATGGTTGGATACATCAATCTTACAAGTGTTTTCATTGTAAGACTTCTGATCAAAAAGAAAAACTTCAATTTAAATCATTAATTTATTTCTATTTATTGGCATTATTATTTTTTAGGTACCTCCATGAGCTGTGTCAGGAATACGGTATTGAATCGATTGGATTCATGTCTCCGACACACATTGCATCGATTTCAGTAAGAACAAATGCAAATGGTGTTATAAATTACTTGGCCAGCACAATGAAGGCAATGAAAACTAAGAAATTCATTCTAGCACCATATTTTCAGGAGTACGACCGTTGATATTCTCTAATTTTTAACCTAATTTGAATGATATGATATTTAAAGTTGTATTTACACGTTCATAATACGTAGGAATCACTGGATGTTGCTAGTTATTTCTCCTGAGAAGAATACGGTGTACTTCTTAGATTCAGCTGCTGCATCTAAGCGTGACTTGGATATCAAGCCGATATTGAACACGTAAGTTAGGAAACTTTTAATGAAATAATTGTGAAGTTGTGGTGAAATTGATTGTGGAGTTGTGATTGTTGAGAAGTTGATAGTTTTGAAATAGCAGGGTCCCCCTACAGGTTGGATAAGTTCAATTTATAGGGGAAACTCTGCCAAATTTTTTGTAGGATGTTTGAGTCTTAGTTTTTTTGTAACTTGTTGATATAATTTATTGAAATTTTAGGGCTTTCAAAACGTATTGGACAGTTGGAGGCATGAGGACAAAATCCAATACAACGTGGAAAAACGTAAAAGTATGAAAACACGGATTTAAACTTTTTTAAAAATCTTTGAATTATTTCTATATTTTATTTAGTTTGATTATTAATATTGTTATTTTTCAATGTGAATATTTCAGTGTCCTCAACAACCTGGAGGGTCTGAGTGTGGCTACTACGTTATGAGAAATATGTATGAGATAGCCACAGAACACTTTCAACTTACTTCGTTAGAAAAGGTATAAGTCATTGAAAATGAGAATTTTAATAATGACTTTATATTTTATGAAAAAATAACTAATAATTCATTTTGATTGTTTGTAGGCATTTAAAGAATATTATTCAACGGAGGAAGTAATCGAGATTCAAAACTTATGGGCAAAATACTTCGTTCATAGGTTTGTGTAAATCGAAGCGTAATCAAAACTTGCACTTACATATATATTTAATTTGTATCATAAATTAACAATTTGTAAGTATAATTGTTGTTAATTTAATTTTATTACGTATATATCGATTATATATATTTATTTGGTGATGTGCATGTTTAGGTTATCGCAAACCACGTCCTGGTCACTGCAGGTCACGACCTGCAGTGGCCTGGGTCATTACAAGTCACGTCCAGGTGATTGCAGGCCACGACGTGCAGTGGCCTGAGTCATTGCAGGTCACTGCAGGTCACGACATGCAGTGGCCTGGGTCATTGCAGGCTACGTCCAGGTCACTGCAGGCCACGACGTGCAGTGGCCTGGTCATTGCAGGCTACGTCCAGGTCACTGCAGGGCACGACGTGCAGTGGCCTGGGTCATTGCAGGCCACGTCCAGGTCATGTAATATATATTCAAAAAAAAAAAAAAAGTTTAGGCGTCGGTTCTAAAGATAAAATCGACGCCTAAAGCTGTTTTGGGCGTCGGTTCAAAAATTAAAACCGACGCCCAAAACCGACTTTGGGCGTTGGTTTTAACCAGAAACCGACGCCCAAAGTGTTTTTTTTTTTTTTTTTTTGACTTTAGGCGTCGGTTTTAAACTAGAACCGACGCCCAAAGATGACTTTGCGCGTCGGTTTGCAACCGATGCCTAAAGTCGAGACTTTACGCGTCTTTGTCATATGCGTCGCCGCTACAACCGACGCGTATTCCGTTTTTCAACCGACGCGAATTCCTATTTCTGTACTGGTGGGAGTACTTGGTGATAAATTCCAACATCCAAAAGTTGCATAGGATAGACAGTTATTACACTTTGAACATTCCCTTATGAAACTATAATAATTGCTTTACTAGCTGACAAGTTGCAGGATATCCTTGAATTGTTCTGTCTTTTGTGTAAACGATAATATAACTCAAAAATGATTCTTCCTAATATATTTCATCATTTTTGTGTTCGTTTGTGGCCATGAACATACAGTTAGTTTTGTGAGAGTTTCTAAGAATTGAATCCCACACAATTCCCTTAAAATTGGTAACGCTTCTCTCTCATATAGGTGATTTCTTAATCAAGATTAGCCTACTCCACTTGGATTTCTGACATATAAGAATCATTAAAATTTTAGCATTTATCCTTCATTCTTACGGACATCACTGTTACATCATAGGAGTGGACAATGGATATTAACCCCATAGTAATTTGACTAAGTCTTTACAATTAGGTTATCCCTTTGAACCTAGATCTTTGGATTTCTATTTTAGTCACTCATTCGTCCAAGGGCATAAGTCTCATTCCTTTCGATGACTTTTCAATTAACTATATATATATTTAAACCTTTGGTTAGTGGATCCTCGGTATTATCATTTGATCTCACGTAGTAAACATATATAACTCTAGTTGAGAGTAGTTTCATTAAGATATTATGTTTACGATGTATGTAATTGACAGGTTTTGACAATCTTAGAGTATCTTCTAAGAAGTTACGTAGCTACTCAACCTCTTCACCACTGTTATCTAGAGCTATTAACTCATATTTCATTGTAGATCTTGATATATCTATTTGTTTAAAGGATTTCCATGATATAGCTGCACCACCCAATGTGAAAAAAATCTATTAATATACTTTGAGTCTTTGATGCAGACACATTTGTTGCACTCGATGATATTAAATCTAAATTTCATCATAACATGATCAAACTTTTTATGTCATTATTTGGGTGATTGTTTCAAGCAATACAATGAATTCAAATTTACAGAATTTCTTTTCATACCCTGGTGATGAAAAACTCTCAGGTTGTTCCATATAGAATTCTTCCTCTAAATCTCCATTAAAAATGGGGTTTTAAAATCCAATTGTTGCACTTCAAGATTCCGCTAAGCTACAATTGCAAGTATCATCCTAATAGATTTTATTCTCGTCTTTGAAGAGTATGTATCGAAGTAATCGAGGAATTCTCGTTGCCTATAACCTTTAATTTCTAATTTGGCCTTACATTTATCAATAATTCCATTTGCTTTCATTTTCCTTTTGAAAATTTATTTTTAGCCTCGCATTTACTTTTCGAGAGAAGATCCACCAACTCCTTTGTATGATTTTACAAAATAGAATACATTTAACTTTTAATGGCTTCTTTTCATTAAAGCCCTTCTTAAGAGTTCGCGGCTTCTTTAAAGATTGAAGGTTCATCTTTTAGCATATAGGTCATATAATCAGGATCATAAGATTTTTTCATCCTTTCTCATTTGTTACATCTTGGTTCAACCTCAACTTCCTCTTCTAGTTCTTGGTCATGACTATTCTCAACCACAGTCTCATATGTCCGTTTAGAAGAGTTTGTTTCCTCTTTGTACATGTATGAAAATACACGTTCAAAGAATTAAGCATTTCTGGATACCATTATCATATTTTTGTGTATGTCTGAAATTATAGAATCATGTACAAAAAATTAGTAAGTGCTATTGTTATGCGCATATCCATTGAAAATGCAAAATTTTTTTATCATATTTTCACCCTCTTTAGTGTAGCTACAACAACTTCGGTAAGATATTCTCAAACTCGTAAGTATTTGTAAGAAGGCTTCCTCTCTTTCCATAACTCATAGGGGATTTTTTCTTCTTTCTTTCAGTGAATCTTGTTTAAAATGTAATTAGCTGGCAACACAGCTCCCCCCCACATGTTTTGTGGTAATCCATAACTTAATAAATTGCATTCATCATTTCTTTCAACAAACGATTTTTCTGTTCATCAGCATCATTTTTTTAAGGTAAATAAAGTGCTATTGTCTCATGTTTAGTTCCTTGTTGTGTACAGAATTCAACAAATGGTGATTCATATTCACCACGTTGATCACTTCTTAATACTTTGATTTTCCTATTAAGTTGATTCTCTATTTCATTCTTATAGAGAACAAATTTCTCAACTTCATCATTACTTATAAGCAAATACACAAAATAATATTTTGTGATATCGTCAATAAAAGTAATAAAATACTTTTTGTCTCCCCTTGTTTGTACATATTTTAAATCACATACGTTAATGTGAATTAAATTAAGTGGTTCAGTTTTTCTTTCAATAGATCGAAATGATGACCTTATCATTTTTGCCTCAACATAAATCTCACACTTGTGTTTATTATCAATTTGGAATGTATGTTTACAATTTAAAAAATACATCAGATACATAACCATTTCCTACAAATATTCCACTTTTAGATAAAATCACTTTATCTGACTCAACAAATATGAGAAAAGAATGTTTGTTTAGCAATGAGCCGGATACTAAGTTCTAATGAATCTCTGACACATATAGCACATTGTTAAGATTCAGCTCATTTTCAGAATTCATCCTCAGAACCACCTTCCATGGCCCTTGATTTCAGAGGTCACTGAATTCCCATAAATAGTTTCTCCATATTTCCTATTGCTTCAAACTACTAAACATCTCCTTGTCGAAGCAGACATGTCGGATAGCACCAGTGTCAATCCACCATTCTCTAGAGTTTGAACCACCAGGTTCACTTCAAAAATAACAGCTGTGAGGTTCATTTCAGAAACATTGTGTGCCATGTCATCAACCACGTTTCCCTCTTTTTTGTTTCAGGTTGGAAATCTACATTTCGTTGATTTGTGACCTACGTTGTCACAGTTGTAGCATTTCTCCCCAAAGACTTTTTCTTGGAGACTCCTCTTTTTCCCCCAACTTTGGTCATTTGTCAAACATCCTAGATTTTTTTCTTGTTGTTCCTAAACCTTTATCCATGCTCCACAACATTAACTTTAGCCACAGTGAGATTGGATAGTACCTTTTCAAAACCTTTGTTGTCTTCCTCAATACGAAGTCAAACAATAAGTTTTTCAACGTTCATTTCATTTCGCTTGTACTTTAGATAGTTCTTGGAGTCCTTCTATGTCAGAGGTAGCTTTTCAATCATTGATGTCACTTTGAGGGTTTCACTCATGACCATTCGCTTGGAGTGAATCTCATGCATGATCATTTGGAGTTCTTTTACTTGACTGATTACAGATTTGGAGTCCACCATTTTATAGTTCAGGAAGCAGTCGACAACAAATTTTTTTGGCTCGGTATCCTCAATTTTATATTTTCGGTACAAGGACTCCCATAATCCCTTAGCCATTTTCAACATGTTGTACACATCGTACAACGAATTTGCCCAACTTTTCATGACATAACTTCGACACAAGAAATCAAAATTTTCCAAGCATTAATTGCACCAATATCCTGAATGTCTCCTTCACCCTCTTAGAGTACCGAGCTATTCTTAATTAAGAATCTCACAAGATTTAATGTGGTCAGATAGAATAGCATCTTCTGCTACCACCTCTTGAAATTAAGCTCCGATTTTTTTCCATAATTAATTGGAAGAGTAATGGTTGGGGCAGCAACATGTCCCACAATTCGAGCCATAGAGGAACTTTTCACATTAGACACAGTGATGAGTATCAAGGTGGACCAAAAAGTAAAGACCCACTGCATGTTCTAGTCAGATCAATAACGAGGCTAAGGACGAAGAAGATGAGACAAACTATGCAAGGGTTCATGCAAGCTTGAATGGATGAATCAACTACAATATTGAAGACTCTATTATCAACAAACGACATTTAGAAGGATGGTCAAAGCTAGTAAAAGTGATATGGGCCGAGAATCAAGTTGAAAATCAAGAACAGAGCATCAAGCGGCCCAACCCGCTCCATACTTGGCTACCTAGCGTTTACCGTGGGAACGATAACTGGTACACCAAAGCGAAGGAGGCTAGGTTAGCCGAAAGTTGGTTATCGGTTCAAGAACGTAAGGTACCCCTGAGAAAATTGGGCAATCCCTAGCTGCTGCAACACAGCTAATGTTGAAAATATGGAATATGTGCCATTAGTAAGGTTCAACCATGCTATCACGCATAAGGAAAAGCCAACGATCGTGCCTGTTTCAACCACGTGATCGCTCACCTTTCCCGAATTAGGGTTTTCCGAATTTTGGTTTCTTTTTTAGTTTGGATTATTCCTTTTCCGTTTTAGGCCCATTGTCTGCAGTTCAAGCCTAATTTTTGAGGCAAACACTTACATATTGCTTTTTCATTCATTCTAAACAAAGCTTTGATATTATTGAGAGATTATTATTGAATTAAGGTGAGATTTCTCTTATTCTTCATTGTTCTTCATTGAACACATCAAACTTATCAAGGGATTTAACAACCTTTGTGGTGTTCATTTGGTAATAAGTAAGAGGAGGAATCATGAGAGACTTGTTGAAACATGGGATGAATTGAACGCTCTTTTGAGGAAAAGATTTGTACCTAACCATTACTATAGGGACCTTTACCAAAAATTGCTAACTTTTTCCCAAGGTTCTAGGAATGTGGAGGAGTACCATAGGGAGATTGAAATTGTAATGGGGAGAATATTGATGAGGATCTGGAGGCAACTATGGCGAGGTTTTTTAGTGGATTAATTAAACTGTAGCATTATGTTGAATTGAAAAAAATATTTCATACGGCCATGAAGGTGGAAAGGAAAATGAATCGAAAGGGAACGACGAGGTATTCTTCAGGTTCTACTCCTTCTTGAAATCCGACATGGAGTGGAAACACTAAAAATGATGGAGATGTTCAAAAAGGGAAGCTGGAGCCACCAAAAGAAAGGGAGGAACCAGCCAATAAAGGTAAATCTATTTTTTATTCTTAACCTCCAAGAAGTAGAGACATTAGGTGTTTTAAATGCATGGGTGTTGGACACATTGTTTCACATTGCCTAAATAAAAAAAATGATGCTTGTGCATAATGGAGAATTGCTGTCTGAGGATAAGTGTGAAGTTGATGATGAGTATAATGATATGCATGCGTTAGATAATGCTAGTGATTGTGATGATGGGGATTATGTTGTGGCTAAATCTCTTATTACTAGGTGTGCCCTTAGTACACAAGTTAAGGTAGAGGAATTGGGTGAATAAAGGGAAAATATTTTTCATACTAGGTGCTTTGTGAATAAAAAAGTATGTAGTTTGATCATTGATGGAAGGAGTTGTACCAATGTAGCTAGTACCACCCTTGTTGAGAAATTATGTTTACATTTGCTAAAACACCCTTGGCCTTATAAATTACAATGGTTGACTGAATCGGAGGAGATTAAGATGGATAAGAAAGTGGTGATCAATCTTACTATTAAGAGGTATGAAGATAAGGTGATTTGTGATGCAGTTCTTAGGCATGCGGGCACATCTTGTTGGGTAGGTCATGGAAGTATGATAGGAATGTAATTCATGACGGGCACAAGAATATGTACAGTTTCACAAAGGATGGAAAAAATATTAAGTTTATGCCTTTGACACCACAGCAGGTCTATGAAGACCAATTGAAACTAAAAAGTGAAGAAGATAAGATAAGATAAAGAGAGTTGAGGCCATGACATCAGAAATGGAGAGCTGAGTGCAAAAAAGAGAGTTGGGGCCACGACCTCAAAAAATGAGAGCTGGGTGAAAAACAGAGGGTTGAAATCCGTACCTCAGAAGAATGAGAGGGAGTGAAGAGTGCTAAAAAAGAAATTGAGAAGAGAGAAAGATCAAAAGAGAGTTTCTTTTGCACGGATTTGATGATTTATTCCCTGAGGACATACCTAGTGACCTACCACATATTCGAGGAATTGAGCATCAAGTTGATTTTGTGTCTAGATCTGTCATTCCAAACATACCAACTTATAGGAACAATCCAAAAGAGACAAAGGAGCTACAAAGACAGGTTGAGGAGCTATTGAGCAAAGGCAATGTCAGAGAAAGCATGAGTCCATGCGCAGTACTGATCTTGCTAGTGTCTAAAAAGGATGGAACTTGGAGGATGTGTGTGGATTGCAGAACAGTCAAGTATCAATATCCCATATCTAGGCTAGATGGTATGCTTGATAAGTTTCATGGTTCGTGTATTTTTAGAAAAATTGATCTTAAAAGTGGTTATCACCAAATTGGCATGAAACAAAGGGATGAATGAAAAATTGCATTTAAAACTAAATATGATTTATATGAATGGATGGTTATGTTATTTGATCTCTCTAATGCACCTAGCACATTTATGAGATTAATGAATAATGTTTTACTTGCTTTCATAGGAAAATTAGTGGTAGTATAATTTGATGACGTATTAGTGTATAGTAAGAACCTAGATGATCATGTTGAACATTTAAAGTCTGTGCTTGAAGTTTTAAGAAATGAAAAACTATATGCTAATTTTAAAACATGTACCTTTTGCATGGAGAAGGTTGTTTTCCCTCGTTTTGCTGTTAGTGCAAATGGTATTGAGGTTGATAAAGAGAAAATTCGACCTATCAAGGATTGTCCAACACGAAAAAGTATAACTAAGGTAAGGAACTTTCATGGGTTAGCTAAGTTTATAGGAGGTTTGTTAAAGATTTTAACACACTTAATGCACCACTCACAGAGATAATTAAGAAAAGTGTAGGATTTTATTGGGGCGTTGCCCAAGAAAATGCTTTTAATTTGCTTAAGAATAAGTTATGTTTTGCACCAGTTTTGGCATTACCAAACTTTAATCAAACTTTTGAGATTGAATGTGATACATAAGGCATAAGGAATAGGGATTAGAGTTGTTCATTGCAGGAAAATAGGCCAATAGCCTTCTTCAGCAAAAAATTGAGCGGCGCAACATTGAACTATCCAACATTTGACAAGGAGCTTTATGCACTTGTTCGAGCATTGGAAACATGGCAGCACTATCTTTGGCCAAAAGAATTTTTCATTTACACTGCTCATGAATCATTGAAGCACCCCAAGGGTCAAGACAAGTTAAACAAATGACATGCTCAATGGATGGAATTCATAAAGAATTTTCCATATGTCATTTGAGTATGTTAAAGATATGTATACTAGTTATCCAGATTTCTCTAATATTTATGTTTCATACGAAAAATGTGCAATTGATAAATTCTATAAACATGATGGATATTTGTTTAGGGAAAATAAATTGTGTGTGCTAAATTGTTCTATGCGGTGAGTTATTAGTGCGTGAAGCTTATAATGGGGGATTGATGAGGCATTTTGGTGTTTTAAATTCCTTAGAAACATTGTATGAACAGTTTTACTGGCTCAAAATGAAACGGTATGTTCATCATATCTATGACCGGTGCATAACAAGTAAAAAGACTATGTCTAGGATCTTATCACAGGGTTTGTACGCACATTTACCAGTATGCCTAGGGTAGATATATCCATTAACTTTGTATTAGGTTTATCTAGGACAAATAGGGGTAGAGATTTTATATTCGTAGTGGTGGACAGGTTTAGTAAGATGACACGTTTCATTCCTTATCATAAAACTGATGATGCTACAAACATATCATCCTTATTCTTTAGGGAGGTAGTATAACTTCATGGGGTTCCTAGACGTATTATTTCTGATAAAGATATTTTTAAGTTCCTTGTTACTTTTGGAAGGTCTAAATTGTTATTTTTTACTACACGTCACCCTCAAACTGATGGATAAACATAGTAGTTAATAGAATCTTAACTCAACTACTACTCATAATCATCAACAAGAACTTGAAGAGTTGGGAGGAATGTTTACCATTTGGGGAATTTGCTTATAATAGGCATATGCATTCTACTACATCATATTATCCTTTAAAATTGTTTATGACTTTAATTCACTAACTCCTATGGATTTGATTCATTTACCTATGAAAAAAAGAAACAATTTAGATGAGAATAAGAAAGTTGAACTTGTGAAGTTACTCAATGAGAAAGTCAAACTTCAAATCAAAAAGAAGAATGAGCATTATGCTTCCCTTGCAAATAAAGGAAAAAGGCATGTAACATTTGAACCAGATGATTGGGTGTGGGTTCACATGCAAAAGGAGCGTTTTCTAACACAACAAAAGTCTAAGTTGCAACCTAGAAGAGATGGACCATTTCAAGTCATTGAGAAAATCAATGATTGCATATAAGGTAGATCTTTCAGGTGAGTATAATGTGTCTGCTAATTTTAATGTTGCTGATCTTTCTTTATTTGATGTAGATGATAATTCGAGGTCGAATCATTTTCAAGATGGAGGGAATGATGAGTATCAAGATGGACCAACAAATAAAAACCGTTGCATGTTTTAGTTGGACCAATAACAAGGTTAAGGACGAAGAAGATCAGATAAAATATGCAAGGGTTCATGCAAGCTTGGATGGATGAATCAACTACAATACCGAAGACTCTATTATCAACACACGGCATGTTAGAATAAGATTCAAAGCTAGTACAAGTGATATAGGCCAAGAATCAAATTGGAAATCAAGAACATGCAAAATTTCAACCACGCGATCGTAAATAAGGAAAAGTCGATGATCGCGCTTGTTTGAACCATGCGATCGCATGCCTCTCCAGAATTAAGGTTTTTCAAATTTTAGTTTCCTTTTTCAGTTTGAATTATTGTTTTTCCGTTTTAGGCCCATTGTGTGGGGCTCAAGCTTAATTTTCGAGGCAAACACTTACATATTGCTATTTCATTCATTCTAAACATAACTTTGATATTGTTGAGAGATTATTTATGAATTAAGGTGAGATTTCCCTTATTCGTTCATTGTTCATCATTGAACACATCGAACTTATCAAATGATTTGAAAACTTTTGTGGCGTTCATCGATTTTTGGTTCTTATCTCCACATCTTAATAAGTCTAAGGTTTGATATACCTTAGGTTCTTGAGTCTTAAGGCTCGGGTTGCGTTGATATCGTCTACAACTTGGATTTAGAACTTTTCGACATTATAATTCAAGTTTCTCTTATTATTAGCTAAGTTGTTTTAAGTTCACTAATGGGAAAAAATTAGACAACAATTGACGCACTGATAGAATGCATAAAGAATTTAGTATAAATTAATGTTGTTTGTACACAGATGATGTGATGGTTTTGTGATTGTTGATGTCCAGTTATACTACATGTACATAATGGTGTACATAAAGACTTGCATACACGTACCCCCCAAGAGCATGGTGCAGTGGTAAAGTACGAGTTGAAAGTAGAGGATTGGAGGTTCTAATCTTGGCTCTTAGAATGCAGCATTTAAATGCTAGAAGACGAGTGCTTACAGATAAGTGCATTTTTTCGTACTTATCTTAACTTTAAATTTAGACAATTGTAAGTGTTTTAGGATATGATATTGCTAATTATATGTTTATTTTGTTTGTTTTAGGAAAAATCTAATTTTGAATGCGTTTGGATGCAAAACGAAAACAATGGACTAAAACCATACAAAACAGACTCAATTGCATCATACAAAAAGTCTAGTGACCAATTTTCTTTCCCTAATATTATAATATGCATTGCCCCCAGGGCACATCTCCCAGCGGTGAAAGGGAGGGTGGTTTAAAGACCAGTCTCGCTTGGTCAGGGGTTCGAATCCGACAATTGTCAAGTTAAAAGGTAAGCCCTCACCCTGCACTCTAGGAGGCATAATCTGCGATTTACATCCTTTATCAAGGCTCAGGGTAGGGTAGGTAGGGGCCCCTAAGGTTGGGGTTCAACCTTTTTTTTTTATAATATGCATTTGTGGGCCTAAATCCATAAAAAAGGACTAGACCTAATTGATTTAGAATGGCTCGGCTGGGAGTTATTAATGGGGATTAGACTTTGGTTTTTGGTAGTTGGAATTATGTGGGAGTATGTTGGTTTGGAATTAAAAGGAGAGTTCTTCTAATTAAAAGAGGAATCTGGGCACCGACTTTTGTGGAGCTTCGAGGGCTGATTTGTTGTTTTATTGGGGAAACACACATCTATATAATATATAAAAGTAGCTGAGTCAACCCCAGTCAACTTCACTATTTCCCTCCAAAACTCTTGTACTATGTGCAGATTTTAATTAATTATTTATTTATTTTTCCAATTTTTGGGGACTTCAATATTTATCATGTTCACACTACTCATCTCTCATCCAATAATCAACTTCAAAATCCACTTCAAAAATAGTTGGGCCTTAAATATTTATTTATTATTTTCAAAATCGCTGACGTCTACTTACATTCTTCAATATTTATTGTGTTTATATGACTTCTATTTTTCGCCGCCTAATTACACTGGAAAGTCAGTTTCTTTTTTCCCTTTTTCGCATTTTCAGAATTTATTTGATTTTTTTCCCGTTTTTCAAAATCTGTTTATTCATTTTTGTTTTCTATATCTTTTTTTCCCATTTCCCGATATATAACCTCTTTCATTTCTGTTATATATAATTATTATGAAGATATACACAATAATAAAAGATTCAATTAAATGGTTATTTCTTTGAAAAAATGTGTACTGTTTAACATGGCCCCTCTACTCCACTTTCTATTTATCACGTTTTATGATTCAAAATTTCTGGTGCTGTGGTAATGCTTATTAGTTATTAATATTACAAACCAGTTGAAAATAAAAAATCGTAAATTATTTTTTAAAAAGTAAAAAGGATTGTTATTACTTTTTTCTTCAAGACCTGTGATATTTTGAGTCGTTGAACATAGATTTGAGTTTCTGACAAAAAAGAAAAAATATTAAAAAAATAATATTGCAGAGAAAGCTTCGAAAACAATATAGAATGCAAAATTATTTTGGACTAATAAGAGGATTTGTTAATAGTCTATTTATATTATGTTCTAGATTTCTCTGTTGGGGTTGCAATGTGTTAACTATTGTTGAGCTATTTAGAATAGATTTGGGTTGGATAGATATGTTAATGGTTTCGGCCGTTGAGTGAAGAAAAAACATATTATTCATGAGTCTGTATATATATATTTGATGAAATTGTATATCACATTGTATAAAAAATAATAAAAACAAGAAACTAAAATTATTATTTTTTTTAAAAATTTGATTTTACCAAGAAGTTGTTTTTTATTTTTTATGATATAAGAACGATAATTTGTTTGGTTTTACTTATTTATATTTGGCTTTTTTTTTTGTGTCAAAATCTCACTTTTCAAAAAAAAAAAAAAAAAAAAAAAAAAAAAAAAAGTGTTTTTCTAACGTTTTCAATGTTACAAATAAAATTTTTTGTTCAGTTATACAAATCCAAAGTAAAATTTTCAGTTAAAAATTATGTTAAAATTTTATTACTAGATAATACTCTCTCCATCCTACAAAGATAGTCTACTATTTTTTTTTTGTCCGTCTAAAAAAGATAGTCTACTTTATTTTTTAAGAGTGAAATTAATATTTTATATTCCTTTTTGTCCTTAATCTGTGTGAAAATGAGTAGAGAACTATCTTTATGAGACGGAGGGAGTACTAAATTATAAATCACATCATACGTATAGTTTTTTTTTTTATAAATAATCTTATTTTTAGTTATTTAATACATCTAAAAATTGGAGCTCTTTTTTATAGCGTATTATTAAATATTTTTTATAGATAATTACATTTAATACGTAATTAATTTCTTATAATAATTGTGATATTTTATTGGTCTTAATTTTATGGATTAATATTTGGTTCAGTCATACAATCTAATGTCAAATTCTCAATTAAAATTATATTTAAAATTTATACACATTCGTATTTTTATAAATCACGTTGTATTGAAATTTTTATAACTAAATCCTATTTTTAAGTTATTTATTACATATACATATTAAAGTTCTTTCCTATATTGCATTATTTATCAAAATTATTTCAATGACAATTACATTTAATTCTTAATTAATTTTTTATTTCAAAAAGTCTCATATCACATTTTTTAACATTAACGGTTAACAAATTTATCTATATTGTTTGAAATGATATAGTTATTAATGGTTTTTGTCCTAACTGTTAATTTTAAAATTTTAAAAAGTAATTAACCATACCAAGATATTCTTTGCTATATTTTAATTCAAATTTTATGATATTTTTTCACAATAATATATAAATTGTCTCCCAATTTACTTAACTAAAAATTGAGATGATCAATACTAAATTATAATTTCAATCAGAAAATAATTACGTTGTATAAATATTGAAAACCTAAAATATCATAAATTTAATGCAATATCTTTGTCAACCTCGCAATTTTTATTTATTTTTTATTATTATACATGCTGTTTTTCATTATCAATGGTCAAAATATTGAATTTTATCTTTTATATGCATGATCTCTATTATTAACTTTTTCATCTATTGTTTGAATGTTCAGAGTATATGAATACTGGAGATCCTACATTTAAGTGTTCATTTTGCAAGGTGAATTTTTGGTTTGAGGAGATAGTGAATAATCGTTACAAAACTTGACGATCATATTCTATAAGGTCAAATTCTATCTGACAGTAATGCAGGACACAAGTTCTTTATTCTAAAGATGTCGTTGAGTCATTCGAATTTTAGGATACTTATTAGATTTAAAAAAAAAAAAAACAATTTTCATTGATGGTGTCATATGTCATGACTATCAATAAGAGTCGGCCACAATCATTTTCGCATGTATGACTTCTCCCTAAAAGGTTGATGTTTATACATGAAACTAATAAATGGTGAACTTATATCTTATTTGTGAATGTTATTTATTTTGTTTAAGGATTCATTTAATTTCGAATCGGATTATTTTTATTTAGACGTTTCTTCCCGTGCATCGCATGGGATGATTCACTAGTATTATAAAAAAAGAGAGGAGCCGAATGTGGAATTCTAGGGAGAGAGGTTGGATTGGAATATTAAACATTGGAGAGATATACACAAGCCATAGCCGAGTGGGGGAGACAATAGGAGAGAGTCAGCAGAAGATATACATACACATTAAAAAGTGGGAGAATTAATTGGAGAGTTTTTGGTGGATTAAAGTGGAGCAGCCGGCTGGGATTCAATTAAAGTGGTGGCTGCAGGGAGTTGCTTGGAATATATATACACATAGCAGCCGTGGGGAATTTGTAAGCTGGGAGTCAACTGTGCATTAAAGGGGAGAAAAGCTTGGTAGTTGAAATTAATTGGGAGAATATTTCATCAGAAGGGAAGGACTAGCTTAGGACTAGCTTTGGGAAAATAAAGAAGGCGTAGGCGGATAAAGCTACACTTACTAACAAAATCATACTAACAACTTACTAACATAAATTAATACCTATTTTAACCTTTAGCTAAAAATATAATTAATATCTTATTTCACATATTATCTTATTAAATGTAACACATAATAAATCCTAAAAATTTAATTACTTTAAAATTTTTATTACTTATTTCATAATTAAAAAATATTATGCCTGTTTATGATCCCCATATACTTCACAAAAAAAGAAAAGATTTAATTAGAAGTTTACATAGTGAATATTTAGAATTAGAAAGAATAGGAAGAAACTTAAATACTGATCCTATTGCCATAGAAAAACATAGAAATTAAAAGATTAGTATTACAACATAATGAATATTTAAGATTAAAAGAAGAAAATTTGATTAGACAAGAAGATATTAGATATATGGATGAATTTGAAGAAAGATTTTTAAGAAGAATAAGACAAAGATTATAATTCCGCAAAATAAAAATTTACGATCTAACTCACAGTGGTATCAGAGCCCGTAGTTATACTTAGAAATATATTTAGAAAAATGTCTAAAAAATTACCAATAATCGAACCTAGAGTATATAATTATAAATCTAAAGATCTACCAAATAACAGTCATTGGCCATTAATAACTGAAACATATGGAAAATTTATACCATTTATACTATTAGGAGAAGGAGGATTTGGAGAACATAAACAATTAAACTGAACAAATTTATTTTTACTAAATAAACTAGGAATAAGTCTTGATAAAATTACAGAACAAAACTTAGAACAAGCAAAAAACCCAGAACAAGTTCAAGAAATTATTAATAATTTACTATTAGAAATAAGACAAATGATAGAAATAACTAATGATTATAAGGATATAAACAAAAATATACCCACACAAATCTTAGAAGTAAAGCAGTATGTAAATAACCTATCAAAACAATTAATAACCTTAGAAAACCAAATTAAGCAAATAACTGATAAAATAAATAAAATAGGAAATATGGTAGGAGTATATGAAAACCCAATAGAAATTACAGAGCAAAAAACTATTATAGAACAAATAAATATGGTACGAACAATTAAAGAAGAAGAAATAGGAAAAATTGATTTACATAAAAGATTAGATAATATACAACAAAATATTGAAATTATAAACCAAAATATAACAAAAATATATGATGAAATGGAAAAAAGAAAACCTAAAAGAATAATAACTGACAAAGAATTTAAAGCTATCAATAGATTAGGAATAAATATGATTACTGAACAAATAGAAAAATTTATGGAAAATCCTAAAGAAGAAGGTGAAGCAGATTACATAACAGAAGAAGATTATATAGAAAAATTTAAAAATCTTAAAATAGAAGAAATTAATATGAATGAACAACAAAGAGCCTTAATACCAGCAGGACAAAATCCACCAGAGTATATACAGCAACCAGGAACTAACCAAGTTAAAAAAGAAAATACAAGTAATACTAATCCACAAAATACACCAGAAATCTATATGAATCAAAGACAAAACACAAATTTTAAAACAAATAATTTTATACCACAACAAAAATATTACACCAAGCCAAGCAAAAATTATCCTATAGAATATACACCATGGAGAAGTATGGAAACACAAATTAGTTCAGAAGGAAGATGGATAGATTTAGGATGTGTGCAAGATGTAGATCATGAATTAGAATTATGGATGAAATCTATGGCTATGATGGCCTATACTAAAGAATTAACAGGAAAGCAATTACAATTAATGTTGGAGAATACATTTATAGGAACCACTGCAAGATGGTGGGGAAATTTAACAGAAACTTATATAGGACAGATTAGAGGAAATGACCAAGATGAAATATGAACTATTTTAAGCAGATATGAAGATGCATTAAAAAGAGAATATACATTAGTAATAGACAGAGATACCAAAATTAGCTCAAGACTAAGAAATAGGTATTTATTAGAAAATCTATCAAAATGTGATATGTGTTACTTTAAACAATTTGCATGTGAATTTAGAGAATATTTTGAAAAAGCAGAATATAATCAAGAAACATATGGTATGGAAATTATGAACCAAATATTCTTTAAATTACCAAACCCATGGAATTTAGAATTATTTAAGGACTGGGAAAAATTAGAAATACCATTAAGTAATAATAGTCTAAGAGCAAGAATACAATTTATAGAAATGAGACAACAAGAAAAATGTATGGAAGCAAATAATATGATAAAATTCCATAAAGCAAGTAAAAAATCATTATGCTGTGATAAATTACAATATAAACCAATACAATGGGGATGTCATCTAGAAAGAAAATATAAGAAAAAGAAATATTATAGAAAAGATAAATTTAGAAACAAATTTATTAAATTTAATAAATACAAAAAACCATATAATAAAACATTTAAAAGGTATAGAGTACCATATAAAAGATATTTAAGGCAAAAACAAAACAAAACAAAACTAAAACATACCCTAAAAATCCTAGAAAATGTAAATGCTATTCATGTGGAGAAATATGACATATATCTCCTGAATGTCCTAAGAAAGATAAAAAGAAAAATATGATGTATATCTCATTAATAGAAAAAGAAAATTACAATTTATTACCTATTGAACAAGAAGAAGAATGGGAAGAAATTCCTGAAGATGAAGAAATTTATGAATTAGAAAAACATGAAGTAATAAATACAATAATGAAATTAGAATCTTCAGAAGAAAGTGAATCTAGTGAAGAAGAATATTTATATATAAATATGATTAGACAAATTAGTGAAGAAGGTACATCTAAAGAATATGAATATCAATTAGAAGAAAATGAAGAACAACTAAATGAAAGATTAATATTTAATCCTAAAATGTATGAAAAGATCTTAAAATCAAAATTAGATGTAGAACCAAAAGAAATATTTAATTTACCATTTTGGCAGAAAAACAAAGAAATAGCATATGTAGCAAGAAACCATAGTCACCCTATAGACATAAGAGATAATACAGGAAATACATTAATACCTATAATAAATGAAGAAATTATAAGACAAGAAATAAACCTATTGAATCCTGAACTAAAAGGAAAAATAAAGAACATATATTTAGGAGCCGTACAAATTATAGCAAAAGCCTATTTCAGAGAAGGAATAGATACACCTATAGAATTCTATATTATGGATGATAGAATTGTAAGTTCAGTACAAGATGCTCTAATAGGAATTGTAACAGGAAACTTAATGTACCAAAAAGTAAAATTTAAAATAAGACCAAATTTCAGCATAAGTATGGGAGAACAAAATAAAAATAAAGCCTTAACATTATATTACAGGTTAAGAGGGATAGATATGGAACCAGGAAGTAAAACTATAAGTTTAACTATTAGAACAATATATGCTTTTACTAGTAAACATGAAGTAAAAATTAAGAATGCTACAAGAACACATATAATAGAACCCATATTTCAAAATTTATTGGAATACAAACCAGCTAAAGAAAATCCAAGAATGACAATACCAAAAGATATAGAAATAGATTTCAATCAAGCTAGAAGATTAGTAAATATGGATAAACCACAAATAGAATTTGGAAGAAGATCAATTAGCCTAAGAAGAAATACTAGTACAAGATCATTACCTGAAAGAGAAAATAGAAATGATTCAGAAAAACAAATAATGACAAAAATACATAGAAAAATACGAAGAATGAATCTATCTAAAAGAAATGAAACAAAACAATTTGAAGTTATGATAGAAATTAGAATAAATGGAGAATGGAAAGAGCAGAAAGTATTAATAGATACTGGAGCAACTGTATCTCATATAAAAGAAAACATAATAGGAGACTTAGAACTTAAAGTAACGAATAATTCAATTCAAATACAAGATTATTTTGGAAATATTCATCCCATGGATACTTATGTAGAATTACCAATAAGAATAAATAAAAGAAATGAAATAATTATAAACATGTACGTAGAACATACAGGAAAGGTAAATATAGAATTACTATTAGGAACAGACTTCTTAGAACAAGTAAAACCATATTACATAAAAGATGATAGAATACTATTAACAATACAAAATGAAAATCTAGTTATACCAAGGTTATTATGAATAAAATACAAGGAGGAAGAGAACATATTTATATACTAACCAAATGAATTACAATGGATATCTTAGCAGAAATTATCATGCATTGTTTGATACAGGAGCATCATCCTGTTTGTTTAAAGAAAATGTATTACCCCCAGAAATGTGGAGCAATAAAAAAGATAATGAAGAAAGAGTAATACTTGCAGGATTTGATGGAAGCACAAACCTAATAACTAAAGTAGCAAGGAATGTTAAAATACAAATAGGAAAATATGAATTACAAATACCTTATGTATATCAATTTGATGATATGCCAGGGGATATATTATTAGGAAATAACTTCATAAAACAATATTATCCAATAACTATTGATGAGAAAGTTATACTTTTATCTACCCCTTGTCACCATATAGCAATAGCAATAAGAATTAATGATCCTTACTGTAGAGAAAAAATGCCTCATATTGCAGCTCAGCGTGGTGAGGATAGACAAAAATTAACACGAACAACACAATTTATGCCTAATAAAAATAGAATAAATCTAGTACAAGAACATTTTGATCAAATAATAATAAAAAATATTAAAGAAAAATTATTAAAATTATCAGGAGATAATCCTTTGGAAAAATGGCACATAAATAAACCTATGGCAGAAATTATACTAGAAGATGACACTAAGATTATTAGTGTAAAACCAATTAAACATACACCAAAAGAATTACCTGAATTTGAAATGCACATAAAAGAAATGCTAGAAAAGAAATTCATTAGAGAATCTAACAGTAAACATAATAGTCCAGCCTTCATTGTAATAAAACATTCAGAACAGAAAAGAGGAAAATCTAGAATGGTAATTAATTATAAAAGGTTAAACACTTATACAAAAGAATTAAAATATCCAATACCAAACCAACAGGTATTATTTAACCAAATTAGAGGAAAGAAATATTGCTCTAAATTTGATCTTAAATCAGGATTTTATCATATCATGTTAACTGAAGAATCTAGACATTTAACAGCTTTTACAGTACCACAAGGATTTTATGAATGTAATGTACTACCTTTTTGATTTAAAAATAGTCCAGGAGAACTCCAAAGGTCCATGGATAAAATATTTAAAGATTATTATCATTTTATTATATTATATATTGATGATGTTCTTATTTACTCTGAAACCAGACAAGACCACTTAAAACATCTAAATATTTTTATAGATATTGTAAGGAATAGTGGAATTATTTTATCAGCTACAAAAATGGAAATAGCTAAAGAAAAGGTAGAAATTTTGGGATCTATAATAAGTCAAGAAGGAATAAAACTCCAAAAACATATTGGTACAAAAATACAAGAATTTGACAATCATATAAAAGATAAAACACAATTACAAAGCTTTTTAGGACTTGTAAACCAGACTAGGAAATATGTACCTAACTTAGCAAAACATTTAATCCCATTACAAAAAAGATTAAAAGGAAAAACTAGATGGACACCTTGGTCTAAAGACGAAGAAGAAGAAGTACAAAAAATTAAAAACCTTTGTAAAAATTTACCAGAATTAGAATTACCCAAAAAAGAATGTGATTGGATTGTAGAAACCGATGCATGCGAAACAGCATGGGGAGCAGTACTTAAATATATTTATCCAAATGAGGATGAGGAAAGGATTGCACAGTACACTAGTGGCAGTTTTACTCAAACTCAAACTAATTATCATATAAATGAAAAAGAATTATTAGCTGTAAAATTTTCTATTAAAAAGTTTGAATTATTTATTGTTACTACAAAATTCAAAATTAGAACAGATAATACACAAGTCAAATATTGGTTAACTAAAGAAATTGATCCAACTATTGCAAATAAAAGGTTAATTAGATGGCAAGTAGAACTTAGCCATTATGATTTTGAAATTATTCATATTAAGGGTACTGACAATGTTATTGCAGATTATTTATCAAGACATGGGAGACATACTTAAGAAAGTAGAAGAAATTAACTTGGCCATGGGTCAAATGAATATCAACTATTCAAATCTATTCAACCATGTGAATACTTGCATGACCCAGATTGTACAAATTAACAGTGAACTAGCCTTTTACAAGTCAAGGGTTAATTCTCTTGAGGAAATGTACAAAGGAGGATCCCAATCCTCTCCAGTGAAGAATTTATCTGTAAGACTTCCTATTGAGGAAGAAGTATCTAATGTATCATTTATTGGAAGTTCAACTTCCAAAGCCATTAGCAAAACTATTGAACCATCTAAAGAAACTTTTTTAGAAGCTGTGAAGAAACCAGCAGTCGTAAGAAAAGAACTATCAGAAAAGGAGAAAGTTATGAAGAAACTAGAGACATTCTTGAAGTATGTGGAGTATCTAAACAAGAGGAAAAAAGAAGGAGAATGGCTAAGGACAATTAGCCATCAAAAAATCAATAAAGCAATTATTTTTCCAGGAGCAGAACCAAGAATAGTCAGGGGACTGTTTGATCAAGGACTTATTCAGTGTATCTACCCTAGCAAGGATATGAAGGAAATATCATTATTACCTAATTCTATCAAGGCAGCAGTTAAAACATATTTTGGAATTACCAAAGCTGAAAAGATCTATGTCAGGATTTACTCAGCCATTCCAGAATTTATTGATGAAGAATTTCTAAGGGCAGAACATATTGTAAAACTTGGAGTAACTAGCAAAGCTATTCTTTCAGAACCAGAAATAAAACCATTTAACAAAGAGGAACAGATACAAGCTATTCCAGAAAAAAGGGCATTGGGATTTAGAGTAATGTATACCGAATTAAGGGATACTCTTACACAAACTAATGTTTGGGTATATGAATCTAATGATGACAAATTATTGATCTACAGTATTGCAATAATTAATCAAGTTAATTGTCAATTATGGAAATTAAGAGAATATGCTGAGAATATACTTGTCAGCAATTTGGATCTTAGCAAAGGAGCCTATGAATATCTACATCACCTAATGGAGGTAGAAACGGGTCACAAATGTAATAATTGTGGGGACCTACTCAACTATAATGAAGATGAAGTCTACCTTGTCTGAGCATGGATTATTCAAAGCATGGGGGTCCAGACCCATGTGAAACTTTAGAAAAGCAGCAAAAATTATTGTAACTTTAACTTTACTTTATCTACTTTAAATCTTAGCCAAGTATGTAAAAGATAGGGAATATTATCTTGTTCCCCAACTTTGCTTTTACCAACTATAAAAGGAGAAGTCTCTCCTCATTGTAAGCATCCGGAAAAACATATTAGTTTTCAGGAATAAAAATCTATATTCTCTCTATCTATTGTCTTTCTTTTCATTCCTAGTTCAAAATTTTCTTTCATCAAACCAATCCAGAAACAATTAGCAGAAGGTATGAGTAACTAAACTTCACATAGATATATATGAAGTCATAAAATAGTTAGTAATACTCTATTTATTTATGAGTCCATAAATTTATTCTTTATAAAACTTTTGTTAAAAGGGTACATCCAGAGGTAGGAAACGAAACTGGATTGTGCTGAACCTCTTTGAAGTGTTTGTTTAAGTATTAAACAGAAAGTGTTGGAGTAAGTCTTTCGAGCATCCTTTAATGCGTAAGTCTTTCGAGCAGCAACGATCTTCTATGAAGATGTGTTTAATACTTAGATAAATAACTGAAGAGTATTTGGTCAAAAATCTTTTAAAATCAGATTTACAAAGAAGCGTGATGGACCCATAGATAGAAAGAAGTATTATTAATTATTTATGATGGATTATATATCGTCTTTTTTATTAATATTATCCAAGTACTGTTATCATAGTCTTAAATTTATCAATTTACTTATGATATCTCTTGCATGTTTTTACATATGTTGAAAATTTGTTTTTATTATTCCAAGAATTAACTATTTGAAGAGGATTTGAATTAATAGCTTAATTCTAAATATTTAGTTTTATAATTTATGAATTCAGAACATTTAATAGAATTAAATCCTTCAGAAGTAAACGACTTTAAGTACTTAAGAGAAGAAACAATTAAACAATTAGAAATTATAAGAGAAGATTTAGGAAGATTTTATAATTTATTAGACTACTCAATAAAAGAACCCTCATTTACAGATTTTTCACAATTTACTAGAATTATAGTAAATAAAGGAAGAATAATTAGTGATCTAGAGAAAAAAATTGAAGAATTAAATATAATTATTGAAGAAAAGAGTTTAACATATAATAGTATATATTACGCATTTTATGTAAACAATAAATTTAGAGATATAGACATAACATCAGAAAATTAAAAGAATTATAATTAGAAGGATAACATAGTAATTGAACATTCAAAATTTTTGTCTTTTAGTCGTTAGTACAACTGTTAGTACAGTTTGTTAGTACATATAACAAGGTTCGGCGTAGGCTGTGGTGGAATTCGGGAAGGAGAAAGAACGGGAGTTCCTTTTGCGCTATCAACCGGGTGATGTTTTTCCAATTAATTGTGTTTGATTTACATATTAAGATGTTAGGCTAATTTAATTTATGTATTGGATGAAGATGAAACTTGTTATTAATTTATTTTGATTCGATAACTAGTAGTGTAATAATTTTTTTTTGTTGTCTTGATTGATTTTGCATGCTTTATTATTATTATTATTATTTGATTGATTGGCCACCAATTAAATATATCGTTACTTGTTGTAGTCTTGGAAAAGTCACAATAAGTTGGAACATTGCATGATCAACACATGAACACTAGATGTTAGGAATAACAATATAACACGTGCAATCTAATTGATAATTGTGTAGTTTAATGCATTCTAAATATTCGTATTCGGACTAGGAATAGTTTCGTTTCATGTTTAGGACAGATTTAATTTGTCTTGAAAAAGAAAATTAATTGCATGAGAATTATCGATTGTCAAGCAACACTTGAATGATTCAAACTACAAAATTGTTGAATTGAGATAGATGGTAACAAGTGGATTCGGGTTCCAATACATGCTCTGCATTCATATTTATTTCCCAACATTTTTATTTTCGCTATTATTTATTATTTTGCAATTTTTTAGAATAGATAGACAAACAAACCATCTTTTTATTTATTATTTCAATTAATTGAATCGACGATAAACTGATAATTAGGACTAAACATTATTCCTCGTGGGAACGATACTCTCAACTCATCATAATTATTACTTGTCAACGATCTCGTGCGCTTGCAGGATTTACACCGAACACTTACGTGGAGGTATGATCATAGTGCGCATTGTCTACCCTTCGGGGGTCCTGTCTGCACAACGTAAAAGGGTGTTTGTAGGGAGAACTGTTTCTGAATGTGTACTCCAAGTGTGCATAGTCTATATCCTTATTCGGATTTACATAAAGGGAAAACAAGGGGGAAGGCCTCTATCTCCCTAGATTAATCGGACGAATCTTAGACACTTGAGTAAAAAAAAAATAGATTTATATACGCATAATGTAGTGAGATATTATTGGATCATAATTTCTTCAAATAAATTAAAAAATAAAAAATCTCCACTCTTTTTGACACGTCATCTATATGTAATTCATTATGTAACTTCATAATGTACAAGTAGGATTATTCATTGACAGATGTGATGTGATATGTGGGAAAACAGATTGTTGCCAAGTGTATTTCAGTGACCTCTTTTTCATGATCCTTTTTCTTTCTTCCAAGTCACCATTATGTAAAACATTAGGTATATCATTATGTACATGTAACACAATCGAAATTATAAAACATAGTACTAAATGATATTGTTTTGGTGGATTAAATTGTTGTAAAATAATGAAATGGAGATAAGAAAACTTAAAATTAAGATTAATGTTGAAGCTTGAACACCAAAATCACTGAAAGGCTTGAATGCTGGATCGTTGTTCTCAAACTATATTTTTCCATCTAGAGTGCTTAAAGGAACTCAATGAAAAATGGTTTGTAGGATTAATCAAGCATTGAAGAAGAAATAACTTAAGTACCTCATATTTCTTCTTATACTTGAAGAACATAAAGAAATATTTGATTGTGATAAGAATAGGATCAATGGCACTTATATGTTCGTTTGATTGTTTATTATTTTTTTTATAATTGACTATTATCACATACTTATAGTTTTCAATCAACACTACATGAAATAATGTCAACAATTCGTCAAAAGTTGGGTTCCAATGTAAAAATGTGCCAAAACAAAAATTTGAAAAATCTTCCTAACGTCATTTTTTACCTTGCGATCGCAAGGTTGTCTTAAAACAACCTAAGGGGTAGTTTTTCAGCCATGTGACCTCATGATTATGTTCCTTGCAATCGCAAGGAACAATCCAATTGCTCTCGGGTTAGAACACATGTTGTCTTGTGATCACAAGGGAGAAGTTTTGCCCTACCCCTATATTTTATTTCGGTTCCATTTTCTCATTTCTCAGTGTTCAATTCTCTTCCTTAATGTTATTTAAAAAAAAAATCTTTGGAATTGTGTGATCAAATGCCATCAACCCCCCACTTGTTCAAAATTATATAGATTACATATCAAACTTGCAACACTTATGGATAAGGATTAGATATCTTTAAGAGAAATATTTCAAATCTTTATTAAGGGGGCATTTCCTCGAAGTTCACAAATAAAAATCTTTCAGTGTCTTTATTACATTATATGTACTTGTACCTCGTACGGAATTTCATTAATAGCCTAAAGATCAACCCACTTTTCAGTAACAACCAGCATTATATGGTTGGTTATTTGCGGAAGTAATAATAGTAAATATATTCACTTGTCAAATGACTTGTTTTTACCCTTTGAACCCATGGTTCACTCATTTCATAATGACGGGTGAGGTTGCTATCATTGGTGGATCTTTTTAATTTAGGAACTTCAACCTCGTCCTACTTGATGTAGAAATTACTAAATCTCGATTAATAGGCTTAGTAAAATGACCTACTAAATTCTCATAAGATTTTACGCAATTTAGGAAAATTATTTAACTCTCGAT
This sequence comes from Ligustrum vulgare, assembly GCA_963555705.1. NCBI lineage: Eukaryota > Viridiplantae > Streptophyta > Magnoliopsida > Lamiales > Oleaceae > Ligustrum > Ligustrum vulgare. The sequence continues at coordinate 47,858,372 of OY743180.1, forward strand.
TAATTTCCTTACATAGTCATGTATTAGACTTGTGTGTCTAGACTTTCCACTGTATACCTCATTGTATGCTTTAGCTAATGTGGCTTGACTATCACATAAGATAGATATTGAAGATATATTCGTTGGTCCCAAAGGTATCTCACATAGAAGATCCTTAAGCCACTCAATCTATTTCTTGGTGTTGGATAATGCGACAAATTCAAATTCCATGGTATAATGTGTTATGCAAGTTTGTTTCTTTAATTCCCAACAGGCAACACATCCTCTAATATTAAACACCCAACCTGAAGTATATTTACTTTCACTAGTATTAGATATCCAAATAGCATTTATAAACCTATTAAGTTTACTAAGTGCAAATGTTATATCCGTTCTTATGTGTTGAGTTGTATACATAAGACTTCCTATAGCACTTGCATACTCCAATTGAGCAATTGCCCTTCCGTCATTATTTTTTAGTTTAAAGCCTGGATCAAGTGGGGTACTATATTCTTTTACGTTCAAATGTTTGAACTTATTTATCATATTTTCAATATAATGTGATTGACTTAAATAGTAGCCCCTACTAATATTTGTCACTTTGATACCCAGTATAGTATTGCACATTCCCAAGATCCTTCATCTTGAATGTGGAAGATGGAAACATCTTTATTTTTTTTAATCCATCCTGTGATTAACCAAAATCAATACGTCATCAACATACAAGCAAATAAATACAACATATTTTAAGGATTTTAATCAATCGTGTGGGCTTATATGTGAATTATTGTGTATTGAATAAAAGGCTATCGATTTTGGTTAAGCCCATTTAAAGTGATCTAATAAGGATTTAGTATATTGGGCTTTAATGCATCTAATTAATGTATGGGCTTTTATGTGTAGATATCAGGCCATTACCTAATTCATGATGGGCCGGATTAGGTTAACTGGCAATTCAATATATAAAGTCGGTTATGGTCCCTGAATCCTACGCACTGTTCATCTTGTCTGACACCCCATCATCAGAGAGAAAATACGGACTACGTATCGATTTAGAAGATCCAAACGCCGAATCGTTTATTGTGAATCACGTTTGATTAAGGTACGCTTCCGCTTCAGTTATTTAATTCTTGATAATTCCAACATGATGATTTATTTTGGATCATAGATAAATAATTATCTGTGATAAATTTTCTAACAAGTGGTATCAGAGCCAACATCGTGTTGAATTATCAGATCAATTTTGTACGTGTATATGTAAAACCTAATTGTCTGATTTCAAAAAAAAAAACTTCTATGCGTGAATATATACATATAGCCGATCTTTCTTCTCTCTGTATAATGTGCGAAATCTTGGTTATGAATCTGTGAAATTGAGATACACACTAAAGTGCAGAACCAGATTACAAATTGAAATCAAAATTTCGAACGCATGTGAGTTTCTCTATTTTTTTGGATCTGATTTTTCGGTGTTGATTTTTCAAATATGGATTCGATTACTGCCTGTGAATTTGTGGATGTTGGGGATGTGTATTATGGATTAAGGATGGCTTTGAGTTGGCCTGGGCACGCAGCGGCGGGATTCATGCTGCAGGTCGCAAAGTCCGGGTCTTGACTGCGCAGGGAGGGTTGCAGCGTCGCTCGCGCGACGCTGTGCCTCTGGAGTGCAGCGCCGATAATGGCGCTGCAGGGCGGGGGGGCGCCGGTTGTGGGCTGGGGCGACAGTTTGGGTTAATTGAAACTCTAACCCTGCGTAACCAGTTTCTTAGGGCCAGGGGCTTTCGGTTGGAAATTTGGAGTATTAAGGGACTCCTTTGCAATTTCCGAAAATTCTTATTATTTGCACATCAGGTCCCCCCTATTTGTTTTAAATAATATTTAAAACCTAAAGTTATAAAATCTCTTAAGTTGGCCTTCAGATTTCGAATTTACAAAAATCAGCCCATTAAGTTATGTAATCATTTAAGTTGGGCCTTTAAAATTTTGGATTTTCTAATTCAGCCCCTAATGTTTGAGAATTTTCAAAATTGGTCCCTAAAGCTTGAAAATTCTCTAATTTGGTCCCTTAAAGTTTGGAAATTTTCATTTTCAGCCCCTGAAGTTTGAAAATTTTCTAATAAAGCACCTAAAGTTCTGAAATTATCTAATTTGGTCCCCTAAAGTTTGAAAAATTTCTAATTCAGTCACTAAAGTTTGGAAATTTTCAAAATTGGTCCTTAAAATTTGAATTTTTTTTTTAATTAAGTACCTAAAGTTTGGGAATTTGCTCAATTGGCTCCTAAAGTTTGAAAATTTTCAAAATCAACCTTTAAAGATTGAAAATTTCCTATTTGGTCCTATAAAGTTTGTTTTTCTTTCAAATTGGGACCTAAAGTTTAGAATTTCTCTAAATTGGCCAATAAGGTTTTGGGAAAATTGTAATTTAAGCCCTTCAAGCTTAAAATTTTATAGAATTGGCCACCTAAAGTTTAAGAATATTGCAATTGACTCTCTTAACTTAAGGATTGCTTTATTCTAAAGTTTTGAATTCTATAATTCAAATCCTAAAGTCAAATATGGATGCAAATCAATGGATTTCAGTTTCAAATCTTGGTACATCGGAATCTTTTGAGAGATAATAATTTTCGAAAGTAAGTTAGTTGAAGCAACATGTTGCCAAAGCAACCTCTCTTGTGGATATTAATTAACTTTGAATATTAGAAGGTATTTGTGTGTGTTATTCATTGTGGATATTGATCCGCCCAAAGGAAGGTCAATATTTGGCCCGAATTTCACATGCACCTGTTGTGATAAACACGTGGCAATTATTTGGTTTAACGTGTGACCAATAAATCGGTCCAAAGAAAGGTTTATTGGTTAACATGTCTTACTGCCAGTGTTTGATCACTGCACTAAGGGAAAATTAGGTGTTTGTGTGTTATTTCATGCGGATATTGATCGGCCCAAAGGAAGGTCAATATTTGGCCCGAATTTCACATGAACTTGTGGTGATAAATACGTGACGGTTATTTGGTTTTACGTGTGATCAATAAATCGGTCCAAAGAAAGGTTTGTTGGTTGACATGTCTTACTGTCAGTGTTTGATTACTACGCCAAGAGTACCACTTACAAGTCAATATTTCTGTCCAAAAACTAAATATTGATGTTGTGCTAGGTATCTTGTGATGGGCCCTACCATTATTTGAAAGTATGATTTGCATAATAAGGTATTTATGTGAGCAATTTTATTTAAGTGTTCTCTATTCGGTTTCAAATTCTGCTAGTAGTAAATCTACAAGCTCAAATTTAATCCCAGTATTTATGGAATAAACTTCAAGGATCAAAACAAGAACATTAACTTTTCGTTGGCTGCATCGATCTAGACCATGTACTAAGGATTGAGTAACCTACTCCTCTTACGGATGAAAGTTCATCTAATCAAATGAGGAACTTTGAGAAGTGGGATTGCTTAAATTACGTGAGTCACATGATCATTAAGTGCGGCATTCCGGAAGCCTTTAGTGGCATAGTATCTAAGGAGGTAAATGATGCCAATGAATTCCTTGCCGAAATTAAGAAACGTTTTGCGAAAAACGATAAGGCTGAAACAAGCACGCTTATGCAAAGCTTGATTTCAATAAAGTATAAAGGCAATGGGAAAATAAGGGAGTACATCGTGTAGATGTCTCACACTGCTTCAAAATTTAAGGAACTAAAACTCGACTCGTCTAATGACTTGCTCGTGCATTTGGTATTGATATCGCTTCCTGCGCAATATAGTTAATTTAAGGTTAGTTATAACTGTCAAAGTAGAAATAGACTCTCAATGAGATCATTTCATAGTGTGCAGGCTTCTTGCACAATTCAGTCAATTTAAGGTCAGTTGTAACTATCAAAGGGAGAAATGAACTCTAAATGAGCTCATTCTATTTTGTGTGCAAGAGGAAGAAAAGTTGAAGCAGGACAGAACTGAAATCACTTGGCAAACACCTCTAAAGATAAGGGCAAGTAAACAAATAATGAAAATAAAGTTGTTAAGGGTTCAGAACAAAAGAAACCACACAAAGACATTAAGGATTGTTTCTTTTGCCATAACTCTGGACATTTAAAGAAAAGATCGTACATATTACCAACTAAAGTTGCTGCTAAAGTACCTTAAGAGCTTTTGACAGGAAGAAAACCTAGTCTAAAGCATTTCTACATTTGGGGATGTCCAGCTAAGGCTAGGCTTTATAGGCCACATAAAGAAATTGGACTCCAAAACAGTCAGCAGCTACTTTATTGGTTATTCTGAGCGTTTAAGGGGCTATTAAATTTTATAATCCCACACTTAAGTCAATTTTTGAAACGGGAACTGCAACATTTTTGAGGAAGTTGAGTTTGGGGGGAGAAATAAGATTAGAGATGTTTTCTTTAAGGAATAAGTTGAGGAAGCATCGGTTTCGATTCCTATTATTGCTTTTGACAACGTGCAAGTTTTTATACATGTCATTGATCAAGAAGCATATCCGGAACCTCAATTAGACAATATTGAAAAACCTCCCATCCAAAATAAGGTAAATTTCAGAAATACAAACTCAACAACCTCAATAACTAAAGCCATTAAGGAGATCCACGAGAGAAAGGGAAAAAATGCTATTCCGGATAATTTAAATAGCATTTCTCGAAGAACATACGGAAAATAATGGAATGGTGGAAGATGGTCCAATCAATTCCATCAGGCCATGCAGGGTTCTAACTCTCGGAAGTGGATTGATGTCGTAAATAAAGAGTATAAGCATATGCAAGACAATAAAGTTTGGGATCTTGTCCCATTACCAGAAGGTGCGAAGCCCATTGGTCTTAAATGAATTTTTAAACCAAGAGGGATTTGAAAGGTAATGTGGAAAGATATAAGGTTCGTCTTGTATCTAAGGGCTTTACACAGAATGATGGCATTAATTATAAAGAGACTTTCTCTTCGGTTTCAATGAAAGACTCTTTCAGGAAAGTTAGGTTGTTGCACTTTTGACCTCGAGTTACATCAAATGGATGTAAAGACGACGTTTCTCAATGGAGACATTGATGAAATGGTTTGCAAATTAAAGAAATCCATTGTGTACTCAAGCCAGCTTCCCGTTAAGGGTAATGCAAATCTCATTAAACAATTATCTCATTTGATTTTGAGATTAATGTTGTTGATGATTGTATGTATTACAAGTTCAGTGGGAGTAAGTATATTGTCCTGGTTTTATGTGTTGATTATTGCTTGCCACTAATGATATAGGTATGTCACATAAAATTATGAGATTTTTGTCAAGGAATTTTGAGATTAAAAATCTTGGTGACGTCTCTTTTGTATTAGGAATTCAGATACACCGGGATTGTTCTCGGGGTATTCTTGAATTGTCACAAAAAGGCTATATCGATAAAGTACTTAAGAGGTTTAGCATGCAAGACAGTAAATCAGGGGACAGCCCTATCGCTAAGGGAGACAAATTTAGTCTCGACTAATGCCCGAAAAGTTATCTTGAAGTTAAAGAAATGCAGAGGATCACATATAGTTAAGCTATAGAAAGTCTGATGTATGCTCAAATTTGTATGCGTTCGGATATTGCATACGTTATTGGGATACTAAGGAGATATTTAAGTAACCCTGGGATGGATCATTTGGAAAGCAGCCAAACATGGGTTATAAAGTATTTAAAGAGAACAAAAGATTACATACTCACATACAAAAAATCGGATCAAATGGAGATCATATGGTATTATGATTCCGATTTTTACTAGATGTCAAGAAAGTAAAAGATCCACATAAGGCTACATTTCTCTGCTGGTTGGAGGAGCTATTTCCGGATGGAGTGTTTAACAGACACTTTAGCTTCTTTCACTTGGCAGCACAGTTGTAGCAATTTTGGGGGCATCTAATTATGGAATATAGCTGCGAAATTTTGTCACTGGGCTGCGTATTCTAAATGGTATAGAAAGACCACTAAAGTTATAGTGTGACAATAACTCAGCAGATTTATATTCCAATAACAACAGGAACTCAACTAAGTCAAAATTCATTGACATAAGTTCCTGGTTGTGAAGGATACAGTTCAGAGTGGACATGTGTCAATAAGAGCACATTGGGACAAACTCCATAATTGCGGATCCGCTTACTAAAGTATTACAACCCAAGGTCTTTCATGAGCACAATGCTCATATGGGTGTTGTATTTCTTAAGGATATTCGGTTTCAGTGGGAGTTTGTATTTTGGGTGCATTAGACACATTTATTGTCCTTTTGGATACAGTTTAAAGTTAAAGTTATTTACAGCTGTAAGGTTTCAGGTTTATTATCTCTGAACTCGTTTGAGGATGATCTCACTAAAGTTTGGACCAGTTGGAAATGGGCATGTTGAAGATCACATTACATGTAATTTCCATGCTACACATCCATACTTGATCCATGTCATTCAGTTATGTCGATATACGTGACCATTGAAGGTTTAGTTATGATTAATGTAGCGAAAGCCGCTTTGATCCTATGTTGATATAATTGATGGACCGGATTGGTTGGGGATGCATTCAGTAATGATAGCAAAATTCTGAGTACTCATAAGGTTATGATTGATACACAATTGTAAGGTTACACATATAGCCCAAGTGGGAGATTGTAAGGATTTTAATCAATCGTGTGGGCTTATATGTGAATTATTGTGTATTGAATAAAAGGCTATCGATTTTGGTTAAGCCCATTTAAAGTGATCTAATAAGGATTTAGTATATTGGGCTTTAATGCATCTAATTAATGTATGGGCTTTTATGTGTAGATACCAGGCCATTACCTAATTCATGATGGGCCGGATTAGGTTAACTGGCAATTCAATATATAAAGTCGATTATGGTCCCTGAATCCTACGCACTGTTCATCTTGTCTGACATCCCATCATCAGAGAGAAAATACGGACTACGTATCGATTTAGAAGATCCAAACGCCGAATCGTTTATTGTGAATCACGTTTGATTAAGGTACGCTTCCGCTTCAGTTATTTAATTCTTGATAATTCCAACATGATGATTTATTTTGGATCATAGATAAATAATTATCTGTGATAAATTTTCTAACACATATTTATCACATACTTTGAAATCTAAACATCTAGCTACATTATTATGCAAAAAACTATACGAAATAATAGCTAAATTAAAATCTTCACGCTTTTTAGGTGCTTTTTTTGAGACCATGTAAAGATTTCTCTATCATACTTTATGTTCATGTCCATGTAGAACAAACCCTTTTGGTTGTTGCATATAAACATCCTCATAGAAAATCCTCACTTAAGAATATCGTTTTGACATCTATTTCATGAGCATGTGAGTCATATATATAGATGTTAAATCGATTAATTTCCTTATTGATATTATTCTGGCTACCATGTAAAGATTTCACTATCATACTTTATGTTCATGTCCATGTAGAACAAACCCTTCGGGTTGTTGCATATAAACATCCTCATAGAAAATCTTCATTTAAGAATGTCGTTTTGACATCTATTTGATGAGTCTTAAGATTAGTCTCCACTTGTAGAACAAAAGGAATTGTTCTAACAACATTCTAATTAACTCCCTCGACTAAGTAAATTGAAATGAGTTGAAAGTTTATTTCATCTGGTCCTAAAGATTTTTATTTTCGAGTTTTTTTTTTCCCTTCCCTTTGAGGTTCACTTGATTCATCATATTTAGAAGATGCTTCATCTTGTGTTCCACTAGAGCTATAATTTTTTTATGAGTTTCCCTTGAGTTATTATTCGAAGATATTGAATTCTCGAAGAACTCTACAGTGACACTACGACTCGAGCCTCACGACGCAAGAACCATATGTATATTAAACCCGAGACCCGTTACGATGTGGAAATAAGAACCATAATGGGGGAACGCCACAAGGAATGTCCAGATCCTTTATAAGTTCGAAAGTTCAGTCAAGAACAATATTTGGGAGAGAAATAAATCAACAAAATTTTTATTCATCAAAGTCTTCTTGTTACAATGAAAGAAAATTAATATAAATAAGTAAAACGGAATTAAACAAGCCCTAGCCGCTATAAAAGCCCAAAATAAACCCTAAAATAAGCAAAGACGGAATTTAACCTAAAAACGCGTAAACCCTAATTTTATAACTGCGCGATTGCTCAGGTGCTTCGGCCGCGATCGCGTGGAAAGGTCAAAAATGTCTCGGGTCTCCTTTTCAGTATAGTTCACGATCGCCCTAAATTTTATACCACGAGATCGCGTGGTTCGAAACTGCAACTTCTTGATTTTGGCTTGAATATTTGATTTTTCTGTCAAGCCCGTCATAATTCTCATCAGTCATCGTTCGTTCCAACCTGAATTCGGAACTTTCCTGGCCCTTTAATTCCGCGAGTTACGACGCGGACCCCCTCTCGGGTTCTCATCAACCTATAGACTTGAAAACACATACAAGTTTGGAGGAGACAATTCATTGAAGATTCTTCATCAAAATCAAGATTTCTTCATATTCTAGGTGATGGAGTTGATTTATATGTGTGGTTTATATTTTGTCAAGGTAACTAGGCTAAATTTCTATAGTGTTTGGATCATGATGAAGCCTTAAACTCTTATTTTATGATTTGATTTGATTAGTTTCATGCCAATTGATATTTTGAGCAATTGATTTTGTATTTATTTATCTATAATTATGGACGCGTGGATTATATGATATTTGTAGTATTTTTCTATGTTCGAAAGAGTAGAAATTTGCTAGACTTGAATTAATTGTCATAAAGTTTGATAAGGATAGAAATATACCACTATACCCTATGTGATCTTATAATGTTAATGAATGTTAAATGTTTCCTACATATTTGCACTCATCATAGAAATATAGGTTGATAGTATATAGGAAAATGTTTAAATCTTGTTCGAAAGAGAGTTTTAAACATCATAGGAACATTAATCTTCATAAGTATACCTTGTCATGAATTAGTCAAACCATAGTGTGATATATTGAGAATAATGTGGATTCTAGATCCTAGCACTTCATTCACATAAATTTGTTACACAAATCTTGCATTTTTACTTAGTTTGTTCTAGTTTGATAATTTTAGATTCATTAGAAATTTTAGTTTAATTAATTAGGTAATTCCACAAAACAATTTGCTTTTATTTGTTTCGGTTAAGGTTACTAGTCTAAGAAAATAAATCTGCTCAATCTTTGTGGGAATAATATTCGGACTCAAATCCACTTTATTACTTGTTAGATATTGTACACTTGCGGTACGCAAATCACGCAACAGGAAAACTTACTCAAATTCTGATTAAGTAAGAAGCTAGAATGCCAAAATCAGTGGAAAAACAGCTTGAATGCGGGATCGTTGTCCTCAAACTATATTATGTTAGCCCAAGACTAAACTAACCAAGAGGGGGGTGAATTGGTTTATAAAACTTTTTCGATAAATAATCTCAAACTTAAAAACCAATGGGTACAAGTATGAGCACTTAGTGTTGTAAGTAACTTAAATATAAATGTAGTGTGCTATAAATGTGTAAACTTAATTGATAAAGTAAGTATAGCACTTAGATGTAGTGTTGCACAATATAAATTGATAGAATAGAGTAAGTGCAAAGTAAGTAAGTAAAAGGGATAAGAGAATGCAAACGCGATTTAAGGAGGTTCAATCAACCAACGTGATCTACGTCCCCCGTTACCGAGCTCTCCGTCACGAGAAAGGCCAAATCCACTATATTGGTAACTTACAACAAGAAGTACCAAATCCTTAAGTGACTTACAACAATGAGTACTTATCCTTAGGTGACTTACAACAAGGAGCACCTACCCTTAACCAACAATCGAGTTTTTACAAGGCTCTCGAAACCACAAGATATAATGAATTGAATTTACAATTGAAATAACTCTCTTGACAAATGATATACTCAAATTAAGTACCGAGAGAGTTAGGCTAACACTTCAATAGATAGTAATGAATTAAGCTCGAGTGTTAGAGAAAAACTTTGATGCAAATGATAATGAAAAGTTCAATGCAATCAAACAAAGTTTTTCAAATAATCTCTTGTTAAAATATTGAATCAAATTAAGTACCAAGAGATGCCATACTTGAATAATTAACAATAAGTTAAGCTCAAAGTGTTTAGTCAATGGAACTTTGATGAATCAAATGATAATGAAAAATGTAGCACAAATAATCAAAGTTCCTTAATTGTAATTTCTCTCTTTTAAAAGATTAAAACAAGTTTAGAATAAAGAGAGACTTACACTTCAATTTCAATATATAATGTGAAGATATTGAGGAAGTTTATACAATGTAAAATCAAGAATCTTCACAAAAACTTTCTTTCAAAAACTTTGATGAATTTTGATAAAACAAAGTTGGATCAATCAAAGTATTCTAATAAAGATAGATAAATATAAATCAAGTAAGAACAATGAATTTTGCACAAGAAAGATTCTCTAAAACATCCTCTTAGTTGTTGAAAATGAATGCAAGAGAGAAGGCTATTTATAAAACAAATTTCGCACATACTGTCTTTTGCGGTCGACCTATTCAGCCATGCGGTCGACCTCAATAAAGCCGTTGGAGTTCAAAAATAGGCAGTGCGGTCGACCTGAAAAATCAGGATTTCAAGATTTTGATTTTTTAAGGTTTTCTGATCAAAGTTGATTTTGAAAAAGATATTTTAAAGAATTTAAAAATGTTACTTGAGCTTTATGAAGTGCATTGCCAACTATTGATGCATTAACCTTACATAAGATTGAAAATCAATTTGTAAATGCTCAATTCTTTGTAGGCTTCATTGCTTGGTCTTCATGCTTTCCGACTTGAAATTTGATCTTGAATATCTTCAATTCTTTCTTGATCTTCTTTGCGTCTCATGTGCTTGATCACATAGTTTTGGTTTATATCTTTGATAGACGATTTGAACATTGAATGATTTGAATATTTATCATTACATGAAACACTTGAAGCACACTTGTTAGCAACACAATATATTCTTGTTTGTTATGATCAAAACAATAAGTTCAAGTTAACCATAGGTCAACATATTACCCCCTTTAGATGATTTTGAGTGCTTAAATGGACTCAACTAGAAATGATTTGTAGGTACAAATTACTCAAGCCTTGAAGAAGAAGCAGCTTAAACACAAGTTTTTTCTTCTTCAACTTAAAGAACAGGGCGAAAAAAATGATTGTGAGAAAAGACACTTTATAGTTTATATAATTGTTTGATTGTTTATTCTTGTGTTTTTGATTGACTATTATCACATATTTATAGTTTTCAACCAACACTACACAAAATAGTGCAAATAATTCACCAAAATTTGGATTCCAAAGTGAAAAGGTGCCAAAGTCAAAATGAGGAAAATCGGTCAGACGGCTAAATCTCTTATCTTGCAATCACAAGGTAGAAAACCATTACAATCACAAGGTTTTCCCAAAACAGCCTAATGGCTATCAACCATGTAATCCCATGGTTAAGTTCTTGCTATCGCAAGGAACAACTGAAATGCTCTAGGATTAGAAAACATGTTGTCTTACGATCGCAAGAAGTTTGGTTTTTGCTCTAAAGGGCAAAATTTTGCTCTTGTTGTAAAACTATCAAAATCATAACAAGAAATAGAGAGAAAGAGATGGAGAGCTTATATAGAAACTCTTCTCTTCAAGAGGTGCAATTTCACAAATGAAATGGCTCCTATTTATAGGAGTGAACAATGATACAATCGTAATATGTAAATTTTACAGGGCATAATAGTAATTATCATTCATACCTAACTTTTACCTAATTTCTAATAATAATTTATAACACTCCCCCTTAAATGACATATTAATCGCTTGCTCAATTGTCTGCCTCATTAAAACCTTGCTAAGAAAATCCAGTGGGATAAAACTTGAGCGAAGGAAAAAGAGTACAGCTGCTCCACTTGATGTTGGTCATCATTAATCATTGAGTCTAATATCCAAAATGACATCAATGATAAGTAGTACAAATCATGTACTGAAATTTGAAGTTCTGAAGTGCTTTAGTGCTTTAGTCCTGCCTCGTTAAAACCTTGTCAGTAAAATCCAATGGGACAAAATCTGAACGAAGGAAAAAGAGTACAGCCGTTGCCTCGTTAAAACCTTGTCAGGAAAACCTAGTAGGACAAAACCTGGACGAAGGAAAAAGAGTACAGCATGATTCTCCCCCTGAAGTGTGCAATCAAGTATTCATGAACCTTTTGAATAATGATATCATCTTTCGTCTGGAATATGTATATATGAAAATCTTCTTGTGTGTAGCCAATATCATAACATTCTTCATAAGATATCTATGATTTTCTTCATTTGTTGATATCATTCCAGCACAATTTAAAGATAGAGCTTGTTGTTGAATTATTACTTGCAGATAGCTGTGTCAATATCTCAAAAACCTTGCTAGGAAAACCCTGTGAGACAAAACCTTAGCGAAGGGAAAAAGAGTACATTATTCTCATTGATACGCCATAATTGCTGCCTCATTGAAAACGTTACTAGGAAAACCCTGTGGAACAAAACCTCGGCTAAGGGAAAAAGAGTGCAGCGCGTATTTGTTCCCTTCATAGGAATATCACAAGTATATTAATGCAATCTCAAATTATTTCATCAAACATATAGTTTGTGATGAGCTTTTATAAATAGTTTATAACTCATTTATGAAGTCATAGCTCATTTGTGATGTGCTGAACATGCTATACCAAGCAATGTTTAGTTAGTTGACTGATTGCATTACTCAAATCTAGAATTGATTCACTTCTATCAAAATCTAGAATTCACTTCTGATGAATAATTAAATATTCATTTTCAAATTCACTTCTGGTGAATATTCATTTTCCGGTGGATAATATAATTTTGCATATTGAAAATCAATTGCATGCCCAAATATTCAAATATAATAATAGTACACTCCAATTTCATTTTCAACATATTATATTATGGGGTCATATGTACCATTCTTCATGTGATTTTATTTTAAGAATCACATTTCATTCTATAATGATACTATTTAGGGCAAATTGAATCTTTCAATGATTTATACATGTATGTTCTTGCACTTTATAAACTGCAATTTCTAATTTACAGGAGTATAATCAATCATTGAAATAGATATCAATTTCGACATATAATCTATAATCATTTCGCTTGAAATCCCAACGTACCGTTTTCAACTGATACATCAAAGAAAACTCCTAAAGTACCGGGATGAGAATCACACTTTTTGATCTCACTCATTGGTATATCAAAGAGCTCAAACTAGTGATTTAGACTATATTCTATCCACCATATTTCATGCCAGTTCTATGAAAAATTTTGTGCGCAATGAGTCGTTTTTTTACAACTGTGTAATATTTTTCATTTGTACAAATAACTACTGGCATTACACATTTAAGTGTTTTGGACTTCAGGTCCTATAACAATAATCCCTACATCGGGGTTTTATACTTGGCCAAAGTATTATAATTTTATCAACCTCATTTTCATAATAGGGTTGTTTATGTATGCAGTCGACTTATTTATCGATTCCATTTCATCTCAATATAACATAGAGAGATCTCTGTATATGTTCTATCATCAGGTACCTGAGTCTCTTACATTTAATTATGACCCTTTTACTCACCATGAGTATTTAGCCTCAAAGGGATCATTTCAATTATTCAAAAGATATTTGTTTTTGGAATCGATTGTCATTATGCTTCAGGCATAATTACGCTTTAAGCTTGATCACGCTTCATGCGTGTTATTGTTTAATTTCCTCATAATATTCAAGAAACTTATATCAGTCGGCTAACAATGCCGCAACACATGTCATTTATAATTATGGATATAATCACAATCATATATCAAGTGTGTATTGTTGGAGTGTATATAGATATCGCACTTCTTAGAAATCATAAAGCTTTACAAGCTAATCTTTATTTCATCTTATTGACATGTTTGTATGTAAAATATTGCTGCATGAGAAATATTTATATTCAAATTGTTCTCATAACAAATAACTTGAGGCTTTTAATCTGCTAAATCATTAGCAATATAATATTCTATCATCTCAACTAATTCGTAAAATCATTAATGACTTTAAGATATATTCATGCTCGCATTTATCACTTTGCTCGTAATATCATTACTTGGGCAAATAATCAGTCATTAATTTTCTTAGTGAGATAATTAATTTGTCTTTGAGAACAAGCAACAATGATAACTTGTTAACCTGAACAATCTTCTGGTTCTTTAATGAATGTCATTTTGTATTCTCAATAAATCTCATTATTGAATTGGAATCTAACCAATCATTATAGAACTTCTGGTTCAGCAAGATATTTCACTTGTACATATGTATGAACTTCTGGTTCAATACAGTATTCATTTCATCGGTACGTATTTCTGTACAGTTCAAATCAGTATACCTTTATTAGTGTACTGAAAAAATCAGGTACAATATCCAAGAAAATATCTCATGATCTCAATCTTGTCGCCAAATCTTCCCTTATATCGAAAAAGGTGATGACGTATTATCTCATTGTTCCCACATTTTCAATAATTTATTCCATTATTTCTTGATGGAATCGATATCAGTGACACGCGGAGCCACCGCTCTTTTACGCGTTGAATAATGCATTTAAATAGATCGTTTGGGAAGAGATTAGATCCATAAAAAAATGGATGTTATATTATCAAATATTCACAAATATTATTCTAATCTTCCAGTAAATGTTTTGAAAAATATTTACCCAGTTCGACTTGAAAGATTGAGGCTACTGATGGATCAAGGCATTCCAGAAGATGTTCGTTGGTTGATCGAAGCAAAAGTTCGTTTAGCTGGTGAATTACCAGATTCATTTTCTAAGCACATGTCTGGCTTAGGTAAGAGTACTTTTGCAAAGAAGCGAAGAGCAAAAAGATTAAATAGTTGCTACAAATGTGCTCGATGGACATGTGATACCCGTTGTAAGTCAGTAGGATATTCATCCATAAATCGAGATGATAAGATAGACTTTATTAAGGGTGGATTGAGTAAGGAGTCATTGCATGATATCTGATTGACTCTTGAGACGCACCCTAGTGGGTATGTGCAGCGTGAGCTACTATCTTTATGGGCTAAATTCATCTGCGATAAAGAGCGTTATAATCTCAAAAATATAATAGTAAAAGATCATGTTTTCCATGCTGTTATAAACAATGATGTTTTGGCTATTCAGCATTGATATAAGGTAAATCAGTATATTGTGTGTATATATTTGCACATATATTTATAAAATATTTTCATGTTTCATTTCTTGAGCATTGATAAAGTGTATTGAAAAATCACCGAAAGGTAATCTTTATCAAAAGTAGTGTAATTTAGTCAGAAGTAGGTTTTCACTTTTTCAAAAGACGAGCAGTAAATAGTGAAGTTTTTCAAGTTTAAAAATCCAATGATTTTCACAGTTTCATGGATCCCAAATATGGTTTTGATGCCTTCATAGCCCTGCCCGGAGGTTTTGGTACTTTAGAGGAAATCTTTAATATTACCTCATGGGATCATTCAGATCTCCATACCAAGCCTATTGAGCTTTTAAATGTTAACAATTTCTTTGATGGTTTGTTAACATTTCTTGATTATGCTGTGGAACAGGGATTCATCTCTCCATTTTCTAGGAGAATCCTTATTTCTGCTCCTACTATCGAGGAACTGCTGGATAAGTTGCAATCATATATCCCCATACAAGATCCAGCAGGAGTTAAGATAGATTGGTCGCAAGGAAGGGGAATCAAGCGAAAGTGGAGTCCGGTTAATGTAAACTTAACTTTGTGAAGCCTAGAATAGGTGGTGATAGAGTACGGAGTATTCTCACTCTTGAGACACACCATAAATTTCTAGGATTTTATCAATGTTTAATCTTGTGTACCTCAAAGATTTAAGGTGGTAGAGTACGGAGTATTCTTACTCTTGAAACACACATTTTTCTTTATTTCCTCAAAAGATCAGAGGTGGTAGGATACGGCTACTCTCGAAACACATCTCTAATTTTGAGGATCATAAATGTTTTCCCCTTTTGTATTTTGCATGTATGAATCGTTTATACTTCTTCAGGAGCAATAATAATAATATCATTTCAGTATGTTTAGATGATAATTTTTACTTCTTCTGGAGTAAATATGTGCTTCTTATGGAATACATAAGTGCTCTTGGAAGAACTTTTTCAGATATTTATCATCTAATATTTATCTCATAATACTGATGAGATTATTTTCACATTAGCCATATCCGTGCTATCATGTGATATTATCTTATCATACATCAACATTCTCTTGTTGGATAATTCATTTTTCATCCATCTTTTCAATACAGATAATGGTAACTTTTGGTACCGTTTGATAAAATATTTTTATCAACATTCACCAGCTTTTTTGGTAATGATAACTTCTGGTATCATTTAATGAAGTATCAAATAACAATAATATTGTATATATATATATATATATATATATATTAACAATAATAATACTGGGGTTATACCACCACGTATATATGTTGACAACAACCTCTAATATGTTAGAATTAACCAACAACTGAGGTGTTTCTGAAATAATATAAAATATGAATATATATAAAGTATTCCATATATTCAATTGATAGACCAACCATATAGGCGGTGTCAACATAATGAAATAATTACCTTTCATGAGTGAGCGGTCATATCTTCAAATCCAGTCAAGGTATTCATAATATTGAGCGAGTCATATCCTCAAATCCAGTCAAGGTATTCATAATAGTCCAATCCGTTACGATAATGAGCCATATCCAGTTAAGGTATAAATTCAGTCCATAATAACTCAATCAATCACGGTATGACAATGATTATTACGTATACCTTGTTTAAACTCTTTAATTTATCTTGTTGTTCACATATTAATCGTTAATTTACGATTAATATACTTTTATGTATTACCAAGGGCAAAATGGTCCATATTTTAATATATTACTCATATGGATAAATCGAAACCATCAATAGGTTTGAAATTTAATTTACAACAAATTTACTTTTGGTCTGAAGTTCAAAATCTCGTCGGAAGTGCTTCAAAAACAGTTTTTAAGAAAATCGCCACGTTCGACGGCCGGAAAATTTCAAAATTGCACAAAACAGAAAAGTAAGATCATAGAAAAATAAAAAACATCAAGATGAACAAACTGCCTGTTGACGTCGTCGCCGAAATCTTCGTCACGCGCCGTCACGCGCCACTTCGACGTCTGCGCATGGGATTCAAGCGCCACCGCGCCGGTGACTCTGCCGTCGACACGCTCCGATGCCGGAGGATCGTCCCGTCGCCATCGTCATGGATATGGTCTCCGATCATCGTTTGTGATGTGATCCGTTATGGGGATCACCAAGAACACGCGGAATTAAACGCCGGAAAGCTCTAAAATCCAAGATAGTAGACGGTAACAATGCAACCCCGACCTCACGACGCAAGAACTATGGGTATATTAAACCCAAAACCCGTTACGATGCGGAGATAAGAACCACAAAGGGGGAACGCCACAAAGGTTGTCAAATCCTTTGATAAGTTTAATTTGTTCGACGAGAACACGAAGAAAATATAAGGGAATATCTCACCTTCAATATCATTAATCTCAAGAATAAAGTTGTGTTTTACAATGCTGAATAAAGCCATATATATAGGCAAAGAAAATAAAGCAACTAAAAATAAACTAGAATTCAACCTAAACTAAAAAGCTAAAAACGCCTAATATTAACTTAAAATTCGGAACCTAATTTACGGCCGTGAAAACAACCTTTACGGCCGTAATCACGCTACGGATTAAAAATTGACAACATATGTTACGGCCGTGAAAATGACCTTTACGGACGTAATCAACATTCTGAACTAAAAGATACCAAACTCTTTACGGACGTGAAGATGTGGGTTACGGCCGTAAGTCCTCTTCTGCAAAATTTCGCCATTGTCGTGTTACGGCCGTAATATTGGCTTTACGGCCGTGAATCCGTTACGGCCGTGATTTCAGTCTTTACGGCCGTGACTCAGCTGCTGCCCAATTTCTTGTTCTTCCTTGATCCAAATGCATTGCAATAACTTTGGATCCTCTTCCACATTCTTATGCAACGTATATAAAGTCTTTGCACTAGAGCACTCGTCCATCCACGCTTGCATGAATCCTTGCATTGCCTGCTTGATTCTTTTGGCTCTTTGTCTCGTTATTGGTCCTACAGGCACGTGCAACGGGTCAACGTTCTTCGAGCCACTCCGGAACTCATCATCCCCTCCCTGTTGAAAAGGATTCGTCCTCGAATCATCACCTGCATCAAACAGAGAAAGATCAGCAACATTAAATGAAGCAGACACATTATACTCACCTGGAAGATCGAGCTTATATGCATTCTCATTTATCTTTTCAAGGATCTGAAAAGGGCCATCGCCTCTTGGCTGCAACTTAGACTTTCTTAGGGTTGGGAATCGCTCCTTTCGCAAGTGCACCCACACCCAATCACCTGGCTCGAACGTCACTTGCCTCCTACCTTTGTTGGCATGAGTCGCATAACGCTCATTTTTCTTTTCAATTTGTCCTTTCACCCTCTCATGAAGTTCTTTCACAAACTTAGCCTTTTTCGCCCCGTCCAAACTGCTCCGTTCATCTGCAGGTAAAGGAATTAAATCAAGAGGAGTTAGCGGGTTGAAACCATAAACAACTTCAAAAGGTGAACATGAAGTAGTAGAATGCACAGATCGATTATAAGCAAATTCCACAAATGGCAAACATTCCTCCCAACTTTTTAGATTCTTATTTATTATAGTGCGCAAAAGTTGGATTAATGTCCTATTAACTACCTCGGTTTGACCATCAGTTTGTGGGTGACATGTAGTTGAAAATAACAATTTAGTACCCATTTTCCCCCACAAGACTTTCCAAAAGTAGCTTAGGGACTTAACATCCCTATCAGACACAATACTCCTAGGTATCCCATGGAGTTTTACAACTTCCCTAAAGAATAGGTCCGCTATGTTAGTTGCGTCATCAGTTTTATTACAAGGAATAAAATGCGCCATTTTGCTAAACCTGTCTACCACCACAAATATCGAGTCTTTACCTTTTTTTGTCCTAGGCAGACCTAACACAAAATCCATAGATATATCTACCCAAGGTTCATTAGGTACGGGCAAAGGTGTATACAAACCTTGTGGCAAGACTCTAGACTTAGATTGTTTACAAGTTATGCATCTTTCACAAATATGGTGAACATCCCTTTTCATTTTAGGCCAATAAAAATGTTCTTGTAAAGTTTCTAACGTCTTAAGAACACCAAAGTGTCCCATTAACCCCCCACCATGAGCCTCACGCACTAGCAATTCACGCATAGAACAATTAGGCACACAAAGTTTACTTTCCCTAAACAAATAGCCTTCATGCCTATAAAATTTATCAATTGCACCCTTTTCACATGAAGCATAAATGGTAGAAAAATCAGGGTCATTAACATATATACCTTTTATATACTCGAACCCAAGCAACTTCGCATTTAAAGAAGTTAAGAGAACATACCTGCGAGAAAGGGCATCTGCTACCACATTCTCCTTACCTTGCTTATAGCGAATGACATATGGAAATGTCTCAATGAATTCTATCCAACGGGCGTGTCGTTTGTTTAGTTTACCTTGTCCCTTGAGGTGTTTCAGTGACTCGTGGTCAGTGTGTATAACGAATTCCTTTGGCCACAGATAGTGCTGCCATGTTTCCAAGGCACGAACAAGAGCATAAAGCTCCTTGTCGTAGGTCGGATAATTCAAAATTGCCCCACTCAGCTTTTCACTAAAAAATGCAATCGGTCTTTTTTCCTGCATAAGAACAGCTCCAATACCTATTCCTGATGCATCACATTCAATCTCAAAGGTTTGGTTAAAGTTAGGTAAAGCTAAAACCGGTGCAGAACATAACCTATCCTTAAGCATTTTAAAAGCATTTTCTTGTGCTTCCCCCCAATGGAATCCTACACTTTTCTTGACTATTTCTGTTAGTGGTGCTGCAAGTGTGCTAAAATCTTTAACAAACCTCCTATAAAACCCAGCCAACCCGTGGAAGCTCCTAACCTCCGTAATACTTTTGGGAGTTGGCCATTCTTTAATAGCACGAATTTTCTCCTCATCTACCTCAACACCATTAGAACTAACGACAAAACCAAGAAAAATTACCTTTTCCATGCAAAAAGTACACTTTTTAAAATTAGCATATAGTTTCTCAGTTTTCAAAACTTCCAAAACAGATCTTAAATGTTCGATGTGATCACCTAAGTTCTTACTATATACCAGAATGTCATCAAAGTATACCACGACAAATTTACCAATGTAAGCACGCAAGACATGATTCATTAATCTCATAAAAGTGCTAGGTGCATTTGAGAGGCCGAACGGCATAACCATCCATTCATATAAACCACATTTGGTTTTGAAGGCGGTTTTCCATTCATCACCTTCTTTCATACGAATTTGGTGATAACCACTCTTAAGGTCTATTTTACTAAAAATACTAGCACCATAAAGTTCATCAAGCATGTCATCAAGTCTAGGTATGGGATGGCGATACTTTACCGTAATATTGTTGACTGCCCTACAGTCCACGCACATCCTCCAAGTCCCATCCTTTTTGGGTACCAACAGAACTGGTACTGCACATGGGCTCATGCTTTCCCGAACATAGCCCTTTTTCAGCAGCTCTTCAACCTGCTTTTGTAGCTCCTTGGTCTCTTCTGGATTGCTCCTATAAGCTGGCCTGTTTGGAATGACCGCTCCTGGCACGAAGTCAATCTGGTGTTCAATCCCTCGAATTGGCGGTAGCCCACTAGGAATATCCTCGGGAAATAAATCTGCAAATTCCTGCAAAAGAGACATAGCTAAACTGGGGAGGGAGTGGTTAGCTTCATCAAGCACAAGGAGGGATTCCTTGTACATTAGTAAAATCACAGGTTTATTTGTAGAAATAGCTTTGGTGATATCACTCTGTTTTGCGTAGAAGCTTACCTTTGTTTTCTCTCTTTTACTGGCACTCTTCACACCCTCTCCTTTTTCTGGGATCGTGGTCCCAACTCTCGGTTTTTCACACAACTCTCCTTTTTCCGGGATCGTGGTCCCGACCCTCTTCTGTTCACTCAACTCTCCTTTTTCCGGGATCGTGGTCCCGACCCTCTTTCTCTCTTCCTCACTTTTTAATTTCAATTGGTCTTCATAGACCTGTTGAGGTGACAAAGGCATTAGTTTGACATTTTTCCCATCCTTAGTGAAGGTATACCTATTTTTAAATCCATCATGAATAACCTTCCTATCGAATTGCCATGGCCTGCCCAACAAGATGTGCCCCGCATGCATGGGTACCACATCACAAACCACCCTATCTTCATACTTCCCAATCGCCAAATCAACTACCACTTGTTTATTTACCTTAATCTCACCCGATTCATTTAACCACTGTAGCTTATACGGCCTAGGGTGTTTTAGCATAGGTAGGCACAATTTCTCTACTAAAGTAGTGCTGGCAACGTTCGCACAACTACCCCCATCTATTATCAAACTACACACTTTGTTATTCACAAAACACCTAGTATGAAATATATTTTCTCGCTGCTCACCCGACTCTTCCACCTTAACTTGAGTACTAAGGGCTCTCCTAGTGACAAGTGATTTAGCTACTGCATAGTCCGCATCATCATTTTCACTAACATCCTCTAGAGCTGGCATATCCTTATACTCATCCTCCACTTCTCCCCCTTTCTCATCCTCCGAACTTAATACCCCATCATGCATAACCAATATTCGTTTATTTGGACATTGTGAAGAAATATGTCCTAAACCGGAACATTTAAAGCAACGGATATCTCTAGTCCTAGAAGCTTGAGAGTCAGAAGTAATTTTACCTTTGTTGGGTGGCTCTACCTTTCCCTTCGATGCCTCAAATTTATTTTTCTGCACAACCCCTTCATTTTTGGAAATCCCACTCCACGTAGACTTACCAAAAGAATTGGAACTTGTAGAGAATTTGGAAGTTCCCTTCCTTTTTAACTGTCGCTCCACTTTCATGGACATGTGAAGCATTTCCTCCAAATCGATATAATGCTGCAATTCAATAACATTAGCAATATCTCGATTTAAACCATTTAAAAACCTAGCCATGGTTGCCTCCGGGTCTTCCTCTATATTAGCCCGAATAATGGCAACCTCCATCTCCCTATGGTAATCCTCTACACTCTTACTACCTTGGGAAAGGGTTTGTAATTTTTGGTAAAGATCCCTATAGTAATGTCCAGGCACAAATCGTTTTCTCATAAGGGCCTTCAACTCATCCCAAGTTTCAATAGGCCTCTCCCCATTTCTCCTTTTACTAGTTACCAATTGATCCCACCATACTATAGCATAATCAGTAAATTCTACGACTGCCAATTTAACCTTCTTAGCTTCAGAATAATTATGACAATCGAAAATTAATTCTACCCTCTTTTCCCATTCAAAATAAACGTCCGGATTACTCTTACCCTGAAACGAGGGAATGGACATTTTAATGTTACCAACATGTCCATCTACATCATCCCTACGATCACGCCTATATCCCCTATCACGTCTTTCTCTCCGATCTCGTCTCCTACCAACACTAGTAATAGACAATTCACCACTATCCTCATCACTATCAACAACCTCAACATGTTCATTCCTAGCTCTAAATTGTGGGTTGAAGTCATACCTTAGTGGTCTCCGTAAATTAGGGAAATTGCGCGGTTGTTCCTGACGTGGTTGAACATTTCCCGCACCTCGTGTCTCCCCCGGATTATTATCCCTTTCCACATTCACGCCGGATTGTGGACCAAATTTTGCTTCCAACTTGGCATCCAACCTCGCTTCCCATTTTGCCAAACGTTCCTCCACCATTGCAAGCATTTTAAAATCTTGAAGATCCTTTTCCGTTGACGAAACTTCCTTCTGCGACATGGTTAGTAATAAAGAAAAGAGAAAAAAATATTAAATAACGATCCTCACGTGTTTTATCGCTCGTGTATCACTCAATTTGGCTTTTTCCCTCTATTATTCTCACCACTCTGCCTTTTTCCTCTCGATTCCCTTTTTCCCACGTTCTCAAAGAACCCACCAAACTAGTCACGGATTTGGTCCTTGTGGAATAAACCCCAAAGTGCAAATAAGGAAAGTTGATGGAAAATATTGGAATTAGGAAATTTAAGAAAGAAATTATGGAAACAAGAATTCTATTGCAAGAAGAAGTTTTATGGAAACAAGAATAAAGAATTTTATGGAAACAAGGATTTGTTGGAAAGATTTGCCAAATATTATTTTCTTGATTTCTTGTTCGAATCAACAACACTTCTTTTCTTCCTTTTTTTTTTTTTTTTGTGAATATTTAATAACTGGAAATAAAAGAAAAAGAACTGGAATACTAAATAATTGGATTTAGAGACAGGCTCTGATACCAGATGATGTGATCCGTTATGGGGATCACCAAGAACACGCGGAATTAAACGCCGGAAAGCTCTAAAATCCAAGATAGTAGACGGTAACAATGCAACCCCGACCTCACGACGCAAGAACTATGGGTATATTAAACCCAAAACTCGTTACGATGCGGAGATAAGAACCACAAAGGGGGAACGCCACAAAGGTTGTCAAATCCTTTGATAAGTTTAATTTGTTCGACGAGAACACGAAGAAAATATAAGGGAATATCTCACCTTCAATATCATTAATCTCAAGAATAAAGTTGTGTTTTACAATGCTGAATAAAGCCATATATATAGGCAAAGAAAATAAAGCAACTAAAAATAAACTAGAATTCAACCTAAACTAAAAAGCTAAAAACGCCTAATATTAACTTAAAATTCGGAACCTAATTTACGGCCGTGAAAACAACCTTTACGGCCGTAATCACGCTACGGATTAAAAATTGACAACATATGTTACGGCCGTGAAAATGACCTTTACGGCCGTAATCAACATTCTGAACTAAAAGATACCAAACTCTTTACGGCCGTGAAGATGTGGGTTACGGCCGTAAGTCCTCTTCTGCAAAATTTCGCCATTGTCGTTTTACGGCCGTAATATTGGCTTTACGGCCGTGAATCCGTTACGGCCGTGATTTCAGTCTTTACGGCCGTGACTCAGCTGCTGCCCAATTTCTTGTTCTTCCTTGATCCAAATGCATTGCAATAACTTTGGCTCCTCTTCCACATTCTTATGCAACGTAAATAAAGTCTTTGCACTAGAGCACTCGTCCATCCACGCTTGCATGAATTCTTGCATTGCCTGCTTGATTCTTTTGGCTCTTTGTCTCGTTATTGGTCCTACGGGCACGTGCAACGGGTCAACGTTCTTCGAGCCACTCCGGAACTCATCAGTTTGGATATACGGTTTGGCGTGAATTTGCTTTGAAAGTTTCGGGTTACACAATTTCTCCAATTTTTCTATAGACTTGAAATTGATTTTCTAATCTATGATGTATAAATGATTTTCTAACACCAAAAACACTAGATTTGGAAAATGAAATGTTGATTAATAATAATCGGGTTTCTGATACAGAGGTTCATCATTTAGATGCAACTGTAGAGCATACTCCCGTCATATTACTCAATAAGTTAGAGACTCGTGCTGATAACGTGTTGTAAAACTATCAAAATTATAACAAGAAATAGAGAGAAAGAGATGGAGAGCTTAGAGAGAAACCCTTCTCTTCAAGAAGTGCAATTTCAAAAATGAAATGGCTCATATTTATAGAAGTGAACAATGACACAATTGTAATATGTAAATTTTACAGGGGTATAATAGTAATTATCATTCATACCTAACTTTTACCTAATTTTTAATAATAATTTATTACAGCTCTAACCCTATTTTCTATGTTTGTTCCATTTTCTCCTTTCTCAATGTCCAATTCTCCTCCTTGATATTAGTTTGAACATCTCTTTGAAATTGTGGTGATCAAATTACATCATAAAGTTGATAAGAAATTTTCAAGTGTTCTTTTATACAATTTAATTTAATTCGGCAATGTCCCGATTTTCAAAAAAAAAATAAAATTCGGCAATGTCCCAATACAATGGACAAGATTTTCCATTTTATTTCTTTAATCTTGTCCATACTATGCAGTAAAGCCATGTTGTAGACGCTAATGATCTGATCTAGTGATATATTCATATTCGGCATTTCATTTTATTTTATTTGCTATTTTTCTGAATTTTCATGTAACGTAAAGCCTGTCATTGAGAACAAAAAATTCTTGAGGGTTACTGGTCTTGGACATTTGATATTTTTCTTCTTGAAAGTGTGAATAGTGAATTAATGAGGCCAATGATCATGAAGTTTTGAGTAATTAATGTTAGTGGTCGAAAATACATTTTTTCCCGTAATAATCACTCATGCTTTTAAAGATTTACACTAATAACATATGTGAGGCTTTCATGCACTCGTGTATAACTATAATCAAACTATATTATTTTATTAAGTCAAGTCAGTAAAAGTCCTTTAAAATAGTGAGTAACTTATTATTTAAGTCAAATTATTATTATTTTTCTCATCTAAACATGCTTAATTTTCAATTGCTAGTTTTCCATTTTTGGCTGATTTGACATAATAATAAATAATAATGTTGTTTAGTAGCGCATTCACACTCAATGGCATCGTATAGGACAACGTAAATATTTTTAATCGAGCAACCACGATGGTAAACCTTAAAAATTTAAGCGACTATTCGATAAGAAAATACTTTAAGTGAACATTAGCTTAATTAATCCGTAAAGACTTGCAAGCTTCACTAAATAGTAAATACTTTTTACCGTTTGGCTAACTTCAGATTAGGAGAGTACCAAGTAGGATTAAAGTACAATTTGAAAAAAACAAAAGAATTTTATGAACCCCTCATCTTCAAACCCTTCAACTTCAAACTCAAACGAAATAGACATTGAAAAAAGCTTTCCAAAAATTTTGTTAGACTTTGAATATTTGCTTTTAGAAACCAAAAGAGAAGTAAGATTTACATACAGAAGTTTAGAACAAGATTATAAAATACTAGATCTTGCAATAAAACAAAGATTTCCTCATTTAAATCTTTATCATTTCAAACAAAATATAATTAGTGAAAATAGAAGAATTTGGGACTTATATAAAAGAGTAGAAGAACTTGAAGAGATTTTAAGAACTAAGAACATAAAAACAAATAGTCAATATTATCATTTCTATTTAGAACAATATAGAATAGATACAGGATATTATAAACAAGACTGTGAAAGCCTTTTAGATCAGTAGAACTTCCGCACCAAAGCAGATCCCTGCAACCAACTTTAAGATAAACTCTTTCGCGCCAGTGGCTGAGTTTATCTTTTAGGTACCCCCCCCCCTCCCCTCCTCTTTGGTATCAGAGTCATAGATAATAAGAAAAACTTAGAATATTTAGACCTAAAACTTTGTACTAACAATAGAAAAACCAAGACAGTAGATAATAATATTGTAAATTGTAATTTAGAAACAAAGCATAAATTACATAGTTTGTTTTTAGAAGATTGAAGCTAGGATCTTTTAATAGATTTAATCATAAATTTCTCCAGAAATTTAGAATAAGAAAATAAAAGATTTAACAAAACTTTAGAAACAGTTTTAGATCATCTTAAAACAAAAAGTACAGAATTAAGAAATATCAAAGAAAATTTAGATTTTATTAAAAATCAAAATTGTGTTATTTTAGAAAAAATATTCAAACAAGACAATGGTAAATTAGATTTTTTTAGAAATAACAAAAATTTTAAATTTTAATAAATATAAAGAAATTGAACTAGAAATAAAAAAGATAATCATTAAAACAGAATAATCTGTTAAAGAATTAAGAAAACTAATTCTTAGTTAATGAACGAAAGCCTCTTATTAGATAGAAATTATCTTGAAGCTTTAGATTATTGTTTATCTTTTCACAAAGAACCACAAGAAATTTCAAACCTAGACTCTCCAAAAGCAACAGAAGCAGTTTTAATTAAACAAAATAATTTAATAATAACACTTTTAGTATCTTTACATAAGAAAATTGACGCTTTAGACAAAAGAAAAGTAACAAACTCCACATCAGATATAGAAAGTAATTTAAGACCCATAACAGGAAAATTAAGTAATTTAAATCTTGAAAAAACAGGTAAAGAAAAATTACAAGAAGACTACCAAGAGAATTAAAATTTCCAAGATGAACTTATCAACACCATTCTTAGGAAGATCTAGAACAATTAGTGAAGGAACATCTAGACCTAGTACATCAGGAATTAACAGGAACCTGTTAGATAGAATATTAAGAAGAACAGAACAACATAACCAAAGTATAGAAGAAATCATAGATCCACAACAAGATTATGCTAGATTCCAAATACATGGCTTAAGAATACTTAATCCAGATGTTTTATATAATAGAGGAGTTTTTTAATCCAGAACACAGTTTTTTAGACATCATAGAGAGATATCAATACAATGCATATGTAACCAAGTTGTAAAGTTAAATTTAATATCAGAAGACTTTAAAAAAGAACCCAGAAAGAAAAATTACAGATTTATTCATTTATGATTAATTGTTATAGGGACAAAAGGCTTAACTAGAAAAAGTCTAGGATGTAAGACATTGATTACTATTTATGATGAAAGATTTAATAATATAGACAAAAGTCAAATAGCAAGCATAGAAGTATACATGAATAACAATAATGGTATTATTTATTATAATCCAGACTTTTTAATGACTATTAAAGATTTTTCAGAGAAAATTAAAATAGGTATACAAACTAAAGGATATGAAGATGCAAATAGTGGAGATAATCTATTAGTACACATAGGATTTTTAGGAAGATGTTCATTTAATTCACAAACCAGACATAAAGTATATATGGATAAAGCTGTAGGATTAATGAGTAGTAAAGGAATTCATATGGTTAAACCAAAAGAATTCTCAACAGAACAATTAGTAGGATTAGAATGTGATATGGATAAATTCTTAGAAGAAGAAGAAAAACCAATAGCACCAAGAGAATCATTAACATATGAAGATGCACATGGTATAAGATTTATAGATTATAGGCAAATCCAAAAAGAACCTGATGAAGAAGAACCAGAGGAGGAACCATATCAAGAAAATGTTCACATAGAATTAATAGGAGAAAATTTTGATAAAATAATTTTACCAAAAGAATTAGAAATTATTCTTAACAAAGAAGAATCACTAGAATTAGAAGATCAAATGTATATTTCAAAACAAATAGAAGAAAATGAATATTTGTACTATGATTCAGAACAAAATATTAGAATAGGAATCATAGATGAAGAAGAAAAATTTAATGACAATAAATCAGATGTTACAAATTATAGTTATATAAAAGAACTCATGGAAGATACAAGTACATATAGAACTTTTGATGAAACTCCTTTTGATAAGACTACAAAACATGAGAATATTATTTATGGAGACGGTTTTCCCCCTAAAGCAGCTTATACTACATACAATGAACCCCTACAAAATAAAAGATATGTAGCCAAAGGAAGTGAAAGACCCTTAGAAAATAAAATAGAATTCCAAGCAGCTGCAAAATCTCAGATGTTAAATATAATAGCACATGATCCACAAACTTGGACAAATGTTATAGATGTTTGGAAAAACACAATTATAGGACACTACATTAGGAATTTCCAAGAAATGGAACCTTTAGATATGTATAGGTATTTAGAAATATTTTTAGGAGAAAGTACTAAAACAGTGTGGGAAGCATATAAAACAGAAAGAAAAAAAAAATTGATTAGCTTGTTAGTTTAGGAAGTAATCTTTATAAGTTTGTTAATAAGATACAAATATTAATCACTGGAGCAGTCCCAAACTCAGGACACATGAGTATACAAAGAAAAGTTATGAGAGACTTAGAACAACTTAATTTATATAAATAGACTAAAGGAAAATATGTTAAGAAATTTTTAAATGAATATTATTATTTAACTTCAATTTCAAGAATACATTTAATCAAGAAATAGGAAATAAGTTGTTTCATAAACTACCAGGGCCATTAGGATTAGAAATAATAGAATCATGGAATAATTTAATATCAGTAAGAGAACAACTAGAAAAGAAATGGAGCATAGGACACAGAATCTAACATGTAATTAGATGTTTAGAAGGAAAGTGCATAAAATTACAAATTCAAACACAACTAAAAACGATATATTATAAGTTCTGTAAAGATATTTTTACCCCCACGGACTTATGGAGCCTCAAGCTCCAAACCTTATAAGAAAAAATTTAAGAAAAATTATAAAAGACCAATTAAGAAATGGTATTTCTTAAGAAAGTCAAATAAAAGAAAACCTTATTTAGATGAGAAAAGACATGTAAGAAAATTTAAACCTGATAGAACTTATAAAAATAAACTTAGTTGTTTCGTTTGTAATAGTAATGAATACTTAGAAAGAACTTGCCCAAAAAGGATAAATAGTTATGACAGAAAAAGTACTCTTATTGAATGTATAAATGAAGACCTCATACAATTAGACGAATATATTTCAGATAAAGAATCAATTTACAGCATATTTTCAATAGAAGATAAATCAGAGTTAGAACAAGAAGAATCTGATTATGAAATCATAGATGAATTTTCAAATTTAAAAATAGCTGAAAATTCAGAATCTGAAGAAGAAGTTAATCTAGTTGAAACATTAATAGAAACCTGTATACATAATTGGCAGAAAAACATAGGAACAGATAATATAGCATGTTTTATTTGTAATTGGTATCCAACTAGAATGCTTAGGGCAAAATGTTTAGAATGTTATAAAGAAACATGTATTAAATGTTTAGAAAACAATGGGATAATTGAAAACGAAGAAGTAAAATTAGAAATTACTAAAGAGCAAATTGAAATTTCTGAAATAAGAATTTTAAGAAGTAGAATTGAAAATCTAGAAGAAATGCAAAAATTATTAGTAAAAAGAATAGAAATTCTAGAAACCAATAACAAAGGTAAAGGAATTGTGATTGAAGAACCAGAACAAAATTTAGAATGTTTACAAATAAATTATGTCCAAGTAGTATCTAACTAAGAAAAACTTAAAAGTATTAAGGTAAAATGTCAAATAAGAATATGAGACTATATTATTAAGTGTTTAGGATTAATAGACTCAGGATGTAATAATTGCATAATAAATAAATAAATAATTCCAGACAAATGCATAATAGGATCCAAAAATCCAATAGATGCACAACGAATGGATGGAGATTTATACACATACATAATTATTAAGACCTAATAGTAAAATTAGTTTTGAAACTAATTGTAGATTAAGTATAGAATACACATTACCTAGAGATTCTACATGGATTAGACCATTAAACTTAAAAGAAACAGATTTTACTATAGGATTAAGTTTTTTATTAAAAGACAATGGTAATGTTACAATTACTAAAGATTTTATACATTTACAAAAATATACACTATTTACTCCAACACAACATTTACACTTTCCATCAGAGTGCTCTGAGAACCGTGGTGGAAACCCTAAAGAAAAAATTTGCCCCTGTAATTAAGAAAGAGAATGTCAACTCATTGAAAAAGAACCATTAGAAGATGAACTATTAGAAGAACCATTAGAAAATGAAATAGAAGAACAAAACTTTGGACCAATTGAACTTATAGATAATGAAAAAATTTATAATACATTAATCACATAACAAGAAATAGAAAATTAATTAGTAAATTAGAAAAGATGGAAATATTAAGAGAAAATGTTTTAAAATATTGGGAAAAAAATAAAGTTTTTTGTGAACTAATAATCAAAAATTCAGAATACATTATTAGAACAAAAAATATTGAAGCTACTAATCTAGACTTAGAAGATTTCAAAATGCACATAGAAGAATTGTTAAAATTAGGAGTAATTAGAAAATCTGATAGTCCACATAGATCAACAGTCTTTATAGTCAGAAAACATTCAGAAATAGTTAGAGAAAAAAGTAGAATGGTAATAAATTACAAAAGACTTAATGATAACACCATAGATGATGCTTATAAAATACCAGATAAGACAGTATTAATAAATAAAATACAAGACTGTAAGATTTTTAGTAAGTTTGATTTAAAATCAGGATTTTGACAAATCAAGATGCACCCAGACAGTATAAAATGGATAGCATTCACTTGCCCAGAAGGACATTATGAATGACTAATAATGTCATTTGGGAGTATATTCAATAAACATAGTAAGTTCATAGTAGCATATATAGATGATATTTTAGTTTTCAGAAAAAATAGAAGAGAACATAGAGGACATTTGCAGATTGTTTTCTCAGAATTTATTAAACATGGATTAATTATTAGCAAAAAGAAAATGGTATTATTCAAAGAATACATAGATTTTTTAGGAGTAAATATAGGATAAGGAGAAATTAAATTACAACCAGATATAGCCCAGAAAGCTTTAGAATTTTCAGACAAACTTGAAGATTTAAAACAAATCCAAAAGTTTTTAGGATTAGTAAATTATGCAAGACCATTTATTAAGGATTTAGGAAAAATTGCAGGACCTTTATATTCAAAAACTTTACCAACAAGACAAAGATTCTTTAACCAAGAAAATATAAAATTAGTACAAGAAATCAAAAATAGAATAAGAGATCTACCAAAGTTAGCAATGCCATTAGATACAGATTACTTAATTATAGAAATAGATGGAAGCATATTAGGATGGGGAGCGATTTTAAACTGCAAACCCAATAAGTATGCAGACAAAAATACTGAAAGAATTTGTAGATATAATAGTGGTAGTTATAAGGAAAAAGGAAATTTAAGTAGCATAGATACAGAATTATTGGCTGTTAATTATGCTTTAGATAGCTTTGAATTATTTATCGTTTCCAAAAAAGAAATAACAATAAGAACAGATTGTGTAGCAATAGTTTCTTTTTATAATAAACTCAAGTTAGATTCAAAAAAGACTAGTAGAAGAAGATGGTTAAATCTTATTGATAGGATTACAAACACTGGAATAAATATAGAATTCGAGTACATTAAAGGAGTTGATAATAAAGCAGCAGACATCTTAAGTAGGATAGTAGAAAACAAGAATTTCTTAAATCTTGAATATACTGTTTACAGATGTCTAGACCTCCACAAAGACCAGGAATTCCTCCAGGGAATTCTTATGCATCTACAGCATCATTCCATACTTCATCTAATCAGAACAGACCATATTACCAAGAACGTATAAGATTTGGTGCACAAGAACTTATATGTTTTCCTAGTAGTAATATTTCATTTAAAGCACTTGCACATGTTTCACTTTCAAAAGAAGAAAAATGTATTTTAGACAATTTATGGATTTCTTACAACAAAAACCCCCAAAAGATCAGAAGTATTTCCTAGCATCCATGAATGCATTTTCAGAACATTTTAATCAGACCATAACAAGGTTTAAGTTTTATGTGGTAAATAAAGGTAAAAAACTAGGAGTTTTCCATACATGGTTAGAAATTTTGGATATCATTAGAGATTTTAAAGACCCTCTTTACAAATGTTTTACAAATCTTCAAGAAGCCCTTGAATCAGCCAGACAACATATAGGGATTAATTTTTAAGTTTCACCATCTTTGAAAAATTACCAAGACCCTCCACTTGATTTCTCACCAAACAGAGATCAGAGTATTTTTTGTAGTCATTGTGAGTGTATGCAAAATAATTTTAGAGTGATCAATGAGTATAACCAGAACCTCCTTTCAGAAAGAACCTCTCTACAAAAGAAAATCACCGAACTTGAAAAAAAAATCATTAGTCTTAAGTTAAGCAAATGTACTACTCAGCCAAAGAAGTCAGTAGCTAGTCCAATTCAAATGGCAACTGGTAAAGACCCATCAAGCCCCTTTTTGGCTATGGACTTGCCAAAAGTCCAACAGATTCAGGGAACTGTTGATTTCCCTACTTCTCAGGCCCAACAAGAAAATCTTACACAGACTCGGAATAGGTGTGTGTGGGATACATTAGGCCAGCCCAGTGAAAAGTTTGATTACTTAGTAAGATATTCCCAAGAACCAGTCACAAGCCCAACCCAAGAAGGATCCAGTCAGAATATTAGCAAAGACAAAGGAAAGGAAATTCTCCAGGATGCTCAAGACCCAGATGATGATGTTATTTCCATTAATCAATTACTTTCTCAAATTTAGAAACTTCAGAAATCCACAAGAAGTAGTGAAGAACCATCAAGAAGAAAAAAGAAACTAACTATTAAGAAAAAGAAAGAAAAAGATATAAAAGAAAAAATGAACGAAGCAATTAACTAAGTTTTTGAAAGAATCTTCGCAAAAGACAAATTAACAAAAGAAAAAGAAATTAAAGAATGCCCACAAAAAGAAAATTTACCAGAACCAGATAATTCAAACCAAGGTAACATTGATGACTTTGAAGAACATGAAAGAGACGGATATAATAATTCAGATAGTGGGATGTCATTTTCCTCCATTGCCAAACATAATTTGAACACGTAGAAAGACAGAAGATGCTGCTGACACAAGAAGACAAAAAACTTTAATAAAGAAAGATACCGTGGACCAAGGTAGGACAATCCTTTTTTACCAGAAATTTCTCGGTGAAACGCGAGTCATAAAAGGACAGACAGCTGTAAAAGAAAAATAGACAGAAAGAAGAAGCGTGAAGACTTTTTAGGATAAGCTTTACTTTTTCAGATTCCTTTAGGGACTTTTTTGTAAATTTGCTCCCTAGAATTTCTCTATATAAGTAAGACGTTTTCATTTGGTTAAGGCAAGAGTTTACAACCGGTGTACTCCTTGCCTTAAATCCTTGAGAACCTCCTTATCCAGAAAAAAATCTCAATCCAAAACCATTGTATAGCTAAATAGGAATTTGTGAATACCTCCGAAGTACTTTTCTTCCAAAGTTTATTTAAATCCTTTAGGGGACTTTCCGAAAGGGAAATCCTTAGTTGTATTATCTTTAAGATGTTTTAATAAATCTTCAAAAATTATTTTCATTTCTGTTTTTATATTTTTATATTCATGTTTTAATTTCAGTTGTTTATATGTTGCAAATTATCTGATGAATTATAATTCATTACATCATATGTATATTATAAATGCATAACTTGATTTTTAGAAGCCATACTGTTTCTAGGTCAATCATGAGTGATCCAAAGTTGTGAGAATTGTTGGCCGGAATGAGCCTTTGAAGATTCTTTGATACTGGAGAAAGGAAATTAATTAACTTAGAAATTCTGTAAGGAAGTGTCAGTGGTGACCTTATAGGAAGGAATCAGGTTAAAGTTAACGCCCAATTTAACCATAAGGCTGTGTTTGATTGAAAAGATGAAAAATTGATGGTAAGAAAATATTTTCTAAGAATTGATTTATCTAAAAATAATTTTCTTGGACATGTCAATTGAAAGTGTTTGATTAGATTAATTTTCAGACGAAAAAGTAGGAAATTATTTTCCTAGTTTTAATGTTTTATTGACATTATTTGCATGACAAATAAAGCAAATTTAGCTATTTTAATCAATTTTTTTCCACTCATTTGCACTTGATAATAATATTGTTTAATTTTTAGAAAAAAAAAAAATCAATCAACAACAACAACAACAAAAAAAATGATTAAACGTGACAAAAATGTGTTTTCACCTAAAGTAAAAAATATTTTCTCATCAAATAGGTAAGAAAATTTTTCCAAGATAAATTTTTCAATCCAACGCCAAACAAATACAAAATGTGGAAAATGTTTTCCATGATTTAACATTTTCTAAGCAAATAAATAGTAATCAAACACAATGCTCGATGTCTATGCCAAAAAATGGGAGGGAGGGGGAGGGGGGATATTCAACTATTTCCATCCCCAGATGGCCATTCATGCTTAAAATTTCTTCTAAGACGAGGTAAAAAGCACCATCTTTGTGCACAATATATTAACTTTGCTAACAGAAGTTGATTTGTGATATAACTGAAATAGAACTGATCAAGTTGAAACGGTGACCAAAAGTGGCCTCCTTATCCCACTAAAATGGAACTTCTTACCATTTTCAGGGACAGAAGAAAGTGAATTAGAAATGTGGGTGCATCGTGTACGACATGACATGTTCACGGTAAGGTCATTTAGGCTCATA
Organism: Ligustrum vulgare; assembly: GCA_963555705.1. Classification (NCBI taxonomy): domain Eukaryota; kingdom Viridiplantae; phylum Streptophyta; class Magnoliopsida; order Lamiales; family Oleaceae; genus Ligustrum; species Ligustrum vulgare. Next base: position 47,893,494 of record OY743180.1, read on the forward strand.
TTTTACAGGATTTAGGGAATCAAAATTCTTCAAGTTTCAAAACAGAAGTATTATTACACCACATTATGTAGATTAGAATGTGCAAATCCAGTCACCTTCATACAAAAGAATTCTTCCTCTTGATTACTTGAAAGACGTCATCTCCTCCGCACAACTTCTAAACCTCAAAAATGACCACATAAACGTGCAAGAATACGAAAGAACACACCACATTTAGCCATCATAATTACAATAACTAAATTGGAGGCTGGTACCTTAAGGGACAGTTTCACTAGTACTCTACTATATCTGCACTTCGTGTTGCTGCGGATCCAAATTATCTTCATTCGTTACTGAGCTTCTCCTTTGTGGGCTGACGTTATTTTGTTCTTTTTCCTTTTCGTTTTCACTCGCTGCTTGTTCATCGGAATGTACAACCCCATTTTCCGCCACAGGCAGGTTCCCATTCTCCGACATGCTCTTGGAGTCCACATTATGTACTTGTTTTGGTAGTGCTCTTGAGGGAGAAGTTGCCAGTAGGCGATTGATTCCATCAAATAAATTCTTGGCATCTGCAATCAGAGCAGCTCCGCCAGGGTAACATCGACCAAAGCAGATGATACAATGCGGATAAGCAACCTGAAAATAACTCGCACATTAATTTAATTTGTTGTTAGTTAATCTACTTTGGTTTTGCTTAAAATTTATTTTTCTACAAAATAAGAACTTTCTAGAGAAGGTTTTGTTAGAAAAAGAACTTTAACAAATCATGTCTGGCAAAAGAGTAAGTTTGAGTCCTAGGGATGGCATCTGGGCGGGTCAACCCCACTCTCTTTATATTTATGTTTATTTTTTATTTTTCTATAATTTTAAGGTGATTTGGGAAGTCGGGTAATGGCTTTAGTAATCGGTTTGGGTTTAGGAATAAAAAAAATTGGGCTAAAGAGATTTTACACTTATTTTTTTAACATAACAAGATAATCGGGATGGGTGAGGAACAGAAAAACCCAGCCTGCAGCGGGGCTCGGGTTTTTCTGGTCAAATGACATCCCTAAGTTTAACTTACTTTTAAGCACGATCAAAGTTAAAGCTAAATTTCGAACATGGTAATAATAAACTCACTTCGATAAATGCTTGGCACAGCTTAAGGAAAAGTAAGGATTCATTGTCTCTGAGCATCCTAGTTGTCTTGTATCTCAATAAAGAATCAGAAACAGACTGCAGTCCCTTGACTAACTCTTGTGCAAGCACATTTTTCAAACTAAATGGAGCACAAGGACGTAGTTCATTCATCGCTGCTGATACACCTGCCACCACCAGACGGAAAGTGCAATAAACACCAATCATTAGGCACGACACCTGAATGCATACAACACTTCCTAAATAAAACTACTATTACTATATTTAGGTAACAACCATAATTTACCCAATTGTCTGTAAACAGGTTGAGCAAATTCTAGAAAATCTTACCATTTATAAAAACAGCAAGAGGTGGATGCTCCATGAGATTAGGAGGAGGAGTAACGTCATCCTGATTTCCTTCACCCAAACTATTGGCCGGAAAGCCAATTGCTGGTAATGGGACCCAACGATGAGAATCCAACACTAACTGGAACGGATTAAGACAAATATATTACAAAATGGATTGTACTGTGGGACAAAAATAACATAAAAGACATTATACTTATGAAATAAGATTTTAGTCATTGGTCACTGTACCTGAAAATTTTCAACAGCGGCGCCAATATTCTTTGAGAATAAATTAAGGACTGCTCTGTTATCATCCAAAGACATATGGTGAAAGCTTTTCCAAGTATCAAAACAAGTGAATAATTAAGAAATGTTGAATGTGAAACTTACTCTTCAAATAGAGGTGGAAGCAGGCCACGAAAATCCAACCCAACCCAGCCAAGACCCATGGCACAATACTGTAAACCACAAAGTACACAGGTTATCTTCAAACTAAAGGATAAAATGTCTCGCTATATACATAAGCTGGGTAGGGTATCAGAAAAATAAGCAGCAATCGCAGAAAGAAGAAATAACCCGAAGAGGATATTTTTATGCACAGGCACTTTCCAGTTCAAGGATATTCAGTCATCTCAGGTATATACGATGGCAAAAAGAGATAGAAATGCAAGGAACAGGATCTCCATCTATTCCATACTTTCCTCTATTTTTTTTATTTTATTTTATTATATTATTTTATTTTATTTTTTTCCCATTGTAGTTTTTTTGTTGTGTGTGTGTGTGTGGGGGGGGGGGGGGGGGGGGGGAATTAATAAGCATGATCCTGTGGAAGTCAATGATGATAGGTGCTCACCATGCATTGATCTAGAATATTTGACAAAGATCCTCCTTCTCTTATCTTAGGAAGCATGACTTTTAGAGTTCTGAGGTGAGAGGTAATTTGATGCAAGGCCCAGTTGAAGAGAAGCCCAGCATCATGATTTTCTTCACTTCCTGATGTATCATCCGCAAATATGGCTCGGTATTGGTTAACGACATCAAAAAGATGCATTCTGTGACAATTTATCATCCCTTTTAAATATTCATATGGATTTCTCTGGTCTAAGTCATCAAGTATTGCAGTAAGCCATGCTTCTCGGCATCTCAAAAACTGCAAAGGAACTTGATCAGAAACTCAATGCACGAATACATGTAAGGCCTGAATATACAAGTAAAGGAAATATTAGAATCAAGTAACGACAATGCATGAGATCTTGATGTAGCAACCTGTAGGCGCATTTCGTACTCACTAAATACTCCTATCCGACGCAAATATCCAATGATGCGGAGGCATTCCGGCAACTGCAGGCACAAATATGAACGCAATCAAGTCTAAAACTTCGACATGCTTAACAATTAACACAGCAGTCGAGATATGGCAAGTAACCTGAATGTTTGATCTGAGTTTTTGGAGAAGCTGAGAAAGAAGAGACTGGGTAGTCTGCTGAACTTCAGCAGCAAGAGCCTGAATCACAGGAATTCTTTTTTTTTTTTTTGAAGGAAAAAACACAAAGAGAAGAGTGTCTTCTTAAATACGTTGACAGATAAAAATAAAAAATAAAGTGTTGGTGAGTAGAATTAGAGACAGTACTCACTTCGGGTGCATTGTTGTAAGTTTTACAACAAATGCTTCTAAGTCAAGAGCTTCATCATAATTTCCATTCCGTACGCATCTACAGAAAGATAAACTCAACTGTTACAGCACTAATTATATAAGATAAATAATAAGGGGAAAAATAAGTTTTGAGATGTACGTGTCCATAAGCTGAGGAATTTCAAGCAAGTCGAGCAAAGTACTACTATTGGCAAGTAAGGTTTGGTTCATCTTCCTCTTCTCTAAAATTTGTTCTGCAGACTCAAGAAACTCTGTACAACCAGAAGTTATCTTTGGGATTTCAGTTATCTGCAAGACAAGCAGCGAAACTACAATCAGCAGGATCTTTTCATTTCTTTCTATCCTCCACATGACCATTGAAGAGCACATAAAAAACCATTATTTTGATTAATTTTAAGCCTCCATTCTTTAATGTAATCATTACAATTTATAAACTAATTTATAAACAACACAATTTCTCAAACCACATTTTCATCACACACATTTTCCCTCTTCACTTTTTAACCACACATTTTACCTCAAAAACATAAATAAATCAATTTATAAATGCTACAGTGTTGCCGAACATAGCCTTGAAGGTACTGTTTCGAAAAGCTAATATTCAGTGGAACACTCTTTAATTAACTATAAGGTCAACAAATATTCAGGTAACAACCAGTTCCTCGTGCCATTCATGACAACACTCAATACAATTCAACCTTCTTCCACTTCAAATATTCCCATCTATTCACTCAAAGTATCAGTTGACCTTTTAACAAGGCACCAGGTTTAAATGAATAAAGTTGGATCAACTTATTGAAACATAGTTGTTAACATACCAAGCTTCCACCTTTATTTTGATTACAAAACTGTAAACTGCATTAAGAATGCAGAGGACTCCTCACAGTGTTCATAACAAAATAGCAAAAAAAACCACAGTTCCCTATTGGATAAATATTTTGGTTACAAAACCATTGCATTAAGAATGCAGAGGACTCCTCACAGTGTTCGCAACAAAATAGTAAGAAATTCACACTTTCCTATTGGATAAATGTTGCACTTCTTATACTGCACTACCCAACAATCAAACTAAATAGCATACAAATATGAATAAAATTCCACTCCTTAAACAAAATACAACGCAACACTTCCCTTCATCACATTAATCTAGGTAAGTTTCCTACCGTGACAGGTAGGTCACAGCAATCGATGATTACTAGTGAGGAGAATATAACACAAATTGCATGATTTCAACAAGCACTGCCATTTTTCCTCCCGAGTTAGCTTAAATTAAATTAAAACAAGAAGCAGTAGTTCATTTTATTGAGGAGAAAGCTACCCCCTACACAGGATCTTATTCCAGAACACCCATAGCTGGCAGTTTATTTCTATCATATTACCAACTCAGTCCAGCTATCACAACTCAATATCAAGAATTATCTCACATTACAATCATACTTCCAATTGTATAAATCATAAATATAATCGCAAACAGAAATTAAAAGAAAAACATATTTACCAGAGATTCGAGGTGCTTATCGATAGAAGAAACCTCCTCTCGGATCTCCAGCAACGCATCGGCCGCTGCTATGAACGCGCGATAATTCCCCACAGCCACCTCCTGCATCTGCCTCCGAATTCTCTCCGCATCTACCCTCAATAGCTCCGGCTCCTACAACAATCAGACCAAAAAAAGAAATCCAATAATAGGCGAATGGTATATATAAAAAAGTGTGTATGTTTGAGTTGAATAATGTTGGGACCTTGTGGAGGCGATCGAGAGTAAATGAAAGGAGTTCGGAGACGTAGGGCTGCTGAGAAGCGGAAGCAAGTGGCAGAAATCCTGCCATCGCCGTCTCATCGTTCCCCGAAGCTTCCAATGATTCCATTGTAGGCATTTTCAGACTTCAAAATCATAAAATTTATGCACTCTTCCTAAGCTTAAGAGAAGATCTGTACACGGCTTTAGTTAGATCTTTCCAAATGGGGTCTAGAAGATAACGTTGATATTGTTTGAGTCTAATTGAAATTTTCTGAATTATTTGAGGATCACATTGTAAAATGGAATTGTGGAACTAGAGAAAATTGCACCATTATGATGACATTTTGATCCCGTTGTGAAACTACCAAAATGAAAGAGAGGTAAAGAGAAATGAGAGAAACTCTTCTCATTCAAGTATATAGAATTTTACATAAAAGATGTTTTTATTTATAGGAGAGTCTAACAGTCATTCACACAATAAATAAATAATATATTTATAGGAAAGTCTAATACTCATTCACACAATAAATAAATAATATAAATTAGGTAAGGTTAAGTAATGGATTACTTTAATAATTTACAACTATCCCCTTGAATGACTTATTACTCAATAATTGTCTCGTTAAAACGTTGCCAAAAAAATTCAGTAGGATAAAACTTGAGCGAAGGAAAAAGAGTACAGATTCTCCCCTGATATTGGCTATCTTTAATCATTGAGTCAACTATTCAAAATGACATCGGATGATAAATGGAACAATCATATATTGAATCTTGGAATTCTGAAGTGCTAAAGCTTTGAATTATGAAGTGCTGAAGTACTGACTCGTTAAAACCTTATCAGTAAAATCCAATGGGACAAAATCTGAACAAAGAAAAAAGAGTACGGCCGTTGCCTCGTTAAAACCTTATCAGGAAAATCTAGTAGGATAAAACCTGAACGAAGGAAAAAGAGTACAACGTGATTCTTTTCCCGAAGTGTGCAATCAAGTATTCATGAACTTCTTGAATAATGATATCATCTTTCATCTAGAATATGTATATATGAAAATCTCCTTGTGTGTAGCCAATATCATAACATTCTTCATAAGATGTCTATGATTTTCTTCATTTGTTGATATCATAACATTCTTCATAAAATGTCTATGATTTTCTTCATTTGTTGATATCATTCCAGCATAATTTAAAGAGAGAGCTTGTTGTTGAATTATTACTTGCAAATAGCTGTGATTCTCAAAAAACTTGCTAAGAAAACCCTGTGGGACAAAATCTTAGCAAAGGGAAAAAGAGTACATTATTCTTATTGGTACGTCATAATTGTTACTTCATTAAAAATCTTACTAGGGAAACCATGTGGAACAAAACTTCAACTAAGGGAAAAGGAGCGCAGCGCGTATTTGTTCCCTTCATAGGAATATTACAAGTATATTGATGTAATCTCAAATCCTTTCATCAAACATATTATTTATGTTGAGCTTTATATAAATATTTTCTAACTCATTTATAATGTCATAGCTCATTTATGATGTATTGAACATGCTATATCAAGCAATGTTTCACTAATTAGCCGATTGCATTACTCAAATCTAGAATTGATTCACTTCTGATGAAACTATCAAATTCTCGAATTCATTTCTGGTGAATAATTAAATATTCATTTTCGGTGGATAATATAAATTTGCATATTGAAAATCAATTGCATGCCCAAATATTCAAATATAATAATAATATACTCTAATTTCATTTTCAATATATTATATTAAGGGGTCATTTGTATCATTCTTCATGTGATTTCATTTTATATATAATAATCACATTTCATTCTATAATGATACTACTTTGGCATATTGAATCTTTCAATGATTATAAATGTATTTTCTTACATCTTATAAACTGCAATTTTTAATTTGTAGGAGTATAATCAAGCATTGAAATAGATATCAATTTCGACATATAATCTATAATCATTTCGCTTGAAATCTCAACGTACCGTGATCCACTATTACATCAAAGAATACTCCAAAAGTACTGAGATGAGAATCACACATTTTGATCTCACTCATTGGTATACCAAAGAGCTCAAACTAGTGATCTAGATTATAGTCTCATCCACCATATTATATGTCAGTTATTTGAAAAATTTTGCGCTCAACTAGCCGTCTTTTACGACTGTGTAATATTTTTCATTTGTACAAATAAATACTGGCTTTACACATTTAAGTGTTTGGACTTCAAGTCCTATAACAATAATCTCTACATTGGGATTTTTATATTTGGCCAAAGTATTATCATTTCATCAACCTCATTTTCACAAGAGAGTTGTATATGTAGTCAACTTATTTATCGATTCCATTTCATCTTAATATAAACATAGAGATCTCTTTATATTTTCTATCATCAGGTACCTAAGTCTCTTATCATTTAATTATGCCCCTTTTACTCACCATAAGTTTTAGCTTCAAATGGATCATCTCAATCATTCAAGAGATATTTGTTTTTAGAATCGATTGTCATTATTCTTCAGACATAATTACGCTTCAGGCGTACTTTCCCCATAATGTTCGCAAATATTATATCAATTGGTTAAAAATGCCACAATACATGTCATTCATATTTAGTGATATAATCACAATCATATATCTAAGTGCATTTTGTTGGAGTGTATATACATATCGCACTTCTTAGAAATCATAAAGCTTCACATGCTAATCTTTATTTCATCGTATTGACATGTTTGTATGTATAATATTGTTGCATGAGAAAATTTTATTCAAATTGTTCTCATAGCAAATAACTTAAGGCTTTTAATCTGCTAAACCATTAGCAATACAATGTTCTATTATCTCAACTAATTCGTAAAATCATTGATGATTTTAAGATGTATTTATACTTGCATCTATCACTTTGCTTGTAATATCATTACTTGAGCAAATAATCAGTAATTCATTTTCTTAGTGAGATAATCAATTTGCTTTTGAGAACAAACATCAATGATAACTTGTTAACCTGAACAATCTTCTAGTTCTTCAATGAATACCATTTTGCATTCTCAATAAATCTCATTATTGAATTGGGATATAACCAATCATGCTAAATTATAGGACTTCTGGTTCAGCAAGATATTTCACTTGTACATATGTATGAACTTCTGGTTCAATACAGTATTCATTTCATCAGTACGTATTTCTGTATAGTACAAATCAGTATACCTTGGTTACTTTTAGTATACCGAAAAAAATCAGGTACAATATCCAAGAAAATATCTCATGTTCTCAATCTTGTCGCCAAATATTCCCTTATATCGAAAAAGGTAATGACACATTATCTCATTGTTCCCACATTTTCAATATTTTTATTCCATTATTTCTTGATGGAATCAATATCACGCGGAGCGCTCTTTTATTCGTTTAAATAATACATTTAAATAAATTGTTTGGGAAGAAGATTAGATCCATAAAAAATGGATGTTTTATTATCAAATATTCCCAAAATATTATTCTAATCTTGTGGTAAATGTTTTGAAAAAGATTTATCAAGTTCGACTTGAAAGATTGAGGCTGCTGATGGATCAAGGTATCCCAGAAGATGTTTATTGGTTGATCGAAGTAAAAGTTCGATTAACTGGTGAATTACCAAATTCATTTTCTAAGCACATGCCTGACTTAGGTAAGAGTACTTTCGCAAATAAACGAAGAGCAAAAATATTAAACGGTTGTCACAAATGTGCTCGATGGACATGTGATACTCATTGTAAATCAATAGGACATTCGTCTAGAAATCGAGATGATAAAATTGATTTCATTAAGGGTTGACTGAGTAAGAAGTCATTGGATGATATTCGATTGACTCTTGAAACGCACCCTTGTGGATATGTGCAGCGTGAACTCCTTTCTTTATGGGCTCGCTTCAATGATGATAAAGACCGTTATAGTCTCAAGAATTTAATAGCAAAAGATCATGTTTGCCAATATGTTATAAACAATGATGTTTTGGCTATTCAGCATTGATACAAGGTAAATCATTTTATATACTTGCACACATATTTATAAAATATTTTCATGTTTCATTTCTCGAGCATTGATAAAGTGTGATTGAAAAATTACCGAAATGTGAGCTTTATCAAAAGTGGTTTGATTTAATCAAAAGTAGATTTTCACTTTTTCAAAATACGAGCAGTAAATAGTGAAGTTTTTTGTTTTAAAAAGTCAAATATTTTCACAGTTTCATGCATCCCAAAATAACTTTTACTCATAAATTTTTCCTTCCTTATACTCTCAAAGATGGAACGACCAAAACTTCGACGGATTAAAACTATCTATGTATTTTGTGGATCAAAAGTAGGGAAATGTTTTAGGTATCTAGAAGTAGCAGTGGATCTAGGAAAGAAGTTGGGAGAGAAATGTATCAATCTTGTGTATGGAGGAGGTAGCAATGGATTGAGGGGTTGTATTTCCCAATCTGCTCAAACAGAGCGAGTGAAAGTGATAGGCGTTATACCTGTTCCTTTGGTAGATATTGCAGGAAAAACACGAGGGCATGAAGTATAGACATTATCTATCCATGAACGCATAACTTGTATGCTATATGGTTCTGATGCCTTCATAGCCTTGCCCGGAGGTTTTGGTACTTTAAATTAAATCTTTAATATTACCTCATGGGCTCAGTTGGATCTCCATACCAAGCCTATTGGGCTTTTAAATGTTAATAATTTCTTTGATGATTTGCTAACATATCTTGATTATGCTGTAGAACAGGGATTCATCTCTCCATTTTCTAGGAGGATTCTTATTTTTTGCTTCTACTATCGAGGAACTGCTGGATAAGTTGTAATCATATATTCCAATACAAGATCCAGCAAGAGTTAAGATAGATTGGTCGCAAGGAAGGGGAATCAAGCGAAAATGGAGTCCGGTTAATTCAAACTTAACCTTGTGAACCTCAGAATAGATTAGGGGTGGTAGAGTACGGAGTATTCTTACTCTTGAGACACACCTCTAATATTGAGGATTTTATGAATATTTAAACTTAACCTTGTGTGCCTCAAAAATATTAGAGGTGGTAGAGTACGGAGTATTCTTACTCTTGAAACACACCTCCACTTTTTGAGGATTTTATAAATGTTCCCCCTTGTGTTTTGCATGTATCCTTTTTCTGACATGTTTTAGTGCGACTCTTTTGTGCTTCTTCAAGAGCATTAATAATATTCTTTCAGTGTGTTTATATGATGAATTGTACTTCTTCGAGAGTAAATATGTACTTCTTCTGGTATACATAAGATCTTTGTGCAAGAACTTTTCTAGATATTTATCAAATCTGTTTATTTAAATCATATAATATTCATCTCATAATACTGATGAGATTATTTTCACATTAGCCTTATCCGTGCTATCATGTGATATTATCTTATTATACATCAACATTCTTTTATTGGATAATTCATTTTTATCTATCTTTTCAATACAGATAATGGTAACTTCTGGTACCGTTTGATAAAATATTTTTATCAACATTCATCAACTTTTTGGTAATGATAACTTTTGGTATCATTTGATGAAACATCAAATAACAATAATATCGTATATATGTTAACGATAATAATACTATGGTTATACCACCAAGTATATATGTTGACAACAACCTCTAATATGTTAGAATTAACTAACAACTAAGGTGTTTTTGAAATAATATAAGATATGAATATATGTAAAGTATTCCATACATTCAATCGATAGACCGACCATATAGGCGGTGTCAACATAATGAAATAATTACCTTTTATAAGTGAGCGAGTCATATCTCCAAATCTAGTCAAGGTATTCATAATAGTCCAATCGTTACGATAATGAGTTATATCCAGTCAAGGTAGAAATCCAGTTCATAATAACTCAATCCATCACTGTATGACAATAATTATATTACTTATACCTTGTTTAAACTCTTTAATTTATCTTGTTGATCACATATTAATCGTTAATTTACTATTAATATACTTTTATCCATTACCAAGGGCAAAATGGTCCATATTTTAACATATTTCTCATATGTATAAATCGAAATCCTCAATAGGTTTGAAATATAATTTAGAACAAACTTACTTTTGGTCTGAAGTTCAAAATTCCGTCGGAAGTACTCCAAAAATTGTTTTTAAGAAAACTGCCACGTTCAACCGCCGGAAAATGTCAAAATTGCACAAAATAGAAAAGTAAGATCATAGAAAAATCCGAAATGTCGAGATGAACAAACTACCTTTTGAAACCATCGTCGGATTCCTCTGCACGTGCCTACACGCTCCTAGTTGATGTCTGCACGTGGGCATCACTCTCCTCACGTGCCACCACACCAGTGACTTTGCCATCGACACGCGCCGGTGCCGGAGAATCGTCCCGTCGCCGTGGTTATGGATCTAGTCTCCGATTGTTGATTGGATATACGGTTTGCTGTGATTTTGCTTTGAAAATTTCGGGTTACACAATTTTTCTATAAACTTGGAATTGATTTTCAGATTTACGATATATAAGTTATTTTCTATCGCCAAAAACACTAGATTTGGAAAATGAAATGTTGATTAATACTAATTTAGTTTTTGATACAGATGTTCATCATTTAGATGCAATTGTAGAGCATACTCCCGTCATATACTTAATAAACTAGAGACTCGTGCTGATAACGTGTTATGAAACTACCAAAATCTAAATAGAAAGAGAGGTAGAGAGAAATGAGAGAAACTCTTCTCATTCAAGTATATAGAATCTTACATAAATGATGCTCCTATTTATAGGAGAGTCTAATAGTCATTCTGATAAGTGTGTTTTATACACTTATCTGTATGTCTAAATTAGAATAAATTATTATCGTTTTAGAATATATGCTATTTAATTTGTGTTTATTTGTTTACTTTGCATAAAATATCCCAAAAGATGAAGAATGAAGTAATTGAAGAGAAAAATGCATAATTGGATGCTAATTGGAGCTAAAATGAGCAATTGATAAGTTTGTGACGTCAACCGGAAAGATGCAATGTGGCGAAGTAAATGAATAAGAAGCTGGAGGATCTAGATGAAGGAATTGAGAGTTGAAACGAGCAAATTGAGAAAACTCCAAAGTATGGAGATTATATTGTTGCAATTGGAAGTTGAAGAACTGAAGAGCAAATTAAACATGAGGGACCAACTTGCAAATATCCAATGATTGATTTGGATAATAAGAAGATACTTTGAAGATTTTTAGGAGTCAATTGGATGCAAGTAGAAGTCAAAAAGGAATGGAATATGATAAGAATATTACCATAAAATTGATTCCAATCCTAGAAGATTCTGGACAGAATTCTAGTCAGACTTTGAGACTTATTTTAGGATAGTAAACGTTCGAATTGGGAAAATCCTATTTCAGGAATAATTATAGCCCTTTATGTTATCTTTCCAAATAACTTTGAATCACATTAATCTGATTAGGGAAGATAAAGATATGGTCGAAATACTGAACATTGTGCAAATACCAAAAAAGACTTGCGCGCGGATTTGATGAATTTCTTTCCTTCTTCAACTTGATCTCTTCACCAACTATAAATACAACCTCTTTGCACGAAAATCAGACCTTTGCCTCTCCATAGAACGAGCCACAACAGAGATTTTAATTGGAATTCTTGGAGATTCAAGCATCGTAGAGGGGCGTGAATTGAAGATACTTGAAGAATTGATAATTGGTGCAATCTTTTCAATCTTCTTTATTTTCAATGAACGTCATTATATTTTGTTTTTTTCTATTTAAATATGATGTGTAGCTAAATTTGATGTTCGATGAACGATGTAGCCTAGTTAATTATTTTAATTTCATATTCCGTGTTTTAACGCTTTAATGCATGTGTTGATTTATTATTGCGTTTAATGCGTGAATGAACTGGCCACTTATTCATGATTTTATGTGTTATTTCCATAATTCGAGATGTGAGTTAATAACATAGATCTAGATAATAAATCTGGTAATTGAACGAGCGATAGAGATATACTCTTGTAATTATTGCGGTCGTGTGTGAATTCTTGAATGTAATGCATCTAGATAAGGAATATTCAGACCTGCTGTAGAGATACATGGTTGACTTATTTAGGTAGAGTTGATTTAAACTCGAGAGGGGAATTTCAATTTAAATTAGTGAATTCGACTGAATGCATATTTAGGAAATAAAACTAGAATTGGAGTTAATTTAATTGGTTAGGTGAAATCGTAAATCCCAACTACTTTACAATCATATTTGGAAACAAAACAATTCTCTAATTTTAAATTCTTCAGTTTAATTCTTTTGTTTTAGTTTAAAATCTCAAATTATTTCGTCCGTTCAAATAAAGTGTAGAACTAAAATATTTCGATAATTAATAGCAGTCCTCGTGGGACGATAATCCGGACTCCTAGGTCCACTTTATTACTTCTCACGACCCGTGTACTTGCGGAGGTATTTCGCATCGCGAGATATCAGTGAACACATTCACATAATAAATAATATAAATTAGGTAATTGATTACTTTAATAATTTACAACAATCCCAACCTTTTCTTCCATTTTAAGCACAAGGTGGGACCATGGGAACCTCTTATAGGGCCCACAGCCCATGTGGCGACGCTTCATGGGCTGATCTCAACTCAAGTTCAACTAAAATCAACAAAATAATTAGAGAAATTTACATGACATATTGATGCACTAATTCAAAATTCAAGAATATTATTAGTATTATATTCAAAAATTAGGTCATAATTCCAATTTTAAATAATTAATTAATAATATTGTAAACTATTTACCCACATTCTACCTACCCACCTCAATTACATTACATTACATTCCAAAATCAGGTATCAATCAATTTCCCAAAATTGTCTCTTAATCAGTTCCTAATGCATTTCCCTCAATCGGCTTGGATAGTTCCTAATTACTGATGATGGCAAAACCAGCGGCAACATGACAAACTAATGGGGTGGTGTTGGGCGGAAAACTATGATGATTCTGCGGTGATGGTGTAGTGTTAGTGCGGTAGCTTAAGTGGTGTTTGGGGAGGTATTGGTGGCTGTTCGGTGTGAGACGATGATGGTTAGGTGGTTTCAGTGGTGATGGTGAGATGGGGGTGCAGTGGTTTTCAGTGAGGTGGTGGTGCGGTGATGGGATAGTGATGCGTGTCGCAATGCACCAAAATAATAAATAATTCCTTACTCGCTAAATATTAATTAATAATGTAGTAGCTAGAGTAAGGGTCGATCCCACGAGGAACGGAAACTAATTTTAGTTGTTCGATCAATTAGAATGGAATGGGGGGGGTTTTTGTTGTTTGAATTGCTTGAATAAAAAAATATGCATAAAAATAAATAATTAAATATGACTAGAGAAATAATATAAGAAGAAATCTTGTTCTCGGGTTCGGTTGTGCCCTCAATTAATGTTATACTTTTCCTTATAACGTGTTTCTATCCCTAATTCAATTATCAATCATAAATAATCAACAAGCTCTGATTATCTAAATGCTTCCTTATGTATATTGATTCAAAACAAGTTCTTCGAACCAATTCTAGCCACGGACAATCCTAAAGAAGCTCTTAGGATTTAATTCACGACTAGTATGAAAATGTAGAAGAATGGATTGAATTGGATCGTTAATTTCACAAGCTCGAATTAATCAATCAAAGTTGAATTATTACTAAACCTGCACGAGATTTATTTGCTACTAAAGTAAAGATTCAATGACAATTACGGATCAAGAATCTAAACATAGCATATTCATGAATCCAAAGATCAATAATCCAATTGGCCAAATTAAACTATTAATCAAATAAACTCAATGAACATTCAAAACATAATAATCCAACAATTGAAATAAAGAAATAAATTCACGCTACTAATTTGTAGGAAAAGAAAATAACATAATTAAGTTAACACAACTTCCCCTTTGAACAAGATATGGAATTTAGCCTAGCATGGTTGTGGTAGATTCTTCAAATTGCTTCATGGATTCCCCTTGCTGTTGATGTTCTTTGGCTTGAAAATCTCTCAAGAATGCTCTATATTTTTCTCTCAATTTTCCTCAATGTCCAGCCTCCTTTTTGTGGTGATTTTCCTCCTTTAATACTCCCAAAATAGTGCCCCAGCTTTACCCCAAAGATATACCAAAGATAGACCTTGAATCAGATAAGGAAATTCCTTGGAGAGAAAGTTACGGCCATAACTTTCCTTATCACGACCGTGAGTTAGCTACTGAAAATTCTCGGAATTTGGAAGTTACGGCCGTAACTATATCATTTACGGCCGTAAGTGTATTTCTGTCGAGAAGTGCCTGTGATCGATGTTTTAGACATTACTTTCTCTCCCGAAGTCCGATTGTGGTGATTCAAGTTCCGTTGCAAAGAAAACTCAAATATCTACAATTATTTGTGAAATATCTCTTCCCAAATTCGAAAGTCCTATATGACCAAATTGAGCTTCAATCCATGACTAAAATTCATGATCACAATCCTTGCGGGTTTTTTATTTCCAACTTCATTCCAAACCTTCTTTGACCATAATTTTTGCATCTAATCTTCTTCCCACATGCCATTATTGATTTTGAGCTCTTTGAATATGTCCTTGAACCTCACTTCTTAATTTTTTTGTATTTCTTTGGTCATGTTTCCTTTCTTTTCGTTCTTTGCGATCATGTATAACACAATAAATGAAAATGCATTAAACGATACTTCAATAGGATCAAAATAATAACAAAATAAGATAATAAGTGAATTAAATACGTGCTAATAAAGCACTTATCAGATAGTGTTGGTATGGTGGTTTCAACGGTGGTGGGGGTTGACTGTTGATGACTATGGTGGTTGGACTAGTTGCAGGTCTTTTTTTATTATTATTTTTGAGAAAGAGAGGAGAGGGAAGAACATATAGGTCGGATGAGGGGAGAAGATCGCCGTTAAAGCAACAACGATGCCCATATAGGCGGAGAGAAAATGGGTAAAAAGAATTGGGAGCATAGACTCAAACTGTGAAATACAGAACTTTTTGTTGTAGTTCCTTTATGAATGAATATGTGTCAGCAATGAGAAATGTGGCATGGGAGATACTGAAAAGATAGCATAAGAACTGAAAATTGAGCCAAGAGATATTTGGAGGAACTTTTAAGGATAGGGTGATCACTACAATTCAACTGGGGTCACAAATCACATTTCCAAGCATTAAAGTCTAATCCTAGTTAGGTATCTCTCACTCATGTAATTCAGCAGGCAAAATAATGTTCACTACAAATTCAATTGGGGTTACATATACAAGTCACAAGTCACTGGTCACATGTTCAAGCCACGAGTCACGGGTCACATATTCAAGTCGCGTGTCACACATCATACCTCAGATCACATGTCGTACTTTAAGGTCACAATAACACAAGTCAAGTGTCATATTACATATGTCACATATCAATTTCAACAAGTCATGGGTAACAGGTCACATGTTTAGGTCACGGGTCACAAGTCACATATTCAACTCACGTGTTACAATTCATACCTCAGACATATGTCACACTTTGAGGTCACAAATGTTCCAAGTCACAGTAACACATGTTGCAAGTCATATTACACACATCACATATCAATCTCAACAAGTCAAATGTCCAAGAAAATTGGTCATAAGCAATATGTAAGTAACAAATTTTATTTTGATTAATCTTCACATTTAAAATCTATACATGTTGGAATAATTAGTCAATTATATTATTTACAATGTGAATTGGAAAAGTCTCCAATTATTGCAATGGTTGGTCACAACTTTTCAAATATATATAGATGCATATGAAAAGTCATCGCCTTATGAACAAGTGCAATCTAAACCATGAAAAATGAAAATGTATGATCTAATGGTTTAAATTAACTTTGCCAAAAGATGCAATATTTTTAAGAGATACTTGAAAATCTATAAAAAGGGACATCATTTTCCATATTTTCTATTCCAAATCAATTCCATATAATCAATTTCTAATTCTTTCTTTCTCCAAATTCTGTCCAAATAACTTCCAAATTATTTTTTCATATTCGATAGTTATTATTCGATGTTTATTCCGTTCTTGAAGAGTATAATCAAGTGTTAGTTCACCGGGAAAAATTAATACCATGCTATATTAATTTTGAAAGAAGTATTGTATCTTGGGAGACATATATCATTCAGTCCTGTTGGTATCTTTGCAGGGGGAAAATCTGTCTTAATGAGATTTATATCGTCATACCTTGCTTCATCTCCCTTCTACATTTCTGTTTTCATTTTCATTTTATTTTTATTATTATTCCCGTCACTTTTTAATAACAATCTTAAGACAGATTTTATACATTATTTTTGTTACGTAATTTAATTACGTGTTTTAGTGTATTAATCTTGGATTTCTGTAATTGTGTTTTACAGAAAAATGACAAGTGCTACGGGAAATACTATTGATAGTAATGGACAAAGTTCTATATCCAATAATGCAATTGGACAGAGTTCTGGGTTCAATCAATTTGTCATGCTGCCACATCTCAATATAAAAGCCAGAAAAATTCAACGGTACAGATTTCAAACGTTAGCAACAAAAGATGTTATTTTATCTAACAACGTTGAATCTAGTCAAGTTCCTGTTTGAAGAATGTCCTGCACAAATCGAGAAGACAACATTCTTAAGTGGTGAATTAAACAAGGAAGTTTATATGGAGCAACCAGAAGACCTCATAGTAAAAGGACAAGAACATAAAGTATGTAAACTGAGTAAGTCCTTATATGGATTAAAGCAAGCTCCTAAACAATGGCACAAAAAATTTGACAGTGTCATGATTATGAATAGATTTATCATAAATGAATGTGATAAATATGTATATTCAAAGAAATTCGGAGAAGTATACATATTGGTATGCTTTATGCAGATGACATGCTCATATTAGGGACTAATATGAAAGTCATTAACAAAACAAAGAAAATGCTCTCCAATAATTTTGATATGAAACATACGGGTGAAGCAGACGTGATTCTAGGAATGAAAATTTCTAGAACATCGAATGAGTTAATGATGTGAACCCCCTTGGTATATTAACCAAGAATTCTCACAACTATTTGAATCAATCCCAAGAAAGCTAAAGTGGTAAATAAAGCGATAAAACACCTTAATCCAAGTTTAAATCTAACCCAAAATTCATTGGTTAAAGAACCAAGCCCAATGAGTTTCAACCAAACAAATTTCAAAGTGGTAGAAATAAACAACAACACAAGAATAATATACTCAAAATGTAGTTGATTAATTTCCAATAAGATACAAGATCAAATTAGATTTAATCTTACCTCAAATGAGCCTCTCAAGAGGAGCATTCACAATGAACATCACAAGTTGATTGAGGGTTTGAAATGAAAAGGTGTATATATTGTACAAAATATGGGTAAAAGATGTAAATTTAAAAATTGCAAGAAAAACCCTGTTTTTCTGAAACAGGGTGTTTCGTTCAACCGAAATATTTTCGGTCGATCACATGGTCGACCGAAATGATAGTTTCGGTCGACCAATACTCACCCGAACCTGAATGGGGCTAGCTCCAAAATTCTCTGCAGACTTTTGGGCGACCGGAATGACTTTCGGTCGACCGAATTTGGCTGAGTCCAATTTTTTCTTATTTTTTGCTCCAACTTGATTCTTGGCTTCTTATTTTTTGCTCTAACTTGATTCTAGGCTTCTTTTTTTGACTTGATCTCTTGTTAAGCCTTGAATCTTTTCCCAAAATAGTCTTTAATTGCCTCGGTGCTCCACAAAATGCTCCTCAAAAATTGTTTGGCTCGAATGATTGATTTTCCATGTCGAGCCTCCTATGATTCTCATCATACCCTCCTTCTTCAAGATGATTCATCTCTTAATTGCACCTCCTGGATCAAAAGGAAAGTTATGACCTCCATGTAACTTGATCAACCAATAGTACTTGGCAACTTTGGAGACGTGGAATGATCGAATTATGAACTCCTTTGGACCTATGTGGTGTGGTCCAAAGTGCAAAGTGCAATTAACCTAGAAAATATAGTTAAGAAAAATGGGGTGGGGGATGTTAGTTTCTCCATGTACAAGGTACAGATCCTTGTATTCATGAGGAGTCACCACCACTTCATCAAATTCGGCTCTTCACTTCACCTCCTATCTTCTTCTCACCCTCTTGCTCACCCAACACCTCAAAATTTTTATTTCCATGTTCATTCACTTCCCCCACACTTTCAATCAACTCACCCACATTTTTACTCTCAACAACCCCCTCCACATTGGTAAGCTCATGTACCCCCTCAACAAGATTTATAGTTTGATCAACTACTTCTAATTTTAACTCCCCTACCTCAAATTTTGTAGTTTGATCAACTACTTCAAACTTAATCTCCCCCTCCTTCTTCTCAACTTCCTTACCTTGGGACTTTTCTTCCTCAAACTCCTTCTTGAGTTTCATTTGATTTTTGAGCACTTCCTCCAAACTCAAAGGTAGGAGCACCACCTTTTTCCCATTCACTTGGAAGCTATATCGGTTCCTCTTTGTATTATGTCTCACACTCCTATCTCTTTACCAAGGTCTCCCCAAAAATTATATGAGTAGTGTGCATGGGAATCACATCACATAATATTTGATCAATATAAGTATTAATGTGAAAAGTAAGAAAAACTTGTGCACTTACCCTCACTTCCCCATAGTCACTTAACCTTTGCAATGGATAATGATTGGGATGCTTCATTACCGATAACCCCAATTTTCCAACTCCACTAGCACTCACTAAATTTGTATCACTCTCCCCATCTATAATGAGACTACATAGTTTATCGCTCACTAGGCACCTAGTGTAGAAATTATATCCTCCATGTCTTTCCCTCTCATTAGAAAGGACCAAGGATGTTGGTGGCCTAGTAACCATCCCTATCACTACTCCTTCACTTTCACTACTCCCACGGGAAGATGGAATTTTCATTTTCACAATATCAACATTTTCATTAACTCCATCTCCACTCCTATCAACTCATTCTCCTTCTATTCTATCATCCACTATATCCAACATTCTTCCCAATCTTCTTTCCGTCTCCTGTACTTGCCTAGCAAAAGTGGTGGATAGTTCTTGCAACATCTCACACAATTCTTGATTCATGTTGTGCAAGTGTCGAAATGTCATCACAAAGAATTTATTTCACTCGTGTTTCACTCAATTCCCCAAGGAATGTAATCAACTATACCTAGAAAATTATAATCTAGTCAAGCATGAAACCAAAATCAAGGAAGAATTATAGGAATGGATAATCACAAGAAGATGGCTATGAATTTGTGGACAAATTTTCAAGAACACAAAGTCACAAAGGCTTGACAAGGAACAAGTAATTGACTATGAAGTGTTTGGTGTAGAGAAAAGTGAATTTAAACTCTATTTGGGGCAATTTATCAAACACTTTTTAGGCAAAGCTTGAATAACATGGAATTATGAGTGTTTGATGAATTGTAAGCCTCAACAATTTCAAGAATGAGAACAAAGACAATACCCAATATGTAATGATCAAAAAATACTCATGGGCATATGAAATTTTCAAATTTTTCTTGATTTTTTTTTTTTTTTTTTAAGAACAACAATGACAAGAATCTAAAGATAGGATTTTAGACCCAAGCCCTGATACAAAATGATGTGAACCCCCTTGGTATATTGACCAAGAATTCCTACAACTATTTGAATCAATCCCAAGAAAGGTAGAGTGGTAAATAACGTGATAAAACACCTTAACTCAAGTTTAAATCTAACCCAAAATTCATTGGTTAAAGAACCAAGCCTAATGGGTATCAACCATACAAATTTAAAGGTGGCGGAAATAAACAACAACACAAGAATAATTTACTCAAAATGTAGTCGATTAATTTCTAAGAAGATACAAGATCAAAGGAAGTTTAACCTTATCTCAAAGGAGCCTCTCAAGAGGAGCATTCAAAATGAACATCACAAGTTGATTGAGGGTTTGAAATGAAAAGGTGTATATATGGTACAAAATACGGGTAAAAGATTTAAACTCGAAAATTGCAAGAAAAGCCCTGTTTTTTCTGAAACTGGCTGTTTCATTTGACCGAAATGACAGTTTCTGTCGACTAGTACTCAGCTGAACCTGAACGAGGCTAGCTCCAAAATTCTGTGCAAACTTTCGGTCGACCGAAATTGGCTGAATCCAATTTCTTCTTATTTTTTGCTCCAACTTGATTCTTGGCTTCTTTTCTTGACTTGATCTCTTATTAAGGCTTGAATCTTTTCCCAAAATAGCTTTTAATTGCCTCGGTGCTCCACAAAATGCTCCTAAAAAATTTTTAGGCTCGAATGATTGATTTTTCTTGTCGAGCCTCCTATGATTCTCATCAGTTAATTTTGTCTCAAAGTCATTAAGTAGACAAAATTGTTGAAAGGTTTAAAATCCATGTTATTAAAGAAACATGTAATCCATTTCTACCTCATGTAGTTCTTTACAAGAACATAGAAAATGTTTAAACAACAATTGGAATATTCCCAAATTATTGAAACCCTAATGTACTTTTAATGAATTGTACAAGGCCTGATATAGCTTACTCTGTAAGTAAGTTGAGTCGATACACTAGTAACCCTAGTAATGAACATTGGGATGCGTTACTTAGAGTTTTTGGTTACTTAAAGCGCACCGAGAGTATTCTCTACACTATGGTCAATATCCTCCTGTCATTGAAGGATATAGCGACTCAAATTGGATATCAGAAACATATGAATCTAAATCTACTAGTGGTTATGTATTTACTCTCGGTGGTGGTGTTATCTTGGAAATCTTCTAAACAAACTTGTAGAGCTCGGTTAACTATGGAATCCGAGTTTATTGCTTTAGATAAAGTAGGAGAAAAGCAAAATGGTTGAGAAACTTCCTAGAAGATATTCCTATATGGCCAAAATCTTTGCCGGCTATATGCATTCATTGGGATAATCAAACACAATAGCTAGAGTAGAAAATTTTGTATATAACAAAAAGTCAAGACATATACGTCGTAGACGTACTACCGTTCGACAATTACTCTCAAATGGAACAATCTCAATTTATTATTTTATGAAGTCAAAAGATAACCTAGTTGATCTATTTACAAAAAGGTTATCTAGGGAGAGAATAAAATGTGCATAGAGGAAAATACAAAAAGGTTATCTAGGGAGAGAATAAACTGTGCATCGAGTAAAATGGGCTTAAATCTTATATCTAAATAAGTCAACTTAATGGAAACCTAACTTAGCAACTAGAGATCCCACAGACTAAGTTTAATAGGAAAACTAATCATGATTGACTCGATGAGAAGCACTTCGGAGTACTAAACTCCTTCCCATTTCTATGATGCAAAAGTGCTGCCTACAAAGAAAGTTAAGGACAAGCTTTGATTTTAATGATAACTATATCTTATAATATGTACAAGTGGAGTATTGTAGGACACTCTTTATAGTACATCACCTATGTAAGTGTGAACGTAGCCGATTAGTTGAGAATTTTACTTAGGCGAATTCTCTAAAAGCACTCGCAGAACTCAAGTTGTTCAGGGCCGAAATAATGAACACAGTAGGTAGCCAAGTTAGATATGAGAGATGATGTATTTGATCTATTGTCTGAGCGGCTGACAGTTCAAAACGTTGCTTTCACTGATTAGCCAAGTGAGTTTGATGGATTCTTACTATAGAAGGTTCAAAGAGAAAGCTACATATCTTGATGTGTTATCTTTCAAATTGTACTCCTCTTCATCTTCCTTGTTCTGGGTCAACTTCTTCCATTCATGTGGGGGATTGTTGAATTAATTGATCAATTATTTATAGTGTGAATTGGAAAAGTCTCCAATTGTTGCAATGGTTGGTCACAGCTTTTCAAATATATATAGATGCATATGAAAAGTCATCAACTTATGAACAGGTGCAATAGACATTAAAAATGAAAATGTATGATCTAATGGTTTAAATTAACTTCGCCAAAAGATGCAACCTTTTTGAAGAGATACTTGAAAATCTATAAAAGGGGACCTCATTTTTCATATTTTCCTACTCCAAATCAATTCCATATCATTTATTTCAAATTCTTTCTTTATCTATATTATGTCAAAATAATTTCCAAATTATTTTTTTCGAATTCGATAATTGTTATTCAATTTCTATTCCGTTTTTCAAGAGTATAGTCAAGCGTTGGTTAGTCGGGCAAAATTAATACCGTGCTATATTAATTTTGGAAGAAGAGTTATATCTTGAGAGACAGGTATCTTTCGATCATGTTGGCACCTTTTGCAGGGGCGAAATCTTTCTTAAAGAGATTCGCTTCGACATACCTCGCTTCATCTCCCTTCTACATTTCTGTTTTCATTTTCATTTCATTTTTAATATTATTCCCTGTCACTTTTTAACAAAAATACACTCGCCTCAATTCTCTGTGTGCATCTTCAAGAAGTGGTGTTTATTATCTGTGATGACAAGTCAGAGGTAGAGGTGGTGGCGGAAATGATGGTGGTACGAAGAATGGGGTGGTGGTGGCAGCGACGGCGGCGATGTATCTTGATGATGATGTGATGGTGACAATACGGTAGAGGTGGAGGTGGAGGTGGAGGTAGTGGTGGTGACGACGACGACGAGCGCAAATAGTTTACAAAAGATGTGGGGTGGGGTGGGGTGGGGTGGGGTGGCGTGGCGTGGGATGGAGTGGGGTGGGATTGGGTGGGTTCAATTTTATAATATATTAATTATATTATCTACCACATGATTTTTTTTAATATTTAAACTATTTAATATTTCCCAAAAATACTATTCTTTGTTGTTGTAAATTTTACAGAAAAATATGTTATATCTTATCTTAAATATAATTTTGTTGAATAAATTTATTTGAACAACCATAATGAACACGGATGAGAGCAAAAGTTCAGTCCTCTAACGCGTTCGTTATATTTTATGATATATATCTTGTAATTATTTAATTTTTTCAATGCGAACGCGTTAGAGTAATAGAATCTTCCCGAGTATGATTACGAGGACAGTCGGATTATGGATGGGATGATGGAACCTTTACGAGTATTGTCAGCAAATATCCACCAAATACCCACACGATGGTGGTGGTCATGTCTAACAAACCTCACGCATCTACATATTTTCTAGCATTTGTATTGTCATTACAACTATTATCTTGTACTCCAGATTTTATATAACAAACTTATGCATTAATTTAGATGATTCTGTGGATTTGTGTCAAATTTTGTTCATCTAGTTTGATAATTTGAACAAATAGACAATTTATTATTTGATTGAAAGGATTTTTCATGAAAAATGTCCCATTAATAAAAATATTTCTCACCTTTGCATGTTTGATTCACAAGATTTTTCATGGAAAATGTCTCAATATTTTCCATGGTACAACATTTTTATGCATTAATAAGACTCTATTTGCTAAAACTTAAAATCAAGATTTTAATTAAAGTCTAATTCAACAATTAATTTTAATCATATATTTCATAAGATTCACAATTTTTTAACCACGCGTTTCATTAAATTATATCAAAATATAATAAAAAGATAATTTTAATCACCATCAACACTGCCTAATTATCAAACTTATGCAAAAAAGAAGATGAAATTCAATTTAAATTAGTTTCGACTATCAAAATTATTTTTGGAACATTAATAGTCCTTCAATATCACAAAGATATGTTCATTTTCTTTTTTTATCTGTCCCAAATTATAGGTTATTTTCCTTGTTGAGAGCATATTAACGTCTTAATTTTTTAATATACCCCTATTTAATATGCATTATCAACAAATATGAACTACTCGCTATGTCCCGTGAAAATAGATTTGTATTTCATTATTTGTCCGTCCCAAAATATAGACCACTTTCCTTATTGAAAATCTAAATACTTTTAAGTTCCCTAAAATGTCATTATCTAATATCCATTGTTATCAACAAATATAGAATAATCATATTTATTGTGTTACTTAATATAGGTATATATTAGTAAAATGTAAGAAAAAAATTATATTTCTCATTAAATTAACTATATTTTCTTAATCTATGTGAGAGAAAAAAAAGTCCATCTTCACGGGACGGAGGAAGTACTCATTATTCAATATAAGGGTATATTTAGTATAATATAAATAAATTTATAGTTCTAATAAATATTAATTACCTTTTTTTAATCCATGTGAAAATAGAAGTAAACATATCTTTGTTGGACGGAAGAGTATAATATAATGACTTCCACATACTAGGAGTGTGCATTATACAACCAAAACCGCTCGACCCGACTCGATCAGATTGGTTTGGGTCGATGAAAAATGGGTTGAGTTCGGGTTATATTCAACTTTTTTTGGTCGGGTTGGGTGGGGTTTGTGACCCAACCCACAACCCGACCCAATAAAAAAATAAAAAATTTTGGCCTATTTATTTAAATTGCAAAAACTCAAGCCCAACATTTGCAACGAAAATGAGTGTTTTCATTACTTCTTTTTTTTTTTTCTTTTAATTTTAGGTCAACTTATTTAATTGGGCCAGTAAATAAAAATGGATGATTTGCAGATTTTTTTTTCAATTTGGGCCAATGCCCAAACCGCGAACTCAACCCAACCTGACCGAGACTTGGTTGCGTTGGGTTGGGTTTAAACAAGGTATTGGGTTGGGTTGTGTTTATTTTTTTACGAAACCGACTAAGTCGGGTTGGGTTCGAGTTGGGGTCCAACCAGACCCACGCCCACCCCTACCACATACTATGAGAATTGAGTAATTCTAAACATTATGATACGACGCACACACATTTGGTAATGAAAAAATAGGTGGTATAGTAGTTATTTTGCACCACCCAATCTACGCATGTCATATGTCATATCATAATATTACTTAAAAATATCAATTAAATGAGGATGGGACCCACAACCCATGTGGTGTCGCCACATGGGACTAGGTGCTCAAGATGGGTTCCTTATCCCTCTTGATTTCAAGCATGGCTTTTTGTCTTTAATTTTTTTTTAAGAGAAAATTACACCTAACCCTATTGTATAGGAATCAAATTAAAAAACAAGATTAAATCTATAAAACTTCAAATTTCAGGTTTTAATAAATTTTTAAAATATATGAAATAAATTATAATAATTTATCTTAATCTCAATATCTATTCAAATCCTATTTTCCTCTTTATACAAACAGACTAAGAGTGTACACACACACACTCTCTCTCTCTCTCTCTCTCTCTCTCTCTCTCTCTCTCTCTCTCTCTCTCTCTCTCTCTCTCTCTCCCCGCCTCCGGTAGCACAGCTCTCTCTATTCACAACTCCGACGATGGCGAAAAACTCCTCTAGTGATTGTACTCCAGTCACCCACCCCATTCCACCCACCATAGCTCACAGCCATAGCCGCCCATTTCAAGTCTTCCCCAAGCAGCCATTTTTTTTTTTCTTTTTTTTTTTTTTAATAATCTCAGCCTCTACTTTTGTTTGACAGGCGACTGCCTCTCCACTCTTTTCTCCTTAATTTGTACAACCCAGTCGAGTCTTTTTTTAAAAAAATAATAATAATACTAGCAGCCTCCATTTTTGTCTTGTAGCAGCCGCACTCTTTTCTTGTTTCTAGTCGACTCTTTTCTTCTGTTTTTTCCTTCCACAGCCGCACTTGCTTTTCTCTCTTCCTTGGACTTTGCCAACCTCAATTCCAAAAATACTAAAATAAGGTAATTGAGGGCTAATTTTGTTAAGGGTTCTGTTTTAGGAATAAGAAGAGTGGTTGCTGAAGTGGTTTGCTGACTCCCTGCCTGCGTTTGGTGATTGTGGTGGTTATGCCAACACCATGTGTTTGCGAAGTGGTGGTGGTGATAGTGATGTGTCGACGTTGGCGTTGGTGGTGATGCGTTGGCGATGGTGGTAGGTTACTGCGGCTTCGGAGGTGGTGGTCGTTGTTTCTGTGACCTTGATGTAAAAATGTGATCTAAAATAAGTTCAATTTGTGACCTAATATTTTGACCGTTTGTGATCCTAAAATAACTTGTGACCTAAAAAATAGTGGTTGTGACCTTAAAAATGATGTTGAGACTTAAACATATTTTGTGATCTAAGATTTTACAATATTGTGACTTTAATATTTATAATTAATAAAATATTTTTAGTTATTTAATTTAATTATTTAATCTTAATTCTGACCTGATTTTTGAAATTATATAAGTTTCATCTTAATTTTAAAATTTACATTCATAATTACCTTATTTATGTATTTTTCCCTTTTTTAATGGTTGGTTCAACTCCAACGAGAGGGTCCAATTTGCCATTAAAAAGTCAAGTGTTATATTAATAAGATTAATATACATTTGGCTTTTATTATTAGAATAAAAA
Source organism: Ligustrum vulgare (assembly GCA_963555705.1). Classification (NCBI taxonomy): domain Eukaryota; kingdom Viridiplantae; phylum Streptophyta; class Magnoliopsida; order Lamiales; family Oleaceae; genus Ligustrum; species Ligustrum vulgare. The sequence continues at coordinate 47,920,691 of OY743180.1, forward strand.
ATAATATGTTTCAAAAAAAGAAGAATAAAAAATAGTGTGTGTATATATATATATATATATATATATATATATATATATATATATATATATATATATATATATATATGCATTTATGTCGTTTGTTTATAACTTCTATACTTAACACGAAAATGGAATGCCTGAAAACTAATTAAAATTCGTGTAGATTAATGGATTTAGATAATTAAATTAAAAAGCATTAAAAATTAAATTTTGCAATGATTACCAAACTTTGAAAATATGAATTTTTACTTTTTTTTTTTCAACTGTGTATTAATTTTCTTCCATAATAATCTTGAAAATGTTATATCTTAATGTGATCTCTTAAATTTTAATTAATATTGGAAAACTCATACATTCTTATTATCAAAACAAATATAAGATTAATTTTAATAATTTTCTAAGTTTATATGATCTAAAATTATCGATATAATTTCATGTAAATAAAGTATAATTTTATTGGTCAAATACAAATATTTGATGGGTTAAGATTACACACACTTTTATAATTATTGTGATAGATATTTTCGAAAGAAATTCGGAGAAAATGTTAAATACCAGAGGTAATGCAGGAATTGTGAATATTATTGTTAAGAATGAATAATATATTTTTTTAATCATTCTTGATTTTAATAATTGTGTAAAATTTATATGGTATAAGATTTTCGGTATAATTTTTTGATCTTCAACATTGTCCTTTGTCATATCATGATAATTACTAGATTTACGTAAGTATTATTTTGACTACTTGATTTTATAAGTAAAAATATAATTTTTTTTGGGTAAATACAAATATTTGTGGGTTAAGATTATACACACAATTGTAATTATTGTGATTGATATTTTGATGAAAATTGGAAAGGAAAAAAAAAAAAAAGTTAAATAGGGAGGCAAATACAGAAATTAAGAAAATATATTGATATTTTTCACATAATAAAAATTGAAAAATAATGCTATATTGCACAAACGATATCTAGAGCTTGAACCTAATTTGATATTAGATATTGATTCGTCGACAAATTACACGGTATTGTAATACAACATGTTTATTATTGACAATTTTGGTACTGGAATTTGTGTATATATACAAATGTAACAAATATTATGTTTCGATTCAAGTAATTACATTAGAAACAGTCAAATCCATGCATCACACGGGCAATGCCCTAATAATAATAATAATAATAATAATAATAATAATAATAATAATAATAATAATAATAATAATAAAGCACATGTTTGGTTTAAATAAAATTCATACTTTTTAATAAGTTTTGATAAAAGTTGATGAAATATATACTTGAAAAACTGTGAATACTTTTATGTGATTAAAGTTAATTATTAATTTGACTTAATGTACAAAACAAGTAGTCAATGTACACTACCTCACAAATGTGAAGATAGTTATACTCCCTTTGTCGCATCAAAAATAGGCTTGTTTCGCTTTTCACATATATTAAAAAATGTAATTATATAGTTGAAGCAATAAATTTTACTAATATTTTTCTATATATATATTGAATAATAGTTTAAATAAGAGTAGTTCATATTTGTTATTAATAATAATTTTCGAGACACGTTAAATAGAAATATATTAGAAAATTAAGAATTGTGAATAAGGATATTTAATGTATAAGACAAATAAAAAAAAAAAAATGAAGTCTATTTTTATGAGACACATGGAATAAATAATATATGATGTGTTATTTTTTAGCCACTATTGGACAAAACTATTTTTAAACAATACATTTTTTCAAACTATTTTTTAATTACAAACATTTTTTCTCTCTACTTTAAACATTACATTCTTTATTTTTTAAAAAATATTAAAAGTATTAGCAGATTATCAAATTTTTCTAGTTTGAAATCCCACACATAAAAATGCCATATTGTTCATATTATAAAAAGTGAATAATGTTGGATACTACTTTGTCGTGAATCAAGATTGAATTTGAATTTTTCAGTAAACATCGATTAGAAATATTGCTATTTATGAATTCATATTAATACTAGTAAATAAGATGATTCATGTGTGTAGAATATATTAGCTATGTATCACATCACATTATTACAAAATGCGTAAATAATTCCAAAAATACCCCAAAATTATTAAAATAATAATTGAATTTTCTAACAACTACAAACAATAAAGTTGGGCAAAATGCAAAGGGATAAAAGAACAATGTAAAGATCACAGTGTGTGTATATCTATAGTAAAAAAGATTTCACTATCTTATCTTAATATATATGTATATACTCTCCGGAGTTAATACTCTCCACCATATTAATACAAATTTTAGTCACCTGATAAGAAGTACAAAACTTGAAATAAACAGGAAAATGGATCCCTGATGAGGAATAGAAGCAGCTTTTGAAGCGTAAAAATAGTAATAAGGATATGTATAATTCTTTGGTCCCATACCAACGCTAGGTGGCTGATTCCCTGGAATGTATATGATTTTGGGAGGAGGAGGACTCTTGTCCATTGAAGTATAAGCTGGAGATGGAGGCCGAGGTGCTGGTGGTGGTGGTGGTTCTGGTAGCGAAAATGAATGTGGTGACCCAAAATAGTATGGCTGCGGTGGCGAGTTGTGGTGAACTGGTGGCTCTGGCGACGACTGAGGCGGTGGTAACGGTTGAGGCTTTGAATTGACTGGTGGGGGTGGTGGTGCACATATGACAGGGCATGTTTCACAGTCACTAATGCATAACAAACCTGCTTCTCCTGTTTGATCCTCAGATATTGCTGTAGATAACATGATCAAGACAAGGAAAATCCATCTTCTTGTCATGAATTCAAGAATTCTGGGATTTTTCATCTGATTTTCTATAAGAGAGTATAAAATAAAATGGAGATTCTTTGGATATTATGAATTTATAGGGATTTTGTGGTAGCAAGCACGACCGGCCTTGAGATTTTGGAGCTCGTACGGAAATTTGAAATGACGACTTATAAAAAAACTTTGTGTCTTATATTCAGTTTTTTCTTTAATTATCTTATAATAAATTTAAAAAGTAAACAAATTGGTGTCTCTATAACGTTGAGGTCCTATGCGATCACACTTTTCACACGCCCTCAAGACCCTTTTATCATTTTGAAGCTTGTCTGTGGCTCATTCAAAAAGTTAAAGGTAAATGGTGTGAATTTATAATATATTTGGTTAGTTAGACCGAATAGAATTACATAAGAGAAATACTTCATATGTTATCTATTATTATCAGCATATGATGAGCTGAGAGAATTGGATCCCAAGTAATATGTTTCTTATTAGTGTGGAAAGGTCGAGAGATTCCTAAGTAGAATGCAATTGGGAGTGATATATCTCCACATTGTATTATGCCTTACTCTCTACACAATCCACTTTTGTGGGCCAATACCACTACTTTATGCTGTCTGATTTGCAGATTCTTTTCTTAAGGAGAAGAACTTTCCAATGTTGTACATTTTTGTCTTTAATCCCAAGCAAAGAATTTCATCTTCATCTGCAGATATTGAAAAGGGTTCTTCCAAAATGTCAATTTTAGGTACAAGCAATCTGCACTATATGAATAAAGTAGGCAGACCTTGTGAAAATCTAGCTTCTTGCGTATATGCGGGTACGGCTGAGGGCTACTAAAACTCGTTCTCTCGACTTAATAGGGCTTCCTTTTAGTTTGTTTAAAGTTCATAAATGAATCACATCGAAACTTAATCCAATATACTCATCATTACTCCCTCCGTCCCATAAGTATAACCATTTTTCTATTTTCACACATATTAAGAAAACTTAATTAATATATATTGAAAGTTGAAATTATAAATTTACTTACATTTTACATGATATATCCATACATTGAATAATGGTAATTCATATTTGTTGATAACAATACATATTAAATAGAGGTATATTAGAAAATTAAAATATTAGTTACACACTTAACAAGAAAAGCCTATAATTTGGAACAAACAAAAAAAGAATACAAGTCTATTTTTGTTAGACGGAGGGAGTATCATTTTATCTTAGAAGTGAACCCCATCTGCTTAGTTTAGGCATTTTTATCGTGTGCCAAATCCGTTTTACTTGTACCTAACACCTTGCAAGACATTAAGATTTGCACAATTGTCCTTTGCTAAATAATAAGGGGTAACTTAAAGTGATCGCAAAAAAATATGATCCACCGCGATCCGAAAAAACCCCGATCTGCTAATCGGTGGGGTCGGATCGACCCTGATCCGCCCCGTTTCAATAAAATAAATAAAATTTAATAAAAAAATTAATTTAAAATTTTTTTTTTAAAAGATTTAATTTAAAATATATTTAAAAAAAATAAAAAAAACATTTATGTGAATTAGTGGACCGATTCGCCCCTAACCCGATCCCAATCCGGATTAGGAAAAAAAATTTTAGGGCGGGGCGAATCAGACCCCGATCCGCCTCGTTGTCAACACTATAACTTAACAAACAGAAGTATGTGATAACATCAAACATTGAATGATTAGAACTTTTTCTAAACAACTGAGGGCAGACAAAAAACACTAAAACTACAAATCTTCTTGTGTTCAAGAACTATAGCAGTGTAATGCACCTAGTATCCACCAACGAGGGATTTATATAATTAGAAAGTGGACGAAGAAGTCCATCTGTAGCATCTTTTCGGTGTGGAAAAATATTAGAGAACCAAAATATATCAAATCGAAACTGAAGGCCCGTGTTTACACGGTCTCCTTAAATCGAATTCGCTACCTCACCAGAGTGCAAGAGATTTTGATCAGTGTTCAATTCTCAGGATACAATCGGTTGTCGGTTCACTTTACACTACGATCACCCCTGTCAAACTAGTTGTGACACACTCTATCTCTAATAAAGTTAAGCAAAAGTGGGAAAGAAACAAGAAAAATTTCTGGAATCAAGTGACAGTCGAGAGAGAGAATTTTTTTATGGTTGTTTTTCCTGCCTATTCAACTGAGAATGGGTCACTATTTATAGGTTCAAAACAGCCAGCAATTTAATACCCATTCAATTGTAAAACTAAAAATTTTAAATTCTGAAAACAACCAACAGTTTAATATCCATTCAATTGTGAAACTGAAAATTTTAAATTCTGCTGAAACTGAAGGGATTTTCATTCAACACAAAACATAAACTGAAGTTTTCTAATAGGTGGCACCATGCTAGCCAATGCAAACCTCCAAATCACTGCTAGTCTCTATCGGAGGGCAAGTGAAAAGGATATGTAGCATTTAGCTTTGAACCTTCCATTGTGAAACCTATCAGGTATTACTAGCAAACCAGTGGATTTGATGCCTTGAACTGTTTCACCATTTGTGTAAACTGAGACAATAGACTTCACAAAGGACTATTCTAGGAGCGGCCCCACTTCACACTTACATAGGTAACCTCTTAACTCAGCATTTCACCACAATGCTTAAGGGTCATTAGAAGCATAGTGATAAGTGTGCGTTTTACACACTTATTGTGCTTTTAAATAGACAATTTAATTGACAAATTGAGCAAATATCTACTTATATATTGTATTTATCTTGTACAATTAGGTACAACCTCAATTGGAAAGCAAATGAACAAGATTGGAGTGCAATCAGGCTAAAAGATGAGTAAATTTGATGTACAAGGACCTAATCGAAAGAAATCAAAAGTTCAGGGACTCAATTGCAATATCTCAGAAAGTTGGAGGACTAAAGATGCAAATATTTCAGGTGCATATTTGTAATAAAAGTCAAAATTTGAGAACTAAATTGAAGAAGACTAGAAGATGGAGGACCCAATTGCAATCAGGGAAGGACAAAGCTGCCTGGTGAAGCACGCGATCGCGTGTATCGACTAGGCAGCGTTCGCGAATCAAGTCAAAAATCCAATCCGAGAGTTTTCAAGTCAACCACGCGATCGCGAGACATTCGCCACGCGATTGCATGGTCATAATTTTGAGCGATAATCTGGGCCGACCCAGTTCGGCCCAAACGCGGAAGGACACGGATCTAAGCGAAAAAATTGTATTTTTGGACATTTTGAGTAGGGTTTCAAGCATACTTGATCCAAATTTTCACTCTCCCCAAAACCCTAACCTTCTTTTCTTTCTTCTTTCTTTTCTTTTCTTTTCTTTATTTTTGCTTTAGTTTGTAATTTTTGTTGGTAGTTTAGTTTTGTTTCTATTTTGCTAGTCACCATTGAAGTAAGGAAGCAAGAAGTAAGTGGAAATACAAAGCATTGTTGAAAGATTCTTGGAGCAAAAATCAAGGGAAGTGTTGTATTTCATTTTTCTTGTATTTTTATCTTTGATTTCTATATTTTGTGATGTATTTTTGTAAACCTCAACTTTTGGGCAATATTTATACAATGAGCTAGTTGTTTTATGTTGGGATGATTGATGTAGCTTAACTTAGTTTAAGTAATTTTAATGTTTGCTATTAATATTGAGCTTATTTCATGTGTGTTTGTTATTGAAATTATTCCATGTGTTTGAATGTTTTACTTTGATCATTGCTTTAGTTAATTTTAGTTTTAACAATTTGTAATTATTTTTGTTTTATGTTTTATTTTGTTATCTTTGGTTAACCACCACAATTCTAATCTCTCTTGTGTTTGATTTTCTTTCTATGCATATTTGATTCTAATATTGGCAAAATAGGAAAGCAATTGCATTGAACAAACTCAACATGGGTGATGAATACATGCTTGAAGAATATTCAAGTTGTGAAATTTGTTACAAGATGCATTGTAATGGACAATGTTTGTTTTCGGGGAATGATTTGATTATGTCGAAGCTTATTGAGTTTAGACAATATTTGAAATGCCGAAAACAAGCTATTGATACATTGGATGTGAGTTATATGCTCTTGGAAGATTGTGTACCGGATGATTGGGATGATGACATCACTCTTGTGGGAGATGGTCCTCCACTATTGAATGAGAAGGTACTTGCAAAGTATTACAATGAGCTTGCCAATTTGGATGAAGATGATATGCTTATGGGAGATGCCATGTATTGGGAAGGATTCCAAATGTGGGGGTATAATCCACTCTTGGGAATTAATAGGAAAAACTTGTCGTTACCCATGGATTCAAATTTTGGATCGATCATTCAATCCAAGGAGACATCGACTAAAGAAGATGAGTTTGAAGAGAATGACAATTTAATCACAAAAGAATCTCTTGGAGAAGTGGCAATTAATGAGGAAGAGATTAAATCACATTTTCTCAACTTCATTGATTGTCCAATAATTGAATTTGTGATTAAGCCACTTGAGGAGGTGCAAGTTTATTTAGTTGAGTTTGAATTGGATGGAATAGGCGAGTCCTATGACTTTGGAAGGGGCAACGTGCAAGTGTTTAGATCAAATGAAGAGTGGAGCAAAGTCAAAATAAGCAAAATGGGGAAGGCATCAAAAGTTATGTTTAGAGTGCCATGAAGTGCTTATGCGGAGAGTCGAGCTAATGACTTTAAAATAAGTGCTTAATGGGAGGTAACACATTCTCTATCCTTTACTTGCTTTATTTTTATTTTTTGCATATTATTTACTTTCTTGCATTTTATTTACTTTCTTGCAAATAAGTTGGTTAGACCAAGTCTTTATCTTCTACATTTATTTTCCTCAAGTTGGGTACTGTAAAATAGCTCCAATGCATTCTCATTTAATTATAGCATGCACTCATATCAAACTTTTAAAGTCAAATATTTGCTTAAAACTCATTTTCAAATCACTTGATTCATATTGTCTTTTATCTTCAAGTGTGATTTAATATTGAAGTGGATGGGCAAATTGTATTGAATTTATGAGTTATAATTGAGATGTTGAATGTGATTTAAATTTTTGGGTCATTCACAACTTAATATCTACTCTTTTCTTGTGTTTTCATAGGATGCTCACAAGGTGTTCGATGAAATTGCTCATTGGAGAAATTTGTGTTCAATAGATTGGAGGTTTCAACACAAGTTTGGGGGTGGATTGTTGGTGATTGCAATGAGAGTTCACATACCCAAGACTACTTATGAGCGCCCCCACCACTTCTTGGGATGTCTAGTAACTTCTTTCCTCTTACTTTGATTTTATTTTACGCATTGAGGACAATGTGCATTTCAAGTTTGGGGGTGATTTCCTATTGTGTACTGACATGTTAGATAGCCTTGCCGGCCAGGATTACTTAGATGTTTAAAATTGTTATTGATTCATGATTTATGACCAATATGCTACTTGTGTCTATTTTTACAAAATGTTTATCCATGCAAGATCATATTTATCTTGAGCACAATAGTCATCATTGATTGTTGGTGAAGTTTGGGAATTATTGAAGGGTGAAGAGGTTAATGGAGTAGAAGAACTAGGTTGTGAGCTTGTATTTTAATTTTTATCAACCTACCCAATATTTTCTAAAACTCTAAATCTCTTGATCCTATTGTAAGACAAGTTTTGGGGTGGTCGACCCAGTGAAGGAGACGGTCTAGACGTGTGGTGATTCCATGCATGTTGGAAATAAATTTTGTGTGGAGTGTATTTCGCCAAGTATAAGCCAATTAATGACCGTATGCTAAAGTTCTAAGCCCATTTTAATTTTTGCATTGCATTACCCTATCTCGAAACCTTTTTGACTTGAGTAATTAAGCCCATAGGAGTATCTTGAAACTTGGTGCCTTAAGTTTGAAACTTGGGAGTCACCGGCCTAAAGCTCGCTACATGGGTCAATTAGAAAGCTTAATGAGTAGGGTACACACACACACACACACTAGGAAAAAAAAAGGCACTTCATTATTGCATTTGCTTAATAAGTCTACCTCACTTCGTAGCATTTTTGACTCGAGTTATTAAGTCCGTAGGGGTATTTTGAAACCTGGTACCCTTTGATCTTAAAACAATCGAGGAGTTTCCAACCTAAAGCTCGCTACATGGGTCAATTAGAAAGCTTAAGGGAGTGGGGAAGACACGAGCATTCATCATGCTAGTTGTTAGAAATCATGCATTTGTACTTGCATAAGGGCTTAGATGAATAGTGGGTTTGAATTGCTTAGTATAAGCTTGAATGTCGAAGCACTCATTAGTGGAGAGTCACCGCATTTCTAGGTTGTCGAGATTGTCGGTAAAACACACCCAAACTAGAGTGGAAAAAGAAAATAGTGATTTGAGAGTACCCTTTAGAATTGCATCCCGGGAGAGGAAAGAAAAATATTTATTGGGGGATGAATGTCACGAGTGGGAAAAGAAAGATTTGACCACTAATGGTGGGTAGTTTTGACTTGAAACCTCTTTACTCATCAATATACTCGAAACTTAATTGACAATTAAAAGTGACTATGCACACACACACACCGACCGAGCATCGGATTAGCTAAACTTCTTTTTGGTAGCATTATTTGGAATCATACTTTTGAATTGATTATACAATTTTGCACTCATGAGTAATTTGCAAGTTATCTAACATTGTTGATCTATTTTTCACGTTACTTGATTGCACTAGTAGATAATTTTGCTTGAGACGAGCAAAAGCTCAAGTTTGGGGGTGTGATAAGTGTGCGTTTTACACACTTATTGTGCTTTTAAATAGACAATTTAATTGACAAATTGAGCAAATATCTACTTATATATTGTGTTTATCTTGTACAATTAGGAAAACCTCAATTGGAAAGCAAATGGACAAGATTGGAGTGCAATCAGGCTAAAAGAAGAGTAAATTTGATGTCTAAGGACCTAATCGAAAGAAATCAAAAGTTCGGGGACTCAATTGCAATATCTCAGAAAGTTGGAGGACTAAAGATGCAAATATTTCAGGGGCATATTTGTAATAAAAGTCAAAATTTGATGACTAAATTGAAGAAGACTAGAAGATGGAGGACCCAATTGCAATCAGGGAAGGACAAAGCTGCCTGGTGAACCACGCGATCGCGTGTATCGACTAGGCAGCACTCGCGAATCAAGTCAAAAATCCAATCCGAGAGTTTTCAAGTCAACCACGCGATCGCGAAACATTCGCCACGCGATTGTGTAGTCATAATTTTGAGCGATAATCTGGGCCGACCCGGTTCGGCCCAAACGCGGAAGGACGCGAATCTAAGCGAAAAATGGTATTTTTGGGCATTTTGAGTAGGGTTTCAAGCATACTTGATCCCAATTTTCACTCTCCCCAAAACCCTAACCTTCTTTTCTCTCTTTTCTTTCTTCTTTCTTTTCTTTTCTTTTCTTTATTTTTGCTTTAGTTTGTAATTTTTGTTGGTAGTTTAGTTTTGTTTCTATTTTGCTAGTCACCATTGAAGCAAGGAAGCAAGAAGTAAGTGGAAATACAAAGCATTGTTGAACGATTCTTGAAGTAAAAATCAAGGGAAGTGTTGTATTTCATTTTTCTTGTATTTTTATCTTTGATATCTATATTTTGTGATGTATTTTTGAAAACCTCAACTTTTGTGCAATATTTATACAATGGACTAGTTGTTTTATGTTGGGATGATTGATGTAGCTTAACTTAGTTTAAGTAATTTTAATGTTTGTTTATTAATGTTGAGCTTATTTCATGTGTGTTTGTTATTGAGATTATTCCATGTGTTTGATTGATCACCAAATATATGTTTTGTGAAGTGTATGATAATCGAGAGATATTATACATTTTAGACCAAATAACAAATGTCCTAGGTTCTTGTTAAGGATAGAGATATACCTTAAATCCTAGATGATCCATTGAGCTATTTTTACAAAGAGTTAATGCAATTGATTGGGCCTTAATCGACATAAAGATATAGTAGGTTCAACCAATTGATTAGGGTTAATTTCACTTGAGAGAGGTAATTAGCTAAGTTTGAAAAATCGGGTCTAACATTGTAAATGAGTAGTTTATTAATTTGCATGTATTGAGAAATTACTTAAGCAAAAGTTAAGTGAAATCATGAATCCCAACTATTTTATCTTTCATTTTCCTTATTTTAATTTGGTTTAAAATTATTTTCTTTAATTTAGAATTGTCAAAAATCCATCTTTTAATTGTGTGTTTCTCTTTGTTGTTAGAATTAAATTAATTAAAGTTGTATAATCTAAAGTAAACATTCCTCGTGGAATCGACAATTCGGACTCAAAAAGTTCACTTTATTACTTGTACGCGACCCGTGCACTTGTGGTACACTATTTTGAACGAATACATAGCTTAACCTTCATCTTCCAATCACTATGAGCACCATAGGAATGAGCAGAAGGAGAACCTTCTCAATGATTTACACAGATATACATGATTTAGTTGTCCCTTTGAACTTAGATCCTAGGATCTCCATTCAGCTAGGTTAGGTTTCCACCATGATACCTTTCAACGTTATAGGCTGTAAACACATTCCCCTCAATGCTTTTACAACTAGGTCACGGTTAACCCTTTGGTTAGCGGATCCGCAATATTATTATTTGACTTCACGTAGTCCAGAATGATAATACCTTATGAGAGTATTTTCGAATAGTATTATGCCGTCTTTGAATATGTCGAGACTTACCATTATACATATTGCTCTGTGCCCTGCCAGTTGTTGATTAATTATCGCAATAAACGCAAATTGTAGGCACAAACTTTGACCATCTTGGAATATCCTCAACTATTGGCGAAGCCACTCTACTTCCTTAGTTGCTTTGTCCAACGCGATAAATTTTGATTCCATTGTAGATCTTGCAATGCAAGTTTGTTGGACGATTTCCAAGAGACAGCTGCACCACCAAGAGTGAAGGCATATCCACTAGTAGACTAGGAGTCTGACATATTCAATATCCAATTTGCATCAGCATATCCTTCGATTACTGCAGGGTATCTAGAATAATGCAGTCCAAAATTACGAGTGTACCTTAAATAATGCAATACCCTGAAAATGGCTTTCCAGTGGATAGCAAATGGGTTACTCGTGTAGCAACTCTATTTGCTAGCTGAGTATGTTGTCGTTAAATACGTTAAACTCCATATTATCCGAGAATATTCTAACCGTGACACATAGGGGTGGACATGGTTCGATTTGGTTCTGGTTCCATTGGAACCAAACGTAACCATGAACCGATGATTTTTTTACTAATGAAACCAATCGGTTTTTATAAACATATGGAACCAAACCTCTCGGTTCTGGTTTGGTTTGGTTTGGTTCCCAGTACATTACTTGAATTTTAAAATATAAAAGCAAATTATCATCACATATCATATCCATGACCATAAGTTAGTACTTAGTAACGATTAACGAAATTCATTTACCAAAGTCTAAACTAATACACAAATATCAAGTTACATCGCCATAAAAAATATTGCTTAATAACAATGATTTAAAAATGTAGACTAATGAGTCATTGATAGAGATTATTTATATCAAGCTACATGACTACGTCTTCATGATTACCCATAAACTATTAGCATAAAACAAACAAAATTAATGCACGAAACACAAGATGATGCCTATAATCTCATAACACATCTTTGAACTACAAGCATCATATTTTAGGACGAATTAACAAATGTCCAGATTTCATCAAAAAGGTGAGGGATGTGTAATGCATGAAATCTTCTACTGAGTAAAAGGAGATGTCAGAGCCACATTGAAATATTTTCAGTTACATAGTAAGCAAAACCTCTTGCAAGCTACATACCAAAAATGAAAAAGGAAAAATAAGAGAGGATTAAATAAAAATAAATTTAGATTTCTGATGGCATAAACAAGCTAAGACCTAGATTTCCATTTTTGGTATGTAGCTTGTAAGAGGTTTTGCTTACTATGTAACTGAAAATATTTCAATGTGGCTCTGACATCTCCTTTTACTCGGTGGAAGATTTCATGCATTACATATCCCTCACCTTTTTTATGAAATCTGGACATTTCTTAACCCGTTCTAAAATATGATGCTTGTAGTTCAAAGAGGTATTATGAGATTATAGGCATCATCTTGTGTTTCGTGCATTAATTTTGTTTGTTTTATGCTAATAGTTTATGGGTAAGTATGAAGACGTAGTCATGTAGCTTGATATAAATAATCTCTATCAATGACTCATTAGTCTACATTTTTAAATCATTGTTATTAGACAATATTTTGTATGGCGATGTAACTTGATATTTGTGTATTAGTTTAGACTTCGGTAAATGAATTTCGTTAATCATTACTAAGTACTAACTTATGGTCGTGGATATGATATGTGATGATAATTTGCTTTTATATTTTAAAATTCAAGTAATGTACTGGGAACCAAACCAGAACCGAGCGATTTGGTTCCGGTTTGATTCCATATCTTTATAAAAACCGATTGGTTCCATTAGTAAAAAAACTATTGGTTCATGGTTCGATTTGGTTCCAATGGAACCAGAACCAAACCGAACCATGTCCACCCCTAATCTTATCAATGTAATGAGATTGAAATAACACAAGTACGTTCGGTGTTTAAGTAATTTTTACTCCCAAAATGACATCCACGAGACCCATATCTTTCATGTCAAATTTTAAGTTCAACATATTCTTAGTAGCTTTGATAATATTATCAGAGCTGTGAACAATGAGCATATCGTCGACATACAGACACAATATGACATATCCATCATTAGTGTCCTTGACATATACACACTTGTCGTACTCGTTGACTCTGAAGCCACCAGGAAGCATAGCAGTATCAAACTTCTCATACCATTGCTTCGGTGCTTGCTTTAAACCATAAAGTGATTTAACCAGTTTACAGACTTTCCTTTCTTGACCTGGAGTCGAAAACTCCTCTAGTTGCTCCATGTAGATTTCTTTATTAGAATCTCCATTTAGGAAAGTTGTTTTTACATCCATCTGAAAGTCCAGATTTTACGAGGCTGCAATAGCAATTATCATCTGGATAGAAGTTATTCTCGACACAGGAGATTAAGTATCAAAGTAATATAAGCCTTCTTTTTTCTTATAACCTTTGATTACTAGCCAAGCTTTATATTTATCAACGGAGCCATTCACTTTCATCTTCTTCTTTAAGATTCACTTGTAGCCTAAAGGCTTACAGCTCGGTGGAAGATCTACTAATTCCCAGGTATGATTCTGTAGCATAGAATCGATTTCACTTTTGATGGCTTCTTTCCACAAATGAACATCTAAAGAAGATATAGCTTTTTTATAGCTTTGAGGATCATTCTCCATCAAATATGTGAGAAAATTAGGGCCAAACGTCTTAGAAATTTCGGTCATTCTGCTCTGTCTAGGCTCATCCTTACCTTCTTCAACTGGGTCTTTACTGCTGCCAGAAGTAAAAGATTCAATAGTCCATTTAATAGGAGTTAACTGTTTAGGAGATTTAGAAGCAAATATATTCTCAAAGAATTGTGCATTCCTAGATTCCATGATCGTGTTTGGATGAATATCAGGTATATTCGAATAATGCACAAGAAACCTATATGCACTACTATTTTGTGCATAACCAATGAACACACGGCTAACTGTCTTAGGTCCCATTTTGACATTCTTAGGAGGAGGCATCGCAACTTTTGCAATACACCCCCACATTCATAAGTATTTATAAATAAGTGTATGGCCTGTCCAAAGTTCATGCAGAGTCTTATTCATATTCTTTCTTGACACTTTATTCAAAATGAAATTCGTAGAAAGAATAGTTTCTCCCCACATGTTCTGTGGTAATCCAGAACTAATCAACATAGCATTCATCATTTATTTCAATGTTCGATTCTTACACTCAGCAATTTCGTTCTGCTGAGGTGAATAAGGTGCAGTAATTTGGTGAATTATTTCGTTTTTAACACAAAATTCACCAAATGGTGATTCATATTCACCACCATGATCACTTCGCAGCACCTTTACTTTCTTGCTAAGTTGATTTTCAACTTCATTCTTATAAAGAATGAATTTATCGATAACTTCATCTTTGCTTTTAAGCAAGTACACATGACAATATCTAGTGCTATCGTCGAAAAAAGTAATAAAGTTGTTATTACCGCCTCTTGATTGGACAAATTTCAAGTCACACACATCGTTGTGAACTAGTCCTAATGGCTCAGTACTTCTTTCAATACTATGAAACCTATGCAAATAGTTTAGTTTGTTTAGTCTACATAATGCATTGTAATTTACGTGACCTAATCTACCATGCCACAGATTAGAAGACTCAAGCAAGTAAACAAAATGAGTTTTCTTATTATTCATAACAGTTTAGGTTACAACAAATACATTCAATTTAAAGAGGCCATCAGTCATATAGCATTTCACAATATAAACTCATATTTTGGTAATCACCAGTTTATCCACCTCAATGATCATGCAGAAACCATTCTTGCTCAGAAGAGACTCAGAGACCAGATTCTTGCAAATCTCGAGCACGTACAACACATTAGTCAGAGTAAGTTCTCTGCCAGAGGTCATCTTCAAGATCACCTTACTTTTACCAAGTACTTCAAGTGTTGCAGAGTTTTCTCATGAACAACTTTTCACCATTTGTAACTGGTGCAAAAGTAGTGAACATGCTCCTGTTGGGGCAGACATGGGAAGTGGCCCCAATGTCCAACCAGCACTCCTTAGGGTTAGACCCAACAAGGTTAACCTCACTAATCACGACCGTAAGGTTTAGGTCAGACATGTCATCTGAGAGATGATCTCTCTCATTTCCAAACATATTAGCCTTGGGACACTGCTTGCATTTCTTTTCTAAGGACTCCCAGAACTCCTTAACAGATTTCTTTATCACATACAAATGATATAGAGAATTATGTAGGCCATCCAAGATATAGTTGTGGTACAAAAAATCAGCACTTTTCCATGCATCTCAAGACACACACATGCATATCAGTGTCGTTTTCAGCCATGACTTGGGCATCCTCTGTGAGGAAATGTGCAAGGCCTAAAGTTGTTAGATAGAAAACCATCTTGTTCTATCATGTCTTAAAATTAGTACCAACAAACTTATAAACTGTAAATAGATTCGAGATCTATATGTTGTTTCTATTGTTCACATCTTCATTTCCATGAGACGCCATTGAACTTTAAAACAAGCATCAAATAATTTAGAATAATAAAATATTATAAACTATAAATAGATTCGAGATCCATAATATAACCGCAACCTCAAAATTATAGGACCGAATTATTTTGTCAAATTTTAAACGACTTAACAATTATTTAAACATTAAATTAGGAAAAAAAAAACCTTAAACAATCAAAAAGAAATCATTAATCAGTGATTAGAAATCGTTTACCAGTGATGAGAAAAAGTTAGCAATCATTAAAATAATGATGAGGCAATCATTTTATCATTACAAAATCATTTAAGTAATAATTGCAAAAGTTTAAAAGAGAACAATTTTGTTTACCCCTTAACATAACTTTCTAATGAGGACAAAAAAATGGGACCCACCATATGTTAGAAAAACCCACCATTTTGTTTGAAAAATGCATGATATCAATTTTTCTTTCTTTCTTTTTCTTTTTTTAACATCGATTGTGACTCTACCCTCTTCTTTTTTTGGGCACATTTTCTTTTTTATTTTACGATAATTTTATTTTCCTCTATTTGGTAAATAAAATAAACTGAATTATAAATTAAATTATAAACTACACAATTTACCAAATTACCTTTTAACCACACATATTTTATCTCTTCAATTTTCAACAACTACTTTTTACCTCAAAATTATAAATAAATCAGTTTAGAGCAACTTCAATCGTGGTGCCAAAAATCACTTTTACATTTTTCTATTCTGAGGCTATTTTTTTTATTTATTATTATAACGTAAAATTGTCCAAAATTAATTTCAATTGAACTGATAATTTATCTATGATAAATACTTATTTTTAAAGTAGAAAAAAAATGTATGTTAATGTTATATTTATGTTGAAGATCTCATTAAATAACATAAAATGAAATCAACGAAAAAAATTATTTTTTTATCGATGTTAAAAATTTAAGAAAGAAAAAAAAAAAAAGAAAATGTATAAATAAGGCTATATTATATTCTATACTAAGATGAATTCATTTGATAAAACAATGAAAATGTATAAATAAGGTTGTTATAATCTATTATATTTTTCTCTTTAAAATTTTTAACATCGATAAAAAAAGAAAAAAAAGTCGTTGATTTCATATTATATGATTTAACGAGATCTTCAAAATGAGTATAATATTAGTACAAGTCACATGCCAATTTTTTCTCTTTAAAAAATTATATTAAGATGAATTCATTTGATAAAAAAATGAAAATGTATGAATAAGGTTGTTATAATCTATTATATTCTTCTCTTTAAAATTTTTAACATCGATAAAAAAGGAAAAAAAAGTCGTTAATTTCATATTATATGATTTAAAGAGATCTTCAAAATGAGAATAATATTAGTATAAGTCACAATGCCAATTTCATCACAGTTTCCATCAACTTTCCTCGCTCAAAATTTCTGGTGATTAAAGTATAAGTCACATGCCAATTTTTTCGAGCTCTAGTATGCTAAACCGCCTCCTGAGAAATCTACTGAAGCTGGTTTTATTCCCAGGAAGTGAAAAAAAAAAAAAACAAAACAACAGAAATTCTTTAGTGACATTCACCAAGAAAAACATGCAACAAATATGGAATTAAATAGGTAGTCTACCAAATATCAACCATCCAAAACCTATCATCCCCATCTGTACTTTGTATTATATTGTCATCAAGCATGCATCCAGAAACATCAATCCACCGATTCTTGTCAGTAGAAAGTGCCTTCTTGACTAGATTGCACATGTTCATTCCCCGCTCGATTGAGTATTGATTATTCATTTCTTGTCCTCTCCCGTACGAAAATCTCGTCATCATAGTGTAAAATCTATAATCTAAATTGTGAAGAAGAAATTAATTTAGTATACTTTTGACCGGATTTTGAAGCAAATCGTGTCTATTAAATAATTTAACATAGCTTTCAGTCTACAACTAATGTGCACTATCACAGTTCTTAATAATTTCAAATGAATTCTACAAATCATGAAAGAAAGATCAAGATACTCTACACGCTACGAGTTTAGATAGCGACTCTAACTGGTGAGGGACAATGGATGAGAAATTTTTAGGGAACGATTCTATTATTTTTGTCAAGTGTGCGATATTTTGTTCCCAACATAGAATATGTATCTATAAGTTGAAGTAACTCATGGTATAAGATTCAAGAGACAATAAATTTGTATCAGTTCTACATGCATTTATTCTATTCTATCATTGATATTTAATTGTAAAAGTTGAATTGTAATATGTAATATATTAGTTAAGTTGCCTCTATTCTAGAAGAATAATGTTATTCACATTGAGTGACTACCATTAGTCATCTTACATGGCATCTTATATTTGGTTGTTTTGAAAATTCATTTATTTATTTATTATTGTTAAAACAATCACACATAGGAGGCCACGTTGGGATACCCAAGCAATCACTCACCATGAATAGCATTTTAGAATACATTCTAGGTTCTGTCTCTTACTAAGGGCCCTTTTAGCATGCCGTTTGAAAATCAAAAAGTTACTCTGAGACTACGAAGCAACTTTTAGTTTGGATAATGTTGTGCGGTCTTTGTTGGGAAATTTGTGCAAATACCTGATTGTAATGTATTATAATTGAAAATATCTATTTTTCATACTATTCGTAATATTACACAATTTTGTTTCTAAAATTTAGAAAAATACCGGATTTGATATGAGATAATATATTATTTGATTAATGTCATTACTTATGGTAACCTTTTTTTTAGGAGGTTATTAACTATTTTCTAAGAATTTAAAATAGGCACTTTCTAATTTTCCTTAAAAAACTCCACACATGATTTTTCCCTAAATAATATTCTATTACCTATTATTTTACTTCTTAGGGAATTTAAAATAAGCACTTTGTAATGTAATGTAATGTAATATAATGTAATTATGGTAATCTTCCTAAAAAAACTTTACAAACATTTTCTTCTTAAATAATAGGTTGTTACCTATTATTTTAATTATTCGAGAATTTAAAATAAGCATTTTGTAATGTAATGTAATCTAATATAATTATGGTAATCTTGTTTTTAGGAGTTGTTACCTATAATTCATAAATTTAAAATAGACACTTTCTAATCTTCCTAAAAAAAACTCCACACACGGGTTCTCCTAAATAATATATTGTTACCTATTATTTTAATTATTCAGGAATTTAAAATAGGCACTTTGTAATGTAATGTAATGTTTGACTAATTTATACCTGTAATGATCTGTAATGTACGGCAATGTTCGACTAATTTACAACCATAATGATCCTTAATTTTATGTAATGTTTTGTAATTGCATTGCAAATGCTATATATATATTTATTTATTTATTTATCAACACAGATACACATTACTGTCATTGTGTAATAGTTATCAATATTATGGACGTGTAATGTAATGCAATGACTTTGTATTCAAAATTTGCTACGTATTACAATATTTTAATGTTGTGTATTACAACATGATGCACCTGTAATCTTATGAACCAAACCAAATCTTGATTTTTTTCACCAAGATACACCAGTAAATTTGTAATGTAATGAAAACCAAATTTATTTTGTACTAAATTTCTTTTGTAATGTCTTGACTGAAAACAAAATTTCTTTTGTATCAAATATTGTGTTACAATTACCGAATTACAGTCATGTAATGTAAAGTAATGAGTATGTAATCAAAATTTTCTACGTATTACAGTCGTGTCGTGTAATTTTTTTTTTTTTAATTCCGGACATGATGCACCTGTAATTTTATGAACCAAACTGACTCTTGGTTCTTCTTAATTGTAGAAAAGTTGATTTTTTGTTCAATTATCGAAATGTAAATGTATTGATCAAAAGAAAGAACAAAACTACTGACAAAGTCGGTGGATAATACAAGCATGACTAACAAAGCAAGTTAACAAAATCAACAAAAACAACCATCCAAAAAAACCCAGCATCTGCTAGTGGAATGGAAGTGGCAACGCTGTACTGCAATATTTAAAAAATTCAGAACTGGGATGGATATGAACTCCTCCCTTATATCATCATTCAAATCCATTTCATCCCCATTGCATTCAAGCCATATTTTTTTATCCAAACTTTGCCCAAATAAAAAAAAAAAAAGGTCAATCTGGAATAGAAATAAGAAGCAGGCGGTAAAGTTTAGGTAAATAAAAAGAAACTCCATCACAAAATAAATAAATAAATAAATAAAAAATTAACATTTATCCAAATTTCCAAGATTCTACCTTTCTTCAAAACCAGAAGAACAATAACTCGCGATTTATGGAAAAGTTTCGTCCCTCTATCGAGTGTGCCTAGATTGAATAACCAATATAGAGTACAAATCTACAAGGTAGGTGCTAGTTAAAGATAGATTTAGGTTGATCCAGCATTTTAATTCTGCAAGAACCATTTTTCATCAGTTAAAATTAAAAAAAAATGGATATTTTGTGATTTGATGAGAGAGGTTTTGTGAATGAATTAAAATTGCAAGAGATGAAAGAAAAATTCTTGTACTTTGTAATTTGACTGATTTTTAGTGATTAAATGAGAGAGAGAGAGAGAGAGAGTATTGAGATATTTGAGAGAAAAAAGAGAAATCAATAATGTACCTGATTTTTCTAATTGCTTTGAAAAGTCGATATTTTCCTAAATTAGACGGGTGAAACTAGTGTAGGGTCTAACTATCCCTTCTTTGTTTTAGGAATGACAACGGGGCGGGTTCAAGGTCGGGATGCCAATCCCCGCCCCCGCCCCTGTCTCATGGAGATTAAACATCCACATCCCGCATCGTCTCATCCCAACGGGGACTAACAGGGCAGGGATACCTATAATCCCATTTACATTCACATTTATTTTAATATATATATATATATATATATATATATATATATATATATATATATATATATATTTGTCCATTAATATCTTTTTATAATGATTATCTAATGTCTTAGTTATATAAATTTTTTTTTAAAGTATGATTATTTTACAAAATTTTCATTTAATAGCTCTAAATAATTATTAACATTAATAAAAAATAAAAAAACTCATAATAATTTTTATAGAGTAACAAGTTTAATTATGTTAAGAAGTATGTTTGGAGAGAATGAGATGAAACTTGAGAGTGAGAGATGACGAGTAGTATAGAGTTGAAATGTAGAGCTTGATTTTGAAATTATATATTTGGGCGTCGGGTGATTTATGACACTTTTAATTTGTTTGAATTTTTTAATTAAACTTATTAATTGGGGATGGTTTTGGAGCGGGTATGAGACGGGGATGGGGATTTCATAGCAATCCCCATCCTTGCCCCATCCCCGATTGGTAATACTTTTTTGTCCACATCATTGTCAGGGATTCACTATCCCGTTAGGGGTGGGTCCCCATAGAGTTCGAGGATTCCCCTTCCCATTGTCATCCTTACTTTATTTAGAAGAGATTTGGAAGAAGTAGGGGCAGAGCCCATAGACCGTGTTGGACTTTACAATTTCGGCCCATGGTTTGGGCCTTAAAAAAATAGGAATAAAACATAAATACGGTGTTTAAAAATACATATTTCAAAAATGATATCAAACATGTATAATTTCAAAAATCAAGTTGTAATTCAGATTAATTAAATAAATTTAGTAATTAAAACATTTTATAAATTAATTATATATATTAAGGTCACAACACTGTATATTTCAAATCACAAAAAATAAGGCCCCGTTTTCTTTGCTGTTTTGAGCCCGTTTTGAGTTTTCGATTTTTGGAAATATCGAAAACGCGTTCACTTTGCCCATTTTCAGAAACGCGTTTTCCAAAACACCAAAAAAATTACAAAGGATACTCAAAACGAGTTTATTGCGTTTTGGATATTTTGTGTTAAAAAGTCCAAAACGACCAAAACGCGTGTTTTGAAATTTTTTTTTTTTTTTTTTTGTGTAAATGTGAGACACTTCCTTCATTTGAAGTTATTATATTATTTTGACATTATATATAGAGATCTATGTTAAGATTTTTTTTTTTTTTTTTGTAATTTATTTATTATTATTATTTTTTTTTTTTTTTAAATGTGAGACACTTCCTTCAGTTGAAGTTCTTATATTATTTTGTTATTATATATAGATCCATGTTAAGATTTTTTTTTTTTTTGTAAATTATTGTTATTTTTTTTTTTTTTTTTTTTTTTTTGTAAAAGTGATACACTTCATTCGCTTGAAATTCTTATGTTATTTTGTCATTATATATAGATCCATGTTGAGATTTTTTTTTTTTTTTAATTTTTTTTTGTAAAAGTGAGACACTTCATTCACTTGAAATTTTTATGTTATTTTGTCATTATATATAGATACATGTTAAGATTTTTATTTTATTTTTTGTAAATTTTTTTTTTATTTTTTTTATTTATTATTATTTTTTTTGAGTAAAAGTGAGACACTTCCTTCACTTGAAGTTCTTATGTTATTTTTTCATTATATAGATCCATGTTAAGATTTTTTTTTTTTTTTTTTGTAATTTTTTATTTATTATTATTATTATTATTATTATTATTATTATTATTATTATTATTATTATTATTATTATTATTATTATTATTATTATTATGTAAATGTGAGACTGTTCCTTTACTTAAAATTCTTATGTTATTTTGTCATTATATATAGATCCATGTTAAGATTTTGTTGGTACGAGGTTAAATTTTTGTTTAGCTGATACAATATTAATGATGAATTTATTGACATAAATAACTAACTGATTTATTAACATTAAAATTAATTTAATTCAACAAATTAACCATTTTTTACATATAAAATATTACAAAATAAATATATCAAAAAATTACAAAGTAAACGCATTTTTCAGTTTTCTATTTTTGAAAACAGTTTTCCAAAATTACAAAGAAAACATGTTTTCAGCAATCCCAAAACAAACAACCAAAATCCAAAATTCAAAACAAAATCCAAAATCGAAACACAAAGAGAACGGCCCCTAATAATTCAAGAGGAACATGTCGGTTTATTTTGCACTGTGAAGCTTCTGGAAGATGCGAACCTTGAAGGTTCTTGAATCCGCTGCTCCAATATCCTAGTATTTTCACCAAATCACGTTAAAATTTGGAGCACGTTTCATAATAATTTAATTTTTGAATAAAAGTGTGGTAAGAAATGATTGAGGGTGTCTTCTTTTAGATTTAATATAGAATGTTTTGTGTCAAATTAAGGAATTGAAATTATTTATTAATTTATTTGTGTTTTATAGGTAAGATGAAGGGTTAAAAATTGAAGAGAGAAAATATGAATGCTTAAAAAGTGATATGAGAAATTGTGTAAATTAAATTTTTGTAATCATTCAAAATTAATACCCAACCGAACACACCCTGAAATCGTGAAAATATATGTATATTTTTTTAGAGAGGTCAGGGCCCAAGGGAAGGGAAAGTAGTGATGAGGTTAGGAATGAAAATAGAGAGGAAAATCTCCGAACCCTATGGGAACCCATTCTTAATGGGGCGAGGCATCATCATCAATGACCGGGACAAATAGAGACGGGATGAAAAAATAACTCCAATCGGAGATGGAGTGGGGATGGAGATTGCTATCAAATCTCCATCCCTGCCCCAAACCCGTTCAGAAATAATTCCCGATTAATAAATTCAATTAAAAAAATTCAAACAAATTAAAAGTGTCATAAATCACCAGACGCACAAATATATAATTTCAAAAATAAATCCTACATTTCAACTCAATACTACTCTTCATCTATCACTCTCAAGTCTCATATCATTTTTCCAAACATATTTCTCAACATAATTAAACTTGAATTATTCTATAAAAGATATTATGAGTTTTTTTAATTAATTTTAATCATTTTTTAGAGCTATTAAATGAGATTTTTTTTAAAATAATCATACTTTAAGAAAATAATACTGACATATTAGATAACCATTTTAATTGATATATATGTGTGTGTGTGTGTGTGTGTAATATAATAATAATAATAATAATAATAATAATAATAATAATAATAATAATAATAATAATAATAAGGGATTATGAGTATCCCATCCCCATTTAAAAGGATCCTCATTTAAAAGGAGATGGGGTGGGAATGAGGATGGGGATGGGGATTTTAAATTTTTACAAGGTAGGGATGGGGATTGACATCCTCTCCCCGAACCCGCCACATTGCCATTCCTTGATGAGGCAATCTCTGAATTGGATAATTTTGTCTTTACATGTTTCAATCTATTAAATAGTTGAGTAAAGATTATAGGACGAACAAATTTCGAAGTATTATTAAAAATATTGAAATTGTTACAAATTAAATTTTGATAAATAAAAGCGGACAACTTTTGTGAATACAAAATTGCAAAATCCATTGATTAACGATTTGTATGTTGGAAGACGAGAGGCCACGTAGCTTAATTCCTGGACTTCTGAATTTGTTGGAGACTTGATTCGTTGAGAATTGACTTGTTTGATGCTAGGAACTTGAGACTTGGATTTGAGCTTTAGATTGAACTTACTTTGATTTGAAGAAGGCTTTAATCTTCTTGGAATTGATTTGAACTTGCTTGATTTTAAGAAGACTATCTTGTTAGATTTGAACTTAGCTTGATTTGAAGAACTTTGATCTTCTTGAATTTGAACTAGGCTTGAAGTTTAAGAAAATTTCTATATTCTTTACCTGCAATATGTGTTCTCTTGCTTTTCTCTCCTCTTTTTCCATGGACCAATAGTCCTATTTATAGAAAAAAATTTGTAACCACTCTATTTATTTAAATAAATAAAATGGCTAGAGTTTTGAAAAGTAAGATGGACCTAATCCATGCGCTTATTTTAAGTAGACTTTATTTTTTAATAAACAAATTGGATTATTAAAATTTATCAAATCCAATTAATAATTTTTTATGCCAACAAATGCCCCCTCGAGATTTATTTATTTATTTATTATGAAAATAATTAATTAGATAAATCTTGAAATTTGGTTTAAAATTTGATTAAAACTTGAATTCTTGAAAATTTGAAACCCAAAACAATTGAAGATAAAATAGTCATTCACTGAAAAGATTTTGAATCTTATTACTTCAAAGGACTGGAATATTTTTAAATATTAATTATTTAAAAAGATACGTGTCGCTACGACTCTGCCAATTTATTTTAAAAACGTGATCGTCTAACCAATGAAGTAAAATTAAATTATTTCAAATTTATCTTATTTCGAATTTCAAATTTTATTTAAAAGTTTCCCTTTTCATTTTTATCTTTAAGTCCAATTTCAATTTTTCAAATGAATCTTTAATGATAAATTTTAGTCCAAACTTTAAATATTTAAATCCAAAATATTTTATCTCCAATTTAAATTCATTCTCAAATTTTTATTTATTTTTAAAATCCCCAATTCACATTCATTTTAATTTGAATTCCAAAATTTCCTCCCCAACTTCCATTTTCATATTCAGCACATTTTTTCCCCTTCCCCATGATTACTCTTCAATCCATCTCGATCAACCCCAAAATCCTTTCCCAATTTCCATCAATAACTATTTTCCTTACTTATCAATCTGACAACAAACAAGCAATACATATTATGACTCCATCATATATCATCCTCCACCGAGCCACAAACATTCAGCACAAGGTAGTCTTTTCCATCTGCATTCTCACACTACACTATCCACAATCCACTCCAACTTCACAATTAACCTTAATCCTTTTGCAAATTCCCTCAGTTTGCCTAAACCAGAACCTCTGAACTTGCCCAAAGTTACCAAAAAAAAATTTTTTAAGCTAAACACAGCAAGATTTTATTCAATTATCCCAAATTTTTTGATCTCAGCCTAATTTAAGCCAAATCATTTTCTTCTTGGCCATTTTAGAAACCCAATCACAAGTCATTTCTACTTCATAATCACTCCCTCGACCAGCTATTTCCTCCTCACAAAATTCCCTCAATCCGTCCAATTCAAAATCTGCCAAAATTAATACACAACCAAAATGATATATTTTCCCATTCACTTACATCATTCAACCACACAGCCAGAATCAGAACGTGAGCAAGGTAGTCACTCTCCCATCTGCAATACGTACACTGCCTTGTTTTCAACCATAACCAATTCTGAACCACCACCATGACAACACCAGATTTGTATCTTTTAGCACAAAGCCTTCATTACCTGTAATTCCAATTCACAGCTCAAAACGTTACTGCCTCCTTACCACACCAAAAACGCCCACAGTCGAACCGAACAACACCACCAACACCTCACTGCCCATACCCGACCACCGGAACACCACCACACTAACATCACCAATTCATCACCCAACCGAAGCCAATTTCACAACCACCTCAAACCACCGCATCGAAATCTACTGCCCCCTCCATCAGCGACCATTTCTCCAATATCAAAATCACCCAAAATCAAACCAAAACAAGCCAAATCCCCAAAATCAAACAGAACCCATAACTTACCTCAACATTGGTCGGAGTTCCTTCGCCGGAAAGCCCATGAATCCAAGCATTTAAGCCTCGATTTGGTCTCGATTTTTCACATCCCAAACTTCCCAAAACTTCCTCCTTTTGACTCACCCATACACCGGAACCACCTTGCGATGGTGGCGCCATCGTCTGCTTGGCCGGCGGCGCGGACCGAAGAGGGAAGGGCGGAGCCCCTCCCTTTTTCGCCTTTCCCGACTCTCTGCTCTCTCTCAATGCCGATTTTGAGAGAGAGAAATGAGAAATTATATTATAATTTTTTTAGTTTTTGGAAATTGCCATGTTGACCCAAGATCTTTGGAAGCTATTAATTTCAGTCCCTTCTTTTTAAAATATTTTCAACTCAGTTGCAAATGTTTCTATACTTAACGAATCAGCCCCTTATTTTTGAAAATGTGTCTACTTCAGTCCCCTTGTTTTAAAAGTCCTTTAATTTAATACCTACACTTTTGAAATAAGTTAGTTGAACCTATTGTTTGGAAATCTGATAAGTCAGCCTACTATTTTCGAAAAAGCCCATTTCAGCCCCTACACCTTAAAACTCATGCTTTTCTTTCAAATTTCAATTTAATTCCCCAAACTTTATTTTGTCACTTTAATATTTCAAAATACTAAATTTATTTAATTTTCTTTTGGCTAAGCGATACATTTGGTGATTTAGAAGATTGACGTGACTTTCCAGCTTTATTTTCAAACTCGTGATTTAAGGTAGACTTGCCCCCACTAATTAGTTTAAATTATAATTTACATGTCTTATGTGAAATTACATGATTTATATGCTTTGATGCATGAGACGAGACGAGAAGATCTCTTATGAGATAAGAATGAGAAATGATGTTATGCATAATTTACATGCTTAAAATGCATGAGACGAGACTACCCACACCCTATGATTTTTAAAGAACCTTTGATTTTATTAAAATAGCGTATGATGATGATGATGATGTCATTGTACTATTGCATAAGTATGTGTTAAATTATTCTGTAAATTAATTATTGACGAAGAGTCTACTGAGTATTTCTTTCGAAATGCTCATTTCATTTTTAACAGTTTTCGCAGATCTCGAAAATGGCGGCGAATGAATGGGCAGCTTTGGCAAAATTAAATAAATGATGATATTATCAGACAATTTTATGAATGTTACTCGTTAAATTATTTATCGTTAATTTCATTTAAATAATTGAGACATAAAATGCGATACAAGTTTTATGAATTGTTCTATATTTAAATTAATCAAATTTCCGCTGAATGTTTCAAATAATGAATGTGACATTTTGAATTTAATTTATTTTCCCCAATAAAGTAAATTTTAAAGGATGAAGTGGCGTCCCGGATTTCACGGAATTCGGGGCGTTACAATTGAATTTTTTTTTAAACGGGAAAATAATAGAATTAAAGTCCTATCTTCTAGACTTAAACTCTCTTATTTCCTTATCTTAGAAGAAGAATTTTAGTTGAAATAAATAAGTTGAATCCTTTTAATTAAAGGAGTCAATCACATAAATATATCAACTTGAATTTAGACACATAAATAAGAGAAAATCACGTATTAAATGTGACCCAGTTTTTTTTTTTTTTTTTTGAAGGAAGACTCCTATTTGAGATAAACAAGTTGGGTTCTTTTTATTTAGATAGACTAATCTCACTTTAAGAAGCAAGAAAAAGAGTCATATTGAAATTGATTTCACTTAAAGAATCTCGGTCATACTTTGAAGGAAAAGGTAATAGAAGAATCATCAAATGACCCAATGTAGCAATTTGGACTACTGCACTTGAACATCAGAAATCGAGAAAAAGAATTAATTACTTGACTCTTTCACCTTCATATTGTAGCCTGTAGGCAAGTTGTTTTTCCCATTTTTTAAAAAAAATTAATAAAAAAAATCATTTATAATGTTTGTGTGTGAGAGAGAGGTGCGTGTAAGATGTGTTTATGCATGATGTGTGTGCTGTGTATGTGCATGACGTGAGTTGTGTGTGAGAAGTGCATGTTTCAGGTTGTGTTTGAGAGATATGAGTTTTTGCTTTTTAACAGATTTTTTTTTTTTAAACAGCAGAAACCAATTAATTGACTTAAATCAATTAATTGGTTTCTGCTGAATTGGCAGAAACAAAACAAAAAGAAACCAAACTTGGTTTCAACTGATTTCTGCAAACGCAGAATTAATCATTTTTTTTTAATAAGGAAAACTCACATTTTTTTTGGTTTGACAGGATCATCGAAAGTGGACAAACAATTTGAAGGTTGAACTGTAGCCCATAGGCAAGTTGTTTTTCCCTTAAAAAAAGAAAAAAAAAAAAATCATTTATAATGTTTGTGTGTGAGAGAGGTGCGTGTAAGATATGGTTATTCATGACGTGTATGTTGTGTAAGTGCATGAACGCGTGTTGTGTGTGAGAAGTGCATGTTTCTAGTTGTGTTGGAGAGATGCGAGTTTTTGCTTTTTAACATTTTTTTTTTTTAAAACGGCAGAAACCAATGAATTAGCTTAAATCAATTAATTGGTTTTTGCCAAATTGGCAAAAACAAAACAAAAAGAAACCAAATTTGGTTTCAACTGGTTTCTGCAAAAGTAGAATTAACCAATTTTTTTTAATAAGGAAAACTCACATTTTTTTTTGCTTGATAGGATCATCGAAAGCGAATGAACAATTTGAAGGTTGAACTGTGTTTTGAACAAATTCTTTTTCTTAAACATGTACTTCTTTGAAAATTTGGAAAATTTTCAGAATGTATCTTTCTAGATACTGTCCGCTAGATTTACTTTTAAAGGTTGGAGATTTGGAAAACTTGGATAATCTTCGGAATATATCTTTCTAGATACTTCTCGCTAGATTTACTTTTACAGGATGGAAACTTTGAAGACCTGAAAAATATGCGGAATGTATCTTTTTGAATACTCCCCGACATAATTAAATTTTCAGGATGACAAACTTGAAGACTTGAAAAATATGTGGAATGTATCTTTTTAGATACTCCCTGACATAATTAAAATTTCAGGATGGAAACTTGAAGACCTGAAAAATATGTAAAATGTATCTATTTGGATACTCCCCGGCATAGTTAAATTTCCAGGATGGAAATTTGAAGACCTGAAAATATGCGAAATGTATCTTCTTGAATACTCCCCGACATAATTGAATTTCAGGATGGGAACTTTGAAGACCTGAAAAATATGCGGAATGTATATTTTTAGATACTCCCCGATATAATTAAATTTTCAGGATGGAAACTTGGAAGACTTGAAAAATATGTTGAATGTATCTTTTAAGATACTCCTCAACATAATTAATTTTCAAGAAATTGTTCTTGATTTTTTTTTTTCGTATTTTATTGGCTGATTTTTTTTAATGGATGATAAAACCAAATTCCAAAAACAAGAAAAATTTGAAATTACCTAAAATTAAGGAATTTTATGATCCTGCCCGGAAAAGTCAAATTCTTTGCTTCCCCAAAGCTACCATGAAACTTCTAAAGAACTTGACAGGAGACTTTAAGCTCACCGTCCATAAGCAAGTGACATACCCCTTCATCTATGTGGTTCTTTTGCAGGATATGTACATGTGTATTCTCAGTGTCAGTCAGAGGAATTCAAATGGTACTATAAATCCTTGTTTGTGTCCTCCTCCGCACCACTCTTCAAACACAATGTTCATTCCAAAAGCAGCCATTTCTAAGAGAATTGATCAAAGGGAGATCAGATGGGGAGCACAGTCCATTATCGTGGAGAGATTTCTTACTTGTCGAAGTTTTGGGAATGGTCCCTTTGGATTCATAAGATTCATACCAAGAAAAAACTTCCTGGATTGGCTCATGCGGTTTACTCTACCACTAAAGACTATTCTCGTCCCGATTCTATTTATCGAGCTCTTTGTGAAGTTTGGTGCCCGAAGACCAACACTTTTGTAACTCCCAATGGAGAGAGCGGCATTTTGCTTTGGAATGTGCAAGAGATTATTGGACTTTTCCATCAGAGATGATTATTACAAGGAGGTAGTACCAAGTATTTTAGAACTAACGAACTCCCTCCCCAAATCTTGCTTATATTTGTTTAAGGCATTTTCACTGATCGTTGACAAAAAGAAGAGCGACTGTCCGCCACAACGACTGGATTGATTTTTGGTTTAAAACTGATGATTGTGTTCTAAATCCAAGGAAAAGCAAGGCGTTTAGGTAGGCTATGGAAGCAAACCTATCTTCATGGGATTATTTAGTAGCCAAAGAGAAATTACAAAACCTGTTTTCACAAAAAAGTTGCATGATATTCTGCACAGTGACAGGGACTACTAGAATACCTCTTTATCTGTTGAAGAACAAGAAGAGTTGGACATAGCAGCCTATCTTTCCCTTTGGCTAGGTCGCTTTATTTTTCCTTCTACAGATGATTGTCTTAGGGTTGGAACTTTTAAAATAGCTTCTAGAATGGCTACGAAATAAACTTACAGCTTGGTCCCATCCTTCTTAGCTTGCATTTATAGAGGACTTTCTGAGACAACAAATTGCGTGACTAGTGATGAAATTGGATCGATCAAATATGCATTACTCAGTAATTTTCTATACACCTGGGCTGCAACTTATTTTGTTCGGGGCATCTATGACAACGTTGACATGAGCATTGATCGTCCTATTATCTGAAGATATGCCGGGACTTTAAATGATTTCCAACATTGGGGGTTGATGCATTTGATTATCGAGAATTCATTCGGGGAAGAATGGACTCTAATGAATTTTTATGGAATCCGATTTATTCGCCTCATGGTGGTATATGCACAAATAACAATGAGAGATCAATAGGGACTTCAAAGTTTATGATGAGTATTCGACCAGGGTTTCTTTCTTACCATCGTGGTAATAACTTGTTTATTCTTGAAGCTTACAATCCTCACATATTTGACAACAAGGCTTTAGGCAAACCATTCCAGACTCTCCAAAACCAATGATGTTTATAGTCAATGCATTGACTCTTTACCATGCTTGGTTATCTTTGACACAGGTAAGGAGTGGATACACATTTCATCTTCCAGAGCGCATTGACGACGTACAACTTCAAGTTGATCCATCATACAAGGTTTGGTGGGAGGATAAACTATTTCCTGGTTTGAACAAGATTAAATTACAAGATTTATTGTCTAATAAAGATAATAATTTTGTGCTTGGTAAATCTTCATCCACCCCTGAATAAATAGGAGACATAATGCCAATGAGTTGGACGCCTCTTGTGTAGTTTCTCGTGCAACTCTTCAAAAAAGACTTTTGGATGTTCCAAATGATATTAAGAAAATTAAAATAATACATTCTCGCATGGATCACACTTCCACTTCAAAGCATGTAGAGAAGGTACATGAGCCAATTACAATTTCAGAAAGCAGTAGCTCTAAGGACTGAACACCTCAAGCACTTGATGCAACAATTCCTTTGGAAAATAGTAGTCCTAGAGATCATGTAAGATTTATTTATCATTTCATTTTTTTGAATGATAATTTGCATCTCATTTGATGTTTCAAATTTGAACTTCAGATTCCCCTTTCTCAAATATTGCATTGGAAGCGAACAATACTACCTAAAGATTCTCAAGTTGTAGAGAATCCTAAGGAAGGTTGTTCTGAAACATTTAGACATGACTTGAGCATTCCAAATATATCCTATGGCAATGAAAGTTTGGATATGTCGCCTTGAACATGGAACGCATGTATAGATCTTTATTTTTAGCTCATTTAATGATCTAATAGATTGATATTTAATTTCTTCCACTTTCCATTTATCGTAGGATTTCCACAAGTTCCTGAAGGGATGTTTTATTTTACGTTTCACAACATTTCAGCAGACCAGCCTAATGAGAACCACGAGGTGATTGATGCACTTGATGAAATTTATGGCATCCATGATATGCATGAGGCCCCTTGAAAATACCCAAGCAGTATTAATAACAGTGTCATATCACCTAATCAAGATGATCTCAATGATGAGGTGAATTTCGAGCCTTTGCGAGTTAGCAATTAAGAGAATGGACAGGCTACTTCGACTATCTCACCTCAATTAGTATTACCAGCTCCGGGTCAGAAGATAAATAATCGTGAGATGACCCTAATTTGTTCATCCATCTCTGGTCCTCTACATAGATTTACCGGAGAATCTTTCTTCTTGAAGAATGCTCTACAAGAAGCCAAGATTAATTTCCTACGGGCATTGTTTAAGGAAGCTTTGAAGCATGGTTTCTCCAACATTCAGACTTGGTGGAATGACAGCAAATCAACGCTTCAAGACGTGATCATCAATTAGTTCCGTGCAGATCCAATGCCTTTGATGAGACATATGGATACATTTCTTGGAGAAGTTGACATTTATCTTACTAAAAGACAACAGTACTTAGAGTGTTTGACTGTAGAGGAAAAGGCTAAACAATTAAAACCCCTTGATATCCAAATAGCATCAGGGAATACAACATGTTCTTCTTTGGAAGTTCGAATTAGTCAATTGAATTCCGAACTAGATAGACTTCGTGATGAACCCAAACTTGCTTGGAAAATACCAGTTCACTTGAGACAAAGAAAACCATATTGGAGCAAGTGCAAATTAAAGATGTCACAATTACAGGCTCCATTGACCAAGAAAGGAAGGCTCTTGAAGTCAAGTTCCTACAGTTGATTGATAGTGATAGATTGAAATGGAATGAAGACCTTTTTTAATTTTCTTTTTTTAATTTTTTTGCTATATTGTATGAACTTTGATTCATCAACATCATTCTTTATTGGAGTTTTCTCTTGCATATCTTGTACAATTTATTTTATTTTATTTTATTTTGGCAAAAAAAGATTAATACAAGAAAATAGAAAGAATTTATTGATTTTGACTGAACTTGAATTTATATTTTCCATCCAAGCTGCCTACGTACCCAAAAAGGATCAAGTCAAAATGTAGTTCATTAAAATAACATTTTTTTGTTTATAGGATCGTTCATGGTTTATTCTCTTGCGAGCTAGGAGTAGTACATTTAGGTACAGCAAAAATTTAAAGAAATTTAAGCTTAAAAACGTTTCAAGTATTTTCCGTTGATAGATCTGAAATGCCGTCCATCTTTGTCAATGATCTTGTATACTCCATTTGTGAATACGTGAGTAATAAGAAATGGACCATCCCATTTAGGTTGGAACTTGCCCCCTAGTTTTTCTTGTGATTATGATTGGTCTGCGCACTAAAAGTACCATATCTCAGACTTGAAATGATCTTGGCCGCACCCTTTTGTTGAAGGACTTCACCATACGATCTTGATAACATTCCAAGTGCATTTGTGCTGATAATCTCTTCTCATCCAAAGATTCTAACTCCTCGAGTCGTAGACGGGCATTTTCTTCTGTTGTTAATCCTTCTTGAATAGCAATCCGCAATGATGGAATTTGACATTCTAAAAGCAGGACAGCTTCTACTCCATACACTAAAGCATAAGGGGTAGCTTGTGTCGGGGTCCAGTAGGAAGTGCGGTAAGCCCTGAAGGCTTCTCCAATTATTTCATACCAGTCCCTTTTTGATTTAGACATAACTTTCTTCAACAAGTTGCACAAGGTCTTGTTGAATGCCTATGCCAGTCCGTTGGCTGCTGCATTATACATGGAGGGATTGTTTTTTCATAACCCAAATTTAATACATAAATTATTTATATGGCTATTGCAGAAAGGCTTTCCATTATCAGTGATGATGTGTTAAGGAATTCCATACCGGTAAATGATTTGAACACGAATGAAATCCGCAACATTTTCTTTCTTTTCCTCCCTTAACGGTACAGCCTCAGCCCACTTAGAGAAGCAATATGTTCCAGTAAGAATGTAAGAATGTCCAGCTAAAGACTTTGGAGTTATAGGTCCAATCATATCAAGGCCCCAAGCATCTAACGACCACGAGGCTATTGTGGGGTGCAACGGTTCTGGAGGCTGATGGATGAAATTTGCATGGACTTGACAAGCTTCATATTTCCTTGCATAGTCCATAGAATCTTGAACCATAGTTGGCCAATAGTACCCCATTCTTTTTATCTGAAAAAGGAGCTTAGGTCTGGACCAATGAGCACTGCATATTCCAGAATGAGCTTCTTCAAGACATGTGATGTTTCCACATTACTTAGGCATCGAAGGAAAACTCCATCAAATGAACATCGATAGAGTATGTTCTTGTAGAAGATGAAGTGAGAAGCACGTCTTTGGACTTCAATCTTGGGACAAGGATTATCTAGTAAGTTCTGATGTTGGAGATAATCAATTATTGACTACCTCCAATCAATGTTTTCTTCATCTGAAACTTTCAACACTATTGTTTTCTTGCATATTCTTTGGCAATAGTGGTGGAATTACCCATTTTTGAAAAATTGACACTGGGTGGATAGATTCGTCATCTGACCTGGCCAGAACAACAGCCAATGATAAGTGTATTTTATGCACTTATATGTATGTCTAAATTAAAAGAAATTATTGTCATTTTAGAATATATGCTCTTTAATTTGTGTTTAATTGTTACTTTGCAGAAAATATTCCAAAAGATCAAGAATGAAGTAATTAATGGAAATATTGCACAATTGGAGGACATTTGGAGCTTAATTGAGCAAATCTAGAAGAATATAAAGTTTGGGGACTAAATTGCAACAATTGAAAGTTGAGGACTGAAGGTGAAATTAAAAGTCAGGGACCAACTTACACAACCGAAGAAAGACGGAAATCAAGATCCCTAGATACATACCACGCGATCGCATGAAGGTACAAAATCATAAACCGAGCCTAAACCACCTTACCACGCGATCGCTATGGTTTGAACCAAGCGATTGCGCAGCTATCCGACTGGGCCGCAGATCAGATTTTTCTCACGATTTTTAACAGGCTTTGGGCTTTTTGACCTAGGTTTTCTCCCTAACCTATAAATACAACTCATGAGGCATGAAATCAGACCTTTGCCTCTCCAAAGAAAGAGCCACAATTGTGAATTTATCATTCAAATCTTGGGAGATTCAAGCATAGCAAAGGAGCGCAAGTTGAAGATCACGTGGAGAATCGATACTTGGTGCAAGCTTTTCATTCTCTTATGTTATTTTTAATAAACGCTATATTTTATTGTTTTGTAATTTAATTATGATGTGTAGCTAAATTCAATGTTGGGATGAATGATGTAGCCTGGTCATATTATTTTAATTCCAAGTTTCGTTGTTTTAACAATTTCGTTGCATGTATTGATTTATTATTGTTCTTAATGCTTGAATTGATTGATCACCAATTCATGATATATTGAGTTAATTCTATAATTCGAGAGGTGAGTTAATAATTTAGAATGTGGTAATAAATCCAGTAAATGAGCGAGAGATAAAGATATACTCTTGTTATTATTGCGGTCATGTATGAATTCTTGCGTATTATGCATCTAGTTAAGGAATATTCAGACCCTCTGTAGAGATACATGGCTAAATTATTTAGGTAGAATTGATTTAAACTTGAGAGAGGAATTTCAATATATATTAGTGATTTCGACCGAGTACATAATTAGGAAATAAAACTGGAATTGGAATTGATTTAATTGGTTAGGTGAAATCGTGAATCCCAACTACTTTACAATCATCTTTAAAAACAAAGAAATTTCACAATTTTAATTCTTTACTTTAGTTTCTTAGTTTTAGTTTAATAAAATTATCAAAATTCTTTCGTTTGTTCAAATAAGGTCTAGAATTAAAATATTTCGGTACTTAATATCAGTTTTCGTGGGACGATAATCCGGACTCTAAGGTCCACTTTATTACTTCTCAAGACCCGTACACTTGCGGGGATATCTTGCATCATGAGATATCAGTGAACACCAAATTAGCTAAGGCATCATCTTCTTTGTTTTCATTTCTTGGAACAAATTTGATTTTTATAGATTCAAATTGCTTCAAAATTGTGGATGCATATTCATGATATGGTTTTAGATCCAAATTTCAAACTTCATATTCAGACAGAAGCTGGTTGATTATCAAGATGGAATCTCCAAAGACTTCTAATTAATTAATTTCCATATCCAAATGCAATCTCCAAGCCAATAATGAGAGCTTGATATTCTGCCATGTTGTTAGAACATTTTTCCATAAAAGTAAATGCATACGGCATAACTTGATCATGGGGAGTGATAAATACGACTCCTACTCCAGCACCGTACTTTTGAGCTACCCCGTCAAAGAATAGCCTCCGTGAAGGTAGAACTTCAATGTAAAAGACTTCTTCATCTAGAAGGTCTTTAGAGAGTTTCCATTCTGCTGGAATTGGATGATCGGCGAGAAAGTCTACTAATGCTTGTCCTTTAACAGCCTTCTGAGGAATAAAGTTGATGTTGAACTCCGATAATAGAAGTGTCAATTTTCCTATCCTTTCAGAAAGAATAGGCCTTCACATTATGTACTTCAATGGATCCACCTTTGAGGCTAGATTGATTGTGTGTGCTAATATACAATGCCTCAATTTCTTAGCTGTAAAAATCAATCCCAAACACATTTTCTCAATTGGTAAGTACTTCAATGTCCGAATCGGGTAATAGAGTGCATTTTCCTTTCCTTTATCGTTGTTTTGAACAAGAAGAGCACCTAAAGAGTATTCCTATGCTGCAACATAGAGAGTCAATGGCTTTTCCAGAATTGGAGCTGTAAGTACTGGTGGATAAGATAGATATTGTTCAATATTTTGAAAAGTATTTCGACATGCATTGTTCCATTCAAATGACACATCTTTCTTTACCAACTTGTTGAATGGGTGACAACGTCTAGCAAGATTAGAAATAAATCTTCGAATATATACCAACTTTCCCTTGAAGACTTTTTAGTTCATGTAAATTCCTGGGCTCACTTATGTTAATTATAGCATCAATTTTTGATTGGTCTATCTCAATGCCACGTTGTCGAACTATCAAGCCAAGAAACTTTCCAGAAGTAATCCTAAATGCACACTATAGTGGATTCATTTTCAACCAATAGCACCAGAATCTTTTGAAAATATCCTGTAAGTCTTGTAGATGATTGTCTCGCTTCTTTGTTTTGAAAACAAGGTCATCCACGTAACATTCTACTTTCCTTATGTATCATATCATCGAAAACCTTTTACATTTCCTGTTGATAAGTTGCCCCGACATATTTCAATCCAAAAGTCATGACCTTATAATACTATATACCCTTAAGTGTGCGAAATGCCGTAAGTTCTTCGTCTTTGGGATTCATTCGGATCTAATTGTACCCAAAAGATCCATCCATGAAAGAAAGAACTCCATATCCAATTGTCGCATCCACCATTAACTCTGTTATTGGAAGTGAGAAATCATCTTTAGGACAAGTTTGATTTAGGTCTTGGAAGTCGACGCAAACTCATACTTGTCCATTCTTCTTCCTGACGGGAAAAATGTTAGCAGTCCAAGTTGGACACTTGACTTCACATATGAACCCTGCTTCAATGATTTTGTTGACCTCTACTTCAATTTGGGGAATTAATTCTGGTTGAAGTCTTCTTTGAGGTTATTTGATGGGACAAACTCCATGCTTTACTGCAAGATAATGCATATCAACTTTAGGATCCAACTCTGACATTTCTTTGAAGGACCATGTAAACACATCCTTGTATTCCTGCAACATGTGGAAGTACTCAGATTCTTCTTTTTGGACTAAGAAGAGTACTGGCATAGATTGACATCAGATCTTCTTCTGTTCCTAAGTTCAACTGTTTCAAATCATCCACAGTAGCTGATGTGTGCTAAATCGAAATTGTACGATGTTGCATCCAAGTAATAAAGTGGACTTTTTAAGTCCGAGTTATCATCCCACAGAGATTGTAATTAAGTACAAAAATTGTATTAGTTTTTCGCCTTATTTAAACGGTAAGATTTGGAGTTTTGAAGTGAACTAAATAATTAAATGAAAAATCCAAATAAAATAAAAGACATTTAAATATTCTAAATTAATGTTTATAAGTATTGGAACATTCGATTTCACATAGTCAATACTTTTAATTCCAATCATCTAGTTTTATTTCTAATGTAGTACTTGATCGAATTCACTTATGCATATGAAATTTTCCTTTCGATTTTAAATCAACTCTACCTAATTAGTCGACCATATTAACGAACAACAGGTCTTAATGACTTGGTGCATGGGACACAAGAATTCATGTAACGATTACAATAACTACAAACGTATATCTCTATCGCTCTTTCAATTATAGAATTTTATTCCTAAATCTAAGTGTTAGCTCATCTCTCGGATTATGAAAATACCCATTAAATCATGAATAAGTGATCAATTCATTCACGCATTAAATACAAAATAAAATCAACACATGCAATTAAAGTGCAAAACTAGAATTATAGAATTAAAAGTATAAAACTAGTTACATCAAATATCCCAACTAATAAATTAATCGTTCATGAATAAAGAAATAAAAAAATATAAATATAAATAACTATGCATGTTGAGTTTATCAAATTAACAAAGGAAAGGAAATCTTGCACCAAGTATTTTGCTTCCCGTTGATAATCTTCAATTCTCAAGCCTTTGGCTTCTATTTCCTCCAAAGATTTGTATGATAAGAATGTGGAGTAGCATTGTTTTTAAGCTCTGCAAAGGTCTCCAATTTCATGCATAAGAAGTTGTATATATAGAAGAGGGGAAAACCTAGGCAAATAATGAGAAATTCCGCGCATGGGCTTGACTCCATTGGGCCTCGGACAGCTGCACGGCTGCCCAGGGTAAACCCTGGTGGCAGCACAGTTATGCAAAAATCAGTTCTGTTAATTTGGAGATTGTCGTACGGTCACCAGGTGTAGGAGCATGGCCGTGCAGTTGAAACTGTTCAACGCTTTTTCACCTTTTCTCTTACTTTTAGTAGGTCCCTGAACTTTATTTGCACGCAAGTCTTTCATCTTCTAATTGTAACAATTCAGTCCTTAAACTTTCAAAACACTTCCATTCTCTTTCCAAACTTCAATTCATCTTCAATTAATCTCTCAAGTTCTGATTTCTTCCACTTACCTCTCCTTGGAACTTCCGATTGACGACAATAACACCCAATTTCTTCTTTTTAGCTCCAATTGGCTTCCAAATATACATTACATGTTTGGGAAAATTCGTATAATGTAAACAAATATAAAGCAATTATGCAGTTATTATCCAAGAATGACAATAATTTATTCTAATTTAGATATGTAGAATACACTTATCAGTAGCTTTCCCCCTTTCTTCGTAAAGCTGGTTCAGGTTCATCTGAGTTGAGTCTTCAATTTCAGATTCTGAGGTAGCAGTTTCTTCAAAAGCGATGTGATTTACTGATACTTTTTCTTTATTTCCATCATTGTTTTGAAGTTTGAAAGTCTTTCTAGTTCTGCGCCTTCTTCTGGGCCGTTGAATCTTTAAACTCAGATCATAATTCTTAACTCCAAGTCGAGAGAAGGTAGATTGTCTTTGAGATGATTCTATAGAAGCATGTACTTTTTCATCGACTTGAGCAGATATGAAATCATTACTGCTTATCCTATGGAAGACCAAGAATTTGTCTTTTGATTCAGTGGTTGTCACAGACTCTCCCTTTAACTTTTCGAATACCAAAACTCTAACTTTTCACTTTGAATTCGATCAAATACAGAAGGTCTCGACTCTTCGGGTTTTTCATCAGGAATCTCACATATTTGAATCATAATTGGGTTTGAGGAGACCTTCTTAATTTTAATATGTTTCGGTTGATTTGGACTATATCCCAAGCCATATTTTGGTTGTGATACGATTGATCCATCCAAACCTGAAGGAACACGTCCTCCTGCAAGTACTTCGTCAAGATCATTCGAGGTTCTATTTTTCCAAATCCAGCATTTTCAAATATTTTATTGGTCCTCGAATTGTAACATCACCTGAAAGTTTTCTTCATTTTGTCGACTTCTTTTGCATGTGTCAAGTTTTGTTAAGATGAATCGAAGATATGGAGTCTCGATATACTTGGAATAGATGTTGAAGCTTCACCAACCTCTGTAACTTTCATAAGTTGATGTGGTAAAGCTAGTTTCATAATGTTGGGTTTCGGGAAAGTTAATTCTTTCCACGATAACTCAATAGTCTCTGTTGTTGTCTGAGACTTTTTACCTTTGGAGAACCTTTCACAAGTAATTTTTGATTTAGTTGATGTGGTGGAACTTCGACTTTCTGATTAACACTTTTCATTTCAAACCCCACTGCAGATTACCCTGTCAAATGAAAATTCTTCATCTTCAACGTAAAACTTGGTGTCTGCGAAGTAAGGTTCTTCTTTCAGGAAGGGCTTGATCTCAGCTACCATGCATTTGACTTCTCCATCTCGGTTGTACTTAAAACATTGATGCCAGTTGGGGGTACCACTCGGTTTCATACAGTCAAACGCATCCAAGAAGCAATTCATAAGATGTTTTGACATAAATGACTTGGAAGAGAGCTGAGGAAACTAGGTCTGCAATTTTTAGCTTCAAGCGTATCATTCCAATGGCTCCCTGGCCTTTTTGATTGAATCTATAAATCATGATGTTACTTTTGGATAGATCTCCAACCTTTATTCCAATTTTCTTCATGGTTTTGATTGGCATAATGTTCACATCAGAACTACAATCGATCATTATACGATGTATTTTGCACTCCCAGATATAACCGCAGGCATATAGAGGCCTGTTATGCAAACGAGATCCAAGTTGTAAATCATCGTCATTGAATGTGATTGTGGTCATACAATCTTGGTAAGTTGCAGAAGTAATTATTTCCAACACTTTCCCTTGATATGCTTCTGGATCAATCAATGTCGTGATCAAAGTCATCTGATCATCAAAAGGTAGATTTAGAGCCTCAGACAAACTTGTGTTTGAAGAGATACTATTGAGACATGAGATAACTATCCTCGTCTTTAAACTCTCTCCTAAAACACTCTATGATTTACTTTCTCCATCTAGACCAATGACGTTAGAAGTGGAACATTCTTTGTTAAAGAAACCCTGAGGAAAATACTCTCACAAGGTTATGGGTCTAGGAGCTAGGGTATTTTTCTTATCTTCTGTTGATTTTGTGGCTGAACATGTCTTAGCTTTGAACTTCTTATTGTCGTTTCTTGGACTCCTTCTTAATCTTGACTATTCATCATGTGTGTCAGGACTTGGTAGTTGTTGAGCTTTTTGGTGTCGTCTTTTTATAAGAGTCCATGTCATATTACTTTCTTCTGAAGACTTTAGTAGGGGAAACTTCCTTACTCAATGCCCTCATTGTTGGTCCTACAAGAGGTTTAGAAGAAAGTATTTTACCTATTTTATTTGATGTCTGGTATTTCTCCTTTTTGCTTATGAAGGTAGACCATCCATCACCAACCTCATCTTCCGATTCTGAATAGGAATCCCAAACATCCAAATCATCTGTCATAATTTCGTAAAATCTTGGATGATTTGGAGCATGTGATCTAACCATTTCTCGATAGATGTATGCGGTGGTGACTTCTCCATCTACCTCGAACTCTCTGGAATAGCTGCTTCCGTAAGTTGAGGTCCAAACACTGTTACCCCAGGTGAGAACTTGTCCATATCATATGCAATAGGGACAAACTTGTAACGACACAAAAATTCATCCTAATATAATATTAAATTCTTTACATTTAATGGGACCCACTTGAAAGTCAAATTCAAATTTTAATTTAGTTAATCTGTTTAAGGGGATATTTTATTTTAACATGCCTAAAATTTTTTTAGCAACATTTTTATAGTTTAGGAAATATCTAGATATCTATATGAATTCTATTTTGAAATAATAATATAAGTTTCATAGAGGCTGGAAATTAGATATATCGGTAGGGACATTAATGAAATAATAAAATTAACATATGAAATATAAAATGTCATTTATTAACCTAAGGATTAAAATTGCAATTTTCATTAGTGGGTAAATTGCAACTCAATCCCTATTCCACCTATAAATTTGAATTGGATAGGAATAAAATCAAACCCAGCTCCCTCTGGCCGACTTCAGGTGCGTGAGTATTGTGTCCCTTGGTTTGATTTACTTCTAATAATTCTTCTAAATAATTAAGTTTATGCTTAAGGTTAATCAAATTGCTACCAATGTTTGATGATTCTCTCTCCATCTACCATCTTTCAGCCAAAAACCATAGCTTTTTCAATACTTCTATGTTTATTCGTAAACCTGTGAATCAATTCTTGAATTGCATAGGATATGAGTGATTTTCTTATCAAACACTTCAACCTATAAGAATTATTTGAGAACACAAAGAATTTTAATTATACGTTTATTGAGTTGTTTGAATTTAGTTTATTTTGCTTTGCAACTACTTCAACTCTTTTGAAGAAGTGTCACTTTTATCTATTTCTTTAGAAATTTTTTAAATACAATTCCTAGTACTATTGTAACTATCAAGGTTTGAGGCGGTATAATTTCTCGGCTACTGCTTAAACCTGTTCCACAAAAATATTACATGGAGTTTTTATTTTCCCTTCCAGATTGAGTTTTATGTTCTTTTAAGACAAGGGGACTAAGTTACTAGAAAAAAATTGTAAGTTCGTATAATCGATAAAAATGGTGAAGTTCAGCGGGTTTAATTTAAGATAGACTATAACATCATTACTGAGTTATTGATCTAAAATGAGATATTAAATAAGGAAATTGGATTAATTCTCCTATGATTTGTAATAAAGTGAGTCAACCCTTTTAAATTAAGTTGAACCTCATAATTATTTCGATTAAGTATTTTACAGTAATATGATCATTTTAATCATCTATTGGACATAATCTATGCTTAGTAGTTGAAATATAATATATTATCACGTGACTAAGTTATAGTCTATATAAGGCAATGAGTGAAGATCAATTTAGTTTGACTCCAAGTGTATTATATTATTAATGGTGCAAATACTGAGGAATAAAGTCTTGAATTCTAGGATACCTAAGGAATGAGGTAAGTAACATTTCAACTACAATGCAAAACATAGTATTAATATTATTATGTGCTCATACGTGACTATGTGGGGGTATATTATTGGTGCAATATTCGTGAAATATGATGTGACAATTATTTGTATGTGGTGAAAGCATGCGAGACATGAATTGAAGATATGGCATGTTATTAACGCACATGAATTCATTGGAATGTCATATTACGTGATTATGATGTACAATTGGCGGATGAAATATATGTCGGCATTCATGGGCATTAACATGTGCATTGTGTAGACTTAGAAGAAGTCCGACATGAATTGAAGATATGGCATGTTATTAATGCACATGAATTCATTGGAATGTCATATTACGTGATTATGATGTACAATTGGCGGATGAAATATATGTCGGCATTCATGGGCATTAACATGTGCATTGTGTGGACTTAGAAGAAGTCCTTCAAAAATAGTAAAGAAAGAAATAAAGAGTGTATATATGGAGATATATGGAGAGAGAATGATGTGGATGATAGTAGAATCGCCCTACGAGTGTACTATACTTTACTTCTCGTCCGGATATATACACTCGCTTGAGACTCCCGACGGTCATTAGGGCGGTGTCGGGAGGTCTCTTTGTGGCTTTGCGACTGCGGATCAGCACTCTGAGCGCCTTTTATAATAGGCCAGGTTTGATTGACATAATATAATTCCCGGTGCAATATCTTGAGTCTCGGTGGGCGACAATGAA
This sequence comes from Ligustrum vulgare, assembly GCA_963555705.1. Classification (NCBI taxonomy): domain Eukaryota; kingdom Viridiplantae; phylum Streptophyta; class Magnoliopsida; order Lamiales; family Oleaceae; genus Ligustrum; species Ligustrum vulgare. The sequence goes on from OY743180.1 coordinate 47,964,780, forward strand.
TACAAACTGTGGAGTCTTGAGTCTCGATAGGTGATGATGGACCACAGGCACTGGAAGGCGCATGTTATTGGCCATGTTGATATTTGAGTTCATACGGTACAACGTAGTGGGATTCGGGCCCAAGTAAGAAATGTGGATAAATTGAGATGACAAGAAGGCACGGAGCCTGGGGATGAGATAATTTTGAGAAAGTTAATCAAAACTCATGCGCATGATCATGCATATGTTACTTGCTGAGCGTTAACTCATTTAGTTTTGTATTGTAGGTGTGACAATGCATGGATTGGAGGTTGGTGTCGCTCTCAAATGACGAGACGATTGTGTACTGGGTACCTGATCGTGGTTCATAGACCTCTCACCAGGGAAACCCGAAAAAGGTCCAACTACTTTAAGTAATTTTATTTGACTTCAAAATAGTTAAACATTTTTAAATAGGAAATTCCCGGCTATCTTCCGCTATCCACTCTATGTTCCCTGTTTTAAATAGATATTTTTATATCAATTACTAACTATAAAGTTTTTATATTATATTTAGTTTATTTTCTTTTCTTCTAATTAAATTACGAATGATATTTCAGAGAAAAATACTTATTTTTAATAATGTTCAATTATGCTTTAAAAATAAAAGTTCAAATTTATATTTAGAGCGGGTGGATAAAATACTATTTTATTCGTTTGAAAAATCAAAGTGTGGCTGGAGAATACATAAATGAATTAAAAATAGGAAATGAATTTGGGACGCCACAAAACTACTTTTTATTTGCAACATGGACTGGATTGAATGACCCAAAGAAAATCATTGAGCAAGCAGCCGTTGGATTTTCACCAGTTTCAAGTTTGATCTTATTTTCTTTGTCTAATCGAACAATAAGATCTTTTAGCACGAAACATCTCTCTACTGGATGACTAATTATTTTGTGGAACCTGTAATATTTGGAATGATCAACTTGATTAGCCTCTTCTAGCCTCTTTGGTATTGGAAGTTCAATTACCTGCTGATCAAGGAGTTGATCTAAAATTTCAGAAACTTTGGGGTCTGAGAAAGGATACTCCTTTTCTTCAAGTCCTTTCAAACTTATTAGACCCTTCTTTTGTGTTTGTGCCTTGTTAGGCCTGAACTCTTGTTTTGGCTTCGAATTTGGATTTGGATTTTAACTTGATTTTTGAAAAGTGATTTTAGTGGACTTTATATTTTAATAAACTAATTAGACTATTAAAATTGATCCGATCCAATTAATAAATTTTTTATGCCTACAAAGACTTAGGGTAATAAGAAATTCTTGCATTTATAAAACATTGCACTCGACTCGAGAAATTACCTTCAAAATCTCTCTAGAATAATTGTGATTTGAATATTTCATAACAAGTTCAAAGCTTACACCCAAATATATGTTGACAGGTGGAGATGGCTTAGTAATTGTCTCTAATGGCAGGATGGAAGGCTAGACCCAACTAAGGTAGGTGCCAGGTTGAGATTTCTGAAAACCCGTTCCATCACCTCAAAAACCCTTCAGACCATTTACGATATTAATGAAATCTGTTTATAAACAGAAAAAAGATTCATGCGAATAATTTGATAAGTATCCAATTCGAAGATTGCTTTTCCCACTCTCATTAGCATGTAAAATTAATATGAGAAAAGAGTTTAACCATTAGCATCAATCATAAAGCAATCACTAAGAAAATGGAGAATCTCTAGTTGATAGGAAAGATAATATTACACAAACCTATTCGACAAAATCTTGTCGAACCCATTGTAAAGAAATAATGGAATTGTAAAAATGACTTCAAATCGTATGCAATACTCACAACACTTTCTTGTTTTCATTCAACATCAAAGAAAACTCAAGAACGTTGTTGGAGTAATTGTAGGAATCTTGCTTTAAGTTTCAGTTACAAAAAGTGTGGAGTAATTACACGAAAATAGTATTTTTGATGGTATTTTACATAATATCTAGTATATTAGCTATATATATATATATATAATAGTTTGTAGTATTTCAAAAATATTAGAGGCCGTTCTCTTTGTATTTCAATTTTGGATTTTGAGTTTTTGATTTTGTATTGAATTTTGGATTTTGGTTGTTTGTTTTGGGATTACTGAAAACATGTTTTCTTTGTGATTTTGGAAAACTGTTTTCAAAAATAAAAAACTGAAGAATGCTTTTACTTTGTAATTTTTTAATATATTTATTTTGTGATATTTTATATGTAAAAAATAGTTAATTTGTTGAATTACATTAATTTTAATGTTAATAAATCAGTTAGTTCTCTACATCAATAAATTCATCATTAATATTGTTTCAGCTAAACAAAAATTTAACTCCGTACCAATAAAATTTTAACATGAATCTATATATAATGGCAAAATAACATAAGAACTTCAAGTGAAGGAAGTGTCTCACATTTACCAAAAAAAAAAAAATAATAATAATAATAATAATAATAATAATAATAATAATTAAAAAAATCTTAATATGAATCTATATAATGACAAAATAACATAAGAATTTCAAGTGAAAGAAGTGTCTCACTTTTAAAAATAATAATAATAAAAAAAAAAAAAAATTTAAAAAAAAAATCTTAAAATGGATCTATATATAATGGAAAAATAATATAAGAATTTCAAGTGAATGAAGTGTCTCACTTTTACAGAAAAAAAAAAAAAAAAAATCTTAACATGAATCTATATATAATGATAAAATAATATAAGAACTTCAAGTGAAGGAAGTGTCTCACTTTTACAAAAAAAAAAATAAATAAATAAATAATTTACAAAAAAAAATCTTAACATAGATCTATATATAATGACAAAATAATATAAGAACTTCAAGTGAAGGAAGTGTATCACATTTAAAAATAATAATAAAAAAAAAAATTACGAAAAAAAAACCCTTAATATGAATCTATATATAATGACAAAATAATATAAGAATTTCAAATGAAGGAAGTGTCTACATTTACAAAAATAAATAAAATCCAAAACGCGCGTTTTGATCGTTTTGAATTTTTTAATACAAAATATCTAAAACGCAATAAACTCGTTTTGAATTTCCTTTGTATTTTTTTTTTTTTTTTTTTTTGAAAACGCGTTTCTGAAAATGGACAAAGTGAACGCGTTTTCGATATTTTCAAAAATCGAAAACTCAAAACGAACTGAAAACAGTAAAGAGAACGGGACCTTAATTTCTTATAGGATATATTCGATTTTTTCCCTAAGAACATGAAACAAAAGAAATGGGCTTGTAGGTCTAGGTAGTAGACACATACCTTATTGGGCCCCCACGACACTAATCTAAGGTCCAAATGTGAGAAGACGTGGAAACTTCATAGTCGTTATTTTATGAGTTTAGTTACATGACCAATAACATTGACAATCTACATGCATGCATGGATGCACGATCATATTATTTCACACATATCATCATAATCAAAACCAATAATAACAATTTAGTCACATCAATTTTTATCAACCTTATTGTCAAGGTTGTATGAGTAGCATTAACCTTATTTTATTTTGTCAAAATGTCTAACAATTTCCTTCCACTGTAATAAATAATTATCTTTCAGTTCCTTAATAAAAAATTGCTTTTCCTTGCAGTAAAGAAATTCATCATACATTTGTTTTTACGCATAACTTTTGTAACGTAATGGCCAAAATTCTTGCTTTTGGTGCCACCAAAAGAGCAAAACATTTCTAACTTTTTTGAAGCAATAGGATGTTACAAAATTCAGAATCCAAGATGTAATGTTAATTTGGACCATTCAAATTGATCCAGCCCAAGTTGTGCAGTCCAAGCCCAAATCCAAACTTTTGACAGTCCATTTCTTATGAACCTAGACTAAAGACCCTGCCCAACTCCATTTAATCGGTTCTGGAAGGGGTTAAGTTCATATTTACAAATATTTAGATTTGAAATATGCAAAATCAGGTGAATTGTAATTTATTACAAATGTGTCAAAAGTAATTATCAAAATCAGGTTTTTCAATTAATTATAGTTATAACTTTACTTCAATTTTGTAATTAGTTACAATTGTAACTTTAATTCAATTTTACAATTAATTACAATTGTAATTGTAATTAACGAATTTGTAAAACATGACTTTTTTAGCTAAAATTAATTGAATTATTAGTAGTATTCACATTAATTATAACTGTAACTGCAATTTAATTACATTTTGTAATCAATTACGATTTACAAATTACATGTAACAAATGAATTTGTAAAACATGACCATTTTTTTTGGGCTAAAAATAATTGAATTAACTACATTCACCATAATTACAATTGCAATTGCAGCGTAATTACATTATGTAATAAATTATAGTTTACAATTAATTATAATTATAACTTTTTATTTTAATTTTGTAATTAATTACAATTATAACTAACAAATTTGCAAAATATGACTTTTTTTTTTTTGCTAAAATTAATTGAATTTGTCACATTCATCTTGATTACAATTTTAACTGCATTGTAATGAATACAATTATACCCTTATTTCAAATTTGTAATTAATTACAACAAATTTTTCATTGAAAGAACAAGAAAAAAAAAACTCAATACCACATACCCAAGCACCACCACTTTTCACCGCCATAATCTATTGATTCTTCCTCCAATTCTCCTTTCTCTCTTATCTTGATAGAAGAACACCTACATGGTTTCTTCTTCAAAAAGCCACCAATCTGCCACTCTTCAATTTGACCAGATGCCACAAGCTTCTTCAATTCAACCAGCAAAATCCTCTTGAAATTCGCTGGAAGATTCTTTTACTTCTCCTCAAGAAACTTTGTAATTGCTACTGATCCAGACTTCCAGTCCTATCCTTCAACGTCACAATCACATCTCCAACCATCCGAAACAAAAAATTCACCCAAAAAAAAAAAAAAGAACTTAGATATAAAATTCAAGAATGAATATTTCAAAAATAAAAAATGAGAATTATTAGAAGTATAAAATGAACAATCGAATACCTCGAGATTAGGAGGATTGCAATTTCGCAAGGTAGGAGCAAGGTTTTTAGGCTCGGGTTCCTTTTTGACGGAAGCTTTCCTAGACTTGGTTGTTTCAGCCGGAGGTGTGGGAAATTGAAGAAATTGAGACTTTGAATACAATTCTCGATAATGAAGACGTCGAACTTTGCGGAGTCAAAAATGGCAACGTTGTTGGTGTTCACGCGGCGCCGCCTTGCTTGTTGGCGATTGTCGTCTGAATTGTGGCGGATTGAGAAGACCTGAGGGTAAGGGTGATGGTTAGATTTCAGATTGTATCATGTAATGAATTTTATTGACAGATTTATTTTAATTTATAATTAATAAAAAAATGAATTTAACACCTGATTTGTAAAATTATTTTTGTCTAAACTGATTTTTAAAATTAAAACTTTAAATTGTAAGGTTGGATGTAATTTTCCCTTCTGGAAGCTAGCATTGGACTAAGTCTAATCAAATCCCAGCCATTGGATTATCAAGAATGATCCCAACCATTCACTTGAATTTTAACTTCGTTGAGACGCTTCAATCTCTCTCTCTCTCTCTCTCTCTCTCTCTCTCTCTCTCTCTCTCTCTCTCTCTCTCTCTCTCTCTCTCTCTCTCTCTCTCTCTCTCGGTTCTGAAAATTCTAAATTTTAATAATGGACTGTCACAGACAAGTTTGGACAGTAACCAGTTAACAGTAAATCGTTAATCGTTGTTTAGCGCAGTACCAGATGAATCCTGCTAAGGCAGATTCGTCTGGATTGTAAAATGTAAACAATCAGAATAAATTGTACTGAATTATAAATGGATAAGAACACAATAATTTGAGCTTAACGTGAGAAAAACCCTAACAGGGAAAACCCACGGTTCGCATCCTGCGAACAAAAACAAATCACTATATAAGGAAAGAGTTTATACAGATCAATCTAAACTACAGGATAAATCTACGCATAGACTTTATCAAACATCCAAGAAATAGATCACTCACCGATCCTTCTGTGGCATGTAATACGAGATGGCGTCCCACCACTCTTCAGTAGTTTTTTTTGAATCTACAACACCTTTTCAGCAACCTCGAACTCCCGTTCGAACACGATCCAAACCTCCCGTTTGATCTTCACGCTGAAATACTTTCCTTCTCTCAGTGATTGAATCCTACTCTCGGAGTATTGAAGTCACAACACAATTGAAGCTTTTTGTATTTGTGCACACACGAAAATTATAGCTTCAAGACTTCTAAGGTGGACGTGTATGTGATAGGCTCCACACGGATTTTTGGTCTTTTCACGTCACTATGAAAAACGTCCCGTTTTTCCTCTCTTTATAGTGCAATTAGGTTTCTTGGTTCCCAAGCTTCCTTATTGCACAAGATCTCTAAAACCTGCAAAACAAGGTAGAGATAATTAGTAAAAGCAAGAGAATTATCCTCAAAATAAATCTTACCATAATATAATGATAAATCTTAAAGGATCTTACCATAAAATAGGATAATGATAAATCTTGAAAGATCTTACTGTTTACCAACCATATTTTCGGACAACTCAAGGTTCTTTATGATCAAGATTTTCGACCAAGATCATCTAATCATATGTAAAGATAAGATTGAAATATTCTTGACCATATTAAGAGGATACTTACTATATCTTGAATAAGCTTGTATGTCAAGAATAATCACAAGAATATTACCATAATATTTTCGAGATTGTGATAAAAATTTCCAAGATTATGATCAAATATATATCAATATTTTCTTGAACATTATTTTTATAATAAAATGTATTTCTCGAAAATAAGAAATAAATTGCATAATTTAATCGAACTTAATAAATTACTAAATACACCTATTTAGTAATTAAATCAAGTTTTATTAAATTATACATTCGTGAAAAATAGGAAATGCCAATATCATAGAATTAACAATCTCCCCATTTGGGTTTTTCTATTTTTTCGAAACCAATCATCTTTTTACGATCACAAGAAATCAATTAGCTCCCCCTATAAAAAATCTCCCCCTCAAGATATGCATCAAGATAAACACAATCAACAATTAAAATGCATGTAAAGAAATAACATATAGAGAGCATAAATCATAAATGAAAAAGATGATATCCATGCTAATGCTACTCCCCCTTTTCGGAGAATGAGGAGAAGCCATATGGTTCTCAAAACCTGCATGCAAAAATTCACAACCAAAATCCAAGCATAGGACCAGTAGTTTTGAAAATATAAGAAAACTGTTTCAAAAGTATTGAAAATGATCAGATGGAACTGGCAGGGTGGAGATCAGGCTCGGGGCTTCTTTTGCTTCTTCGAGGCAGGGAGCTTTTTGGCTGCAACCTTTCTCTTTTCCTTGGCTTCGACTGGAGCCACATCTTTTGAAGACCCTCCAAGCAACTGATCAAGTGTGTCCTCCAGACGCTTAACCCGTACACCAAGGACAGATAAATCAGCTTTCATCCCAGCATTTTCTGTTTCCAGCTGACTGAGCCTGGCATCTGTATCAGCTGATAACTGACTCCCAGTAGTTTCATCCAGAACCTGCTTCTTTTGACCCATCTGCGCCTCCAAGGTTTTTCTGCATCTCGCCCTGTTTAACACCTTGGGGGTGACCACCACATCATCCTCCAATGTTTGGATACCCTGATCATTCAAAAATTGTGAAATAACCTGTAGTGTACCCGGTCCTCAAGGGCTGCCGGCCGTCTACTCATGGTCTTTTCACTCCCCCCTGGTCGTCCTGCTCCTCAAGGGCTGGCAGCCTCGTTTCCAGGAAGTAGATTTTTGCCTTCCGCAGAGATCAAACCTTGTACCTAGGGGTTAAGTACAAAGATTCTTAAATCCCTGCTACCATTAGACCAACACCTCAGGCCAGGAAAGTTTAAAAGAAATGACAGGTACTACTCATACCAACAAGGTGCACCTTCTTTTTCGGAAGTCCATCGTTAGAAATTCCAAAGTTAAGCGTGCTTGGCTTGGAGCAATTCTGAGATGGGTGACCTCCTGGGAAGTTTTCTCGGGGAGCGTACGAGTGAGGACAAAGCATGCTGAAAAGACTCGTGTTGGTACAGTGGGGACAGTACGCCATCATTTAACGGCCGGGACAGCCCGTTAAGTGGGACCCGAGTCGTTACAAATGGTATCAGAGCCGGCCGCCAGCCGGAAAATCGGGAACTAAGTGCTACGCCATAGTGCGGGAGCCACCTCTAGAATCCCAACGCCTGGCAACAGATCCTCAGATGGATTAAGCACGACGAGGACGTTGCGAGTCTAACGGGGGGTGATTGTAAAACCTCAGGCCAGGAAAGTTTAAAAGAAATGACAGGTACTACTCATACCAACAAGGTGCACCTTATTTTCCGGAAGTCCATCGTTAGAAATTTCAAAGTTAAGCGTGCTTGGCTTGGAGCAATTCTGGGATGGGTGACCTCCTGGGAAGTTTTCTCGGGGAGCGTGCGAGTGAGGACAAAGCATGCTGAAAAGACTCGTGTTGGTACAGTGGGGACAGTACGCCATCATTTAACGGCCAGGACAGTACGCCATCATTTAAAGACCATGAGTAGACGTCCGGCAGCCCTTGAGGACTGGGTACGCTACATAACCCATGGATAAACCAACAGATAAGTGTTACCTTGCCTAGGACCACTTCCCGACACTCTACCAATGATGGAATTCCAGATTCGTGTAGCAAGATCAATGTTGCGTGTGGTCCCCAGCAGAAAAAGGGTTCTAGCAGATTCTCGCTTAAAACTCGAATCATGAATTAGTTGGTCAAAATTTGCCTTAACAATTTTGTGAAGAATTTGGTACTTCTTTGACATTTCTGACTTAGGCAATTTTTTTAATCCCTTTACTGGCCACATGATCTTACCCCCCGACAACTTCATAGCAATTTCACCATTAGTGGCTTCCATAGACTCATCCTAATCAGCCACATCATCATTCAGGCCTAACCACTTCCTAAGTTCTTTTGCTGAAATTTTAATTAATTGTCCTCTAACAAAAAGTGAAGTGGTAAAAAGACATTTTTTGGAGTTATAGTCAATGTGGATATTGGCATAAAATTCCTTGACCGGAGTCTCATTGATGTCTCCCTTACACTCAGTCAACTTTTTCAACCCAAAATGTGACACTATATCATCAATCTCAAAGTCATCAAATTCGCCTACAGTCACCCTAGACTCATAATGCAATCGTTTACTCGAAATATGTTTTTGGAAATCATTGTATGCTTCAGATGACCAAAATTTGAAACTGAATGGGGTAAACATACCTCTTGCTGTTTGCATAGGTGTGCAGAAGAATGAAGAAATATCAAACCTGGACCTCACTGGACCCGCAGCAGTGTCCCCCTTTTTCCTTTTCGAACTCACAGTGGTTGCTACCTTTTGTTTTCCTTTCCTGTCTGAAATAACAACTTCTTTCTCAGACTCTACTTCCAGCTGCTAAGACTCATCTGCATCCTCAGATTCCTATGGCTCTTCTAGTGGTACCTCATCCTCAGATTCTTCTCCTTCCTTTACTCCTTCAGATTTTTCATCTTCCCCAGATTCTTCCTGCTCCTCTGGTTTCTCTTTTTCATCACCAAATTTAGTCTCACCTGATTCATCTCCCCCTTCTTCATCCACAATTTTCGCATCTCTTGCACTTTTCATGGCAGCAAGTTTTCGGGCTCCCTGCAGTTCACTCCGAATGTCCAATGGAGAGATATGGCCGAATCCAAGATCTCCTGAACTGGGGGCCAGATTGACGCCCATGGTTTGTGGAATAATAGGCGTGCTTCTGCTTATTTGGGCCATGAGAAGAGCAGGTGTAGGAGTAGTACTGGCTGTGGAGAGTGAGGTCGGCGTTGGGCTGGTGCCGGAAGGCGGTGCAGGAACAATGGCGCGGCTCGGAGTTCCCTCCTCAGATGGGTTCAGTGCAGATGATGCTTCGCCACCTCCTCTTGTGATTCTCCTTCTTCCGACTTGTTTGCTCCTTGCCATGTCTGTATTATTTTTTTGAGAGAGAGAGAGAGAGGAACACAGAAGATATGGTTTTCGGTGAGAGGATTTGGGGTTTTCTGACTTTGGTACACGAGTTTTATAAGAAGAAGTATGAGGGTTTTTGGGGTTTAAGAGGGAGTATAATATGAAAGGAATTAGAGTTCATTATGGTAACTGGAGAATCCTGATTCTTGTCAACTTCTTTCCTTAAAAAATAGATAAGTATAGAAACAAAATATGTTAAGAATTAGGAAACAAACAAATTACCAAAAATTGGGCTCCACAATCAACTGACTTGTTCTGCAAGATTTGCACTTATTAGCCCACGATATACTGCCTTAAAAATAAAGATTTTCAGAATAAAATCTAAAAATTCGTGAATAAGAACAATCTAAATTCATCTGAATACATGAGACACGTCTGCGCACCTGTTGGCATCTGTTGAGTCAGATATATCTGGCAGTAGACAGTCCACCACGAGTATGATTATGTTGATTAATGTGCGTGTGTGATCCGAGCAATCCTTAGTCATCCACATACTGCCACAAATCATATGATTGCCCTGACTTATCGATTTGTCACCGTAATGCACAATAAGACCGATCAAAATCTATAAGAAGTGCATTTTCTCAAATCCGGCTTGCCGACTTTTTCTATATTGTGGCAATGTCTTTTGGAGGTGGAAACAGCTTCACACAATCCCCAGAAGTCATCTTACAATATGTTCCCCTTTAGGTTAGAAGAAGGGTATGAACTTGGCTTGGATTGGTAGATTCACACAATCCCCAGAAGTTATCTTACTAGGTTTTCCCCTTACTTCTACAATATTACCACATTTATATCAATTCATTGTATTTTGATGCTAAAGGGTATGAACTTGGCTTAGATAGGCAGCCTTCTTTTCCACTAGCCCTGCCCTTGAATAATAAGAAAAATGCGTGTAATGCTATAAGCAAGATTTAGATCATAGGTCTACACACAGAATATGAAACCTCATCCAGTAAAACCATATGACATAGACAACAGTGACTTATCCTTAGGATTGTCCAGATTTGAGTGCTAGTTAGATTCATCTGGAGACTGTTGACTACTATCAGCAAGACGTATCTGTCTCGTTATCAGCCACAAGCACTCAGATATATCTGCAAGCAAAAACATGATCTACATGGTATAAGAATAGGATAACTTAAATACATGCAATAAAAACAATTATTTTTTTTATGAGATATGCATATTCCTATTCAGAAGGAGGTGATACTCCAATTTGTTTCCTAAGGCTTTCAAATTTGACAGTATCGAGGGCCTTAGTAAACAAATATGCCAGCTATAGATCAGTCTGTATGTGCTCCAGATTGATAATCTTTTGTTCCACCAATTCTCTGATGAAGTGGTGTCTGATGTCAATATGTTTTGTTCTGGATTGGACTGGATTCTTTGAGATATTGATGGCACTGGTATTGTCACAATACATAGTGGCTTGTTCTATAGAGATTCCATAGTCCTTCAACATTTGTTTCATCCACAGGAGTTGTGTACAGAAACTCCCAGCTGCTATATATTCAGCTTCGGCTGTGGATAGTGAAACTGAATTTTGCTTTCTACTTAGCCATGCCACCAAATTGTTCCCAATGTAGAAACATCCTCCAGATGTACTCTTTCGATCATCTATGTTCCCATCCTAGTCTGCGTCTAAAAAACCTGCAAGATTGGCAGTGGTATCTCGTGTAAACCAAATTCCATAACTCAACGTACCACTTACATATCTGATGATTCGTTTTACAGCAGCAACATGAGATTCCTTAGGTTTAGCTTGATATCTTGCACAAACTCCAACACTGAAGGATATATCTGGCCTACTGGCAGTAAGGTACAGAAGACTTCCAATCATGCTTCTGTAAAGGGATGGATCTACATCCTTACCACTGTCATCCTTTGAAAGTTTTAGAGTAGTCGCCATGGGAGTTCTCATTGCCTTTGCATCTTCAAGTCCAAATTTCTTCACCAGATTTTTAGCGTACTTTGCTTGAGATATGAATATGCCAGATTCATCCTGCTGTACCTGCAAACCAAGGAAAAAGGTTAGCTCACCAACCATACTCATTTCAAATTCTCTTTTCATTGTATTTATAAATTCATTAATTTTGAACTTAGATGTATACCCAAATACTATGTCATCAACATATATTTGAGCTACAGTTAGTCCAGGATTTAGATGCTTAATAAAAAGAGTTTTATCAGTTCCTCCCCTTTTGTATCCGTTGCTCAGCAAGAATAATGTGAGCCTTTCATACCAAGCTCTAGGGGCTTGTTTCAACCCATATAACGCTTTTTTGAGTCTAAAGACATAATCCGGGTGAGATGGATCTGTGAAGCCTTGAGGCTGCTCCACATAGGCTTCCTCATTAAGCACACCATTCAGAAAGGCACTTTTGACATCCATCTGAAATAGTCTGAAGTTGATGTAGTAGGACACAGCTAGCAACAGCCTGATGGATTCCAGTCTGGCTACCGGAGCAAATGTCTCATCAAAGTCTATCCCTTCAATCTGGGTATAGCCTTGAGCAACAAGTCTAGCTTTATTTCTTACCACATTTCCTTGTTCATTTGACTTATTCTTGAAGATCCATTTGGTTCCAATTACATTACCTTCTTTAGGACGTGGAACCAGCTCCCAGACATTGTTTCTTTCAAATTGGTTAAGCTCCTCCTGCATAGCTTGTACCCAGTGTTCATCTGTCAAAGCTTCCTTGACATTTTTTTGGCTCAATTTGAGACATATGACAGATGTTACTCATTTTAGCAAATTTTCTTCTGGTCACATTTTTCTTAGACATGTCAGTGAGAATGTTGTCAAGTGGATGTGCCTTTTGGATCCTAGCAGGTGGTAGTCTCGATGCTTCTGATTCAGCAATATCAGGTGTATCTGGGTCATCAGATATTACTGGGTGCCCAGACTTATCCTGATCGGATTCTTCAGTATCATTGAGACTTTCAGCTTGATTCTGTTCTTCTTCTGATTTTTCAGTTCCAGCTCCTTCTTTTGGTGGAATTTCCAGTTGATCACCATCTGCTTCCTGCAAATCAGAATTTAAACAATTAGTGTCATCCACTTTCACATTAATAGACTCAAGAATAGTTTGAGTTCTTAGATTGTAAACTCTATAGGCCCTACTATTTTCAGCATAACCTAAAAATATTCCATCATCCGATTTTGAGTCAAATTTTCCTATGTGTTCTCTATCTTTCAAAATGTAGCATTTACTCCCAACGGCATGAAAGTAATCAACCCTAGGTTTTCTACCCTTCCAAATTTCATATGGAGTTTGGTTTGTTCCAGATCTAAGCATGACTCTATTGACAATATAATAAGCAGTGTTTATAACTTCTGCCCAAAATTTCGTGGGCAATTTGTTGCTATTTAGCATGACACGAGCCATCTCTCGTAGAGTTCTATTTTTTCTTTCCACCACTCCATTCTGCTGAGGAGTCTTTGGGGACGAGTACTCATGCTTGATTCCGTATTCTCGTTTATGCTTCTTCAGGAGTTTTCAAATTCTCTTCCATGATCACTTCTGATCCTTTTGACTCTTACCTGTTCATCTGCCTTTTCATTGTTCAATTTCTGAAAAAGATTAACAAAATTGTCAAAGGTATCAGATTTATCTCGAATAAACATGACCCAGGTGTATCTGGAGAAATCATCAACACATACATAAATATACCTCTTGCCACCAATACTTTCCTTTCGGATATGACCCATCAAATCCATATGAATTAGTTCAAGTATATGAGAGGTATTAATGGATGTACCTGATTTATGTTGACTTTTGATTTGCTTACCCTTTTGACAATCACCACAGATTTCATCTGAAATATTGTTTATGCTGGGTAAGCCTCTCACAGCCTGTAATCTGGTCAGCTTCATGAGATCATGGTAGTTTAGGTGTCCTAATCTTTTGTGCCACAGTTTCTCATTTTTGGTTTTAACATAATTGCAAGTTTTGAGACTCTCGAGTGTATAGCATTTATCTCTAGATCTAACTCCCTTAAATAAAACACTCTTTAACGGGTTAGACTTCTTGTCACGGTTTAAAACCTTGCAATATTCTTTTGAAAACATGACAAGCAAGTTATCATCACACAATTATCCTACACTGATCAAATTTGCCTTAAGCCCTATAACATATAAGACATTAGTTAATGTCGGTAATCCCTTAATGTTGATGATACCAGATCCATCTATCTTACCCGTTTTGCCATCACCAAATGTAACAACACCTGTTTCGCCTTTTTCAAAATGTGTAAGTAGAGAGAGATCACCTGTCATGTGTCTAGAACAACCACTATCAAAATACCATGTGTTAGGAATCAAAGCACTCAAAGACAATTGAACTACATAAGCATTCGTTTGAATTTTCTTCTCTTGTCTAGAAAAAAGTCTTCTTTTGTGTGAATTGATTAACTTCAAGTACTCATGACACCTGAAAACATCATTACCAGATTTAGCACAAAAATTACAGAATACCTGGAAAACAGATGTATCCTGCCAATTCTATCGAGGTTGAAATTTCCTGCTGTTCTGATGGACAGACTCATCTGGCTTGTACAGATTCGGCTGAAATTGTCGTCTTGCATAGTTCCTGGCTGGATGTGAGCTTTGAGTCCTAGCCGCATTGTATTGATGATGATGAGAGGTAGATGCATCTGTATGATTTTTATTCTGTTCCATGTACCTGTATCCAGATTCTCTTACAAAGTTTATTTTATGGTCATGATTTTTACCTTTACCTTCATATCCAAGACCTGTTTTTAGGCTGACAAGTCTGCCACTATTCAGGATTTCATCAAGCTGGACGGATCCACATGCCAGCTTCTTGATTTTGTCTTGTGCGTTAGCAAGTTCTGAACTTAACCTGCTCCCCTCATTTTGTTCATCATCTGAGACTGCAGATACGTCGTCCAGTTGACGTTCCCTGCTGTGTTCAGCGAAGGCCTGCAACAGTTGAATCTTCTCTTCTGCATCTTGATGTTCCTTCCTCAAGTTTTCAGTACTTGATCTGGATTTATCTGCATAAGAAGAGTTACCAGATTCAGCACTAGACAGCTGTAAAGCAGTAAAGGTAGTTACCTGATTTTCAGAATTGCTGCTGTCTGATTCTGATTCATCTGAGTCTCCATCACTCCATGTAACATTCATGGCCTTCCTTCCCTTGGCCTTCTTTTGAGTATTACGACAATCAGCTGCAATGTGTCCATATCCTTCACATTCTCTGCATTGGATTCGACTCCTAGGCTTCCCTTCAGACGTGTTGGCATTATTCTTTGGATAGAAATTATTTTTCTTCCATTGTTTTTGTGGTTTTTGATTCTGGCCTTGAAGATTTGTGGACCTTTCTTTTTGTTTGCCCTTGAGGAACCTTTTAAATTGTTTGGTGAGAAGTGCAAAATTTTCATCTTCGTCAGTCTCGCCAGAGTCGTCTGGGTTTGCACTGTTCGTCTTAAAAGCAATTTCTGGTGATTTGTCTTTCTTTCTTCGGGCTAGATTTAACTCATAGGTCATCAATGACCCTACAAGTTCCTCAACTCGCATGGTTGAAAGATCCTTGCTTTCTTCAATTGCTGTCACTTTTGCATGGAACCTGTCTGGTAAAGATCTAAGGATCTTTTGTACAATCTGCTCATTTGAGTAGGTTTTCCCAAGCGCTTCTCCTGAGTTGGTCAAATCGCTTAATCTGGCATAGAAGCTTTTGAAGTCTTCTTTCTCTTCCATAGATAATTGTTCAAATTCTAAAGTGATCATCTGCAGCTTGGAGGTTTTGACAGCACTGGTTCCTTCGTTTGCTATCCTTAAAGCATCCCATGCTTCCTTGGCCGTCCTTAAGGAGGAGATGAGTCTGAATTGACCTGGATCAACCAAAAAAAACAATAGCATTAAGTGCCTTAGAATTACAATTTGCATCAGCTAGTTCATCTGCAGTATATGCACTTCTAGCTATAGCTGTAACAACACCTCCAGTAGTGACAGTGGGTGTTGTGTAACCTTCAAGAACAGAAGTCCAACAACGTTCATCAATAGATTGAATAAGAATTTTCATACGAATTTTCCAATATGCATAGTTAGTACCAGTTAACAAAGGTGGCCTAAGAGATGCAGAGTTTTCCATTTAGACAACCGGATCTCACTTTCTAGAAGTGAACCCGCTCTGATA
This sequence comes from Ligustrum vulgare, assembly GCA_963555705.1. Classification (NCBI taxonomy): domain Eukaryota; kingdom Viridiplantae; phylum Streptophyta; class Magnoliopsida; order Lamiales; family Oleaceae; genus Ligustrum; species Ligustrum vulgare. Next base: position 47,980,953 of record OY743180.1, read on the forward strand.
CCAATTGAAAATTTGAGGTTGTCTAAATTTTAATAATGGACTGTCACAGACAAGTCTGGACAGTAACCAATTAACATAAATCGTTAATCGTTGTTTAGCGCAGTAACAGATGAATCCTGCTAAGGCAGATTCGTCTGGATTGTAAAACGTAAACAATCAGAATAAATTGTACGAAATTATAAATGGATAAGAACACAATAATTTGAGCTTAACGTGGGAAAAACCCTAACAGGGAAAACCCACGGTTCGCATCCTGCGAACAAAAACAAATCATTATATAAGGAAAGAGTTTATACAGATCAATCTAAACTACTGGATAAATCTACGCATAGACTTTATCAAAAATTCAAGAAATAGATCACTCCCTGATCCTTCTGTGGCATGTAATACGAGATGGCGTCCCACCACTCTTCAATAGTTTTCTTTGAATCTGCAACACCTTTTCAGCAACCTCGAACTCTTGTTCGAACACGATCCAAACCTCCCGTTTGATCTTCACGCTGAAATACTTTCCTTCTCTCAGTGATTGAATCCTCCTCCCGGAGTATTGAAGTCACAACACAATTGAAGCTTTTTGTATTTGTGCACACACGAAAATTATAGCTTCAAGACTTCTAAGGTGGACGTGTATGTGATAGGCTCCACACGTATTTTTTGTCTTTTCACGTCACTATGAAAAACGTCCCGTTTTTCCTCTCTTTATAGTGCAATTAGGTTTCTTGGTTCCCAAGCTTCCTTATTGCACAAGATCTCTAAAACCTGCAAAACAAGGTAGAGATAATTAGTAAAAGCAAGAGAATTATCCTCAAAATAAATCTTACCATAATATAATGATAAATCTTAAAGGATCTTACCATAAAATAGGATAATGATAAATCTTGAAAGATCTTACTGTTTACCAACCATATTTTCGGCCAACTCAAGGTTCTTTATGATCAAGATTTTCGACCAAGATCATCTAATCATATGTAAAGATAAGATTGAAATATTCTTGACCATATTAAGAGGATACTTACTATATCTTGAATAAGCTTGTATGTCAAGAATAATCACAAGAATATTACCATAATATTTTCGAGATTGTGATAAAAATTTCCAAGATTATGATCAAATATATATCAATATTTTCTTGAACATTATTTTTATAATAAAATGTATTTCTCGAAAATAAGAAATAAATTGCATAATTTAATCGAACTTAATAAATTACTAAATACACGTATTTAGTAATTAAATCAAGTTTTATTAAATTATACATTCGTGAAAAATAGGAAATGCCAATATCATAGAATTAACAGGTTCAATCTTCATGTAATCTTGGATGATAATCTTAGTTTGTGTCACCTTACTTTGTGTAGCATTCAGAGGGTGGTCCTTCGTGTTGTATTTGAGCGAGTTTGTGTATTTTGATTAGAGCAGTTTGTTTACGATTTTGTAAATGTCTTGTGGTATTTCTTTTAACTTGTTCTTCAATAAAGTTCTTTGATGTTTTTAGTGTTTTATCTGAGTATCTTGTTTCTGGATTTGTGATTTTGGGTATTATATGATATCAGACCCTTATGGTTCAAAATCGATACACTGTAAATCTACACCGAAACCAAAGATCTAAGGTTTTAAGGAGTAAAAGTATTTTTCTCGGACAGATCTAAAATTTCTCTGAATTTTTTTTTTTTTTTTTTTTTTTTGTTATTCTTGAGTTTTCTGCAAAAACTTTAAAAACTCTACAGATTATTAAAAATCTATAAAAACCCTTAAATTTTTTTTATTTTTTTTTCTTCATTTTTGTTTAAAGAAGTTTTAGATCTATAAAGATCTTGGAATATTTGCTGAAAAACTTCATGTTTTTGTTAAAGAGAATTTTCAGATTTATAAAGATTCCTTTAAGATCTACAAGGTTTGTTCTAGATTTTACTTTTCTTTGTGTCATACATTAAAAGATCCAAGAACTCGGGGTTTTTTTATACCTGTGATTCGAAGGATTTGAAATTATGGTGATCGATCTTTGTTCATGATACTGGAAATTGAAAGCATTTGAAAATTTCTGACCCCTGAATCTACGAATTGTTGAAAACCCCCAAAGTCTCTGCAACCCTAATTATCGACATCTGTGATCTCTACCTTTAATAATTTTTCTCTCCAAAATTCCTCCATTTTTTAAGCCTTTGTTGGACCCTTGTATTTACCTTCGTTCAAGATTTCATGAAAATTCGGGAAACTAAGGGAATATAGAGTTGACCCAACCAAGGTTGAGAAATATACTAGAAGAATACTTTAATTTACAGATTCTTACTTTGTGTATGTGTAATCATCTTGATTGCACTATAAGTTTAGTATTGTTTGCATAATCTTTATGATATATGATCTGTGTGATCGATTGTTGATACTTTGTGATACATTGGTTGTGTTGTATATTGAGATGAGGTGGAAAATAGATTCAATGGTCAGAAAGTCAATGGTCAATGCATCTTCTAGTCAACAAGGAGAGCTGTAATGTTTCAAGGTAACATGTATTCCAATGGACCTAAAAGCAAGTGTGACAGGCCAAAGCTACAGCCCCGGCTATAGCAGGGATGAATCATCAAGCGAGGTGATTAATGTGACCGAGGTGATTTCACATGCGCGAGGACCCAACCTGAAGGAATCAAAATCGAGGTGAAAATAAAGGCTCTGCAGAATAGTCAAATCAGCGGCATTATGTATCATTAATTATTATTAACTTTAATGTGTCAGTATAATCATTTGATATAAGTCTATTAGAAATGTCAATCACCACTGTCAATGACATCTTGGCGACGTGATATAATGTAATAATTGTGTTCTTATCTCCTATATTATTATAAATAGGAGACATAAATACTCATTTATAGGCAATTAATAGAAAATACTCTCCCAACTTTCGTCATTTGAATATTGGCTTCCGACCTAACTTTTGGATCAGCACTGAACTAAACGCAATATTACTCCATTATAAACTCAGTTCGATCTTGATTCGATTACCTATTTATATAAATCTTTTCTACGTTATCATCTAATTCTAATTATTAAAGAAGGACCTGTATACTTAACCAATAATTCCAAAATCGAATTATTCCAACGTGTAAAGTCAAAGCCATATCTCATATTCTTGTTGACTAGCTTTGTACCAAGAAGTGACGTCAACGGTTGTTATCTTTACCATCTTAGATTCTGTATATACTTTTCATCCTCTGTTTCCTTAGTAAGAATAAAGCTTTCACTTCTCCTTCTTTTAGTTTAGTCAAAAATTTTACAATGGCTACAACCAAAGTTGATTTGAAATATGGAATGACCAAGGAGATTTTTCACTCTGGAGCAAGAAAATGAAGCTTTACTTCTTCAACTGAAAATCTGCTAAAGCACTTGATGAATTTTGGCTTGCAGCAATGCAAGATGAAATTGATTAATCTCTTCTCTTCTCTTCTCGTCTCTATCTATCTATCTATCTATCTAAGTATGAATGTGGAGGAAACTTTCAATTGACAATAATGTCCCTATAACTATTTTATTTTTGTCTATAATATCCACAATTAAAAGAGAATCCATATAAATAATTGTTGAGTGACTTTTCAAATGACTTTGATTAAATTAAACAATAAAATAAACTTCTAATATAAGATCCTTATATTCGATAATATAACTTACAAAACATATTTATTGATAAACTTTTTTCAATATTCTACTACATTATAATTCAATATATATGTTTATATAGTTTTTCAAATCCAATCATTACGTTAAATCAACTCAAATTTGTACGATTAATCATATTTAATGCTTAAGAAAAAATTATAAATTTACTGATGAAAGATTGGCATTGAAGTTTATATTCTTAGTTTATCTAATTTCATTTTTTTTTTTTTTTTGTTATTGACTCAATAACTCATTTAAATATCGACATATAATTTTTTTCCAATACGATATTTTGGTAATATTATAGCTTAATTAAGATAACCTCACAAAACCAATAGCTTTTTAAATAATCAAAATAAAAAATAAAGTGTTTTATTTTTTTCCCATAATACTAATTAATTAAACTGCAAAATGCAACAATATCCATTACAAAATCTAGATCCAAATTCTATAGCATATAAAAAATTGAACATATTTCAAAAGATAACATGAACCCTTAGCAGTGAGCAAAACAGCCCCACCGGCCTCCTTAATTTTCTTCTCAGCAATCTTCGACATGAGCTTAGCCTTAACAACCACCAGCTTATTTTTCGACAAAACCCCCTTGCCCAAGACCTTAAAATACTCGAATTGTGTAACATCAATCACGGGAACTTTATCCTTCGACGCTGAGTCTTTGGCTTTAGTGGGAACCATGGACCAAAGCTTGTCGATGTTAACAATTGGACAATGGAACTTGTTGCGGATCTTATGAAAGTAGTGCATTCCAACCTTACTGAAATACCTAGGATGGTACTTGTCAAAGAGGATACGGTGGAGGTGCATACCTCCAGTGTTTCCACGTCCGCTTGGATGTTTTCGGTGCTTTTCGATGTGGCTGTGACCAACACTCGCATGGCCTCGCTTCTTCCTGTTCTTCCTGAATTTGGTCATCATTGAGGCAGTTAAGATGAGGAAATGGACGCTAACATGAGACTTACTTTGAAGAAAGATAATTTTTTTCCGCAAGCGTAATAAGAGATAAATTATTAAAACATATTTATAGATAAATACGTATTCAATCTTCACTTATATGATTGACATAGTTACATGAAAAATAAAACCCCTAGATTATTTGAATTTGATAAAAAAAAATGAATTTATTTTTATGGTTGAAATGTACTTTCAACATCTTCTCGAATTTTCGCTCACAGTTGAGAAAAACTGAAAAAATAGTTAATTGAGAAAAACTAAAAAAAAATAAGTATTATAAATTTACTCACAAAGTAATTAATAAATAAGTAAATGAGTAATTTTCACATAAATAATTATTTCACTATATTAAAACTAAAATTACTAAAATTACTTAATTTGACACAAACATGAGAGTTAAATGATTTTAATGATTTTCATTTTATATTTCATTACATAGAAAACACAAAGTATAAATTATTTTATCGCGTAAATAAGACGTGCGAAGCACGTGGGGAAATCTACTTATTAAAAAATGAAACCTGGATCCTAGTGCCCAAACCTAAAAAGCAGAAACTTATTGACTCTAAATGGATCTTTAAAATTAAAGAAGGCGACTCTAAAGATTTAAAACCTAGACTAGATATAAGGCTAGACTTGCAGTTAAAGGATTTTCACAAAAGGAAGAGTTTGATTACAATGAGATTTTTTCACCTGTAGTCAAATACATTTCTATTAAAATTTTATTTGCATTAGTTGCTCAATACTGTTTTGAATTAGAACAAATGGATGTAAAAAATGCTTTTTATATGGTTCACTTGATGAAACTATGTATATGTGTTAGCCTAAGGGGTTTGAAAAATCTAGAAGGAACAATCTGGTATGTTTGCTTAAAAAGTCCTTATATAGCCTTAAACAAGCACCGAGACAGTTGTATAAAAGATTTGTTACTTTTATACAAAGTCTGAAATTTGTGAAAAGTCAATATGGTCCATGTTTTTACTTCAAATGCCTAAATTCTTGTTATATGTATCTACTTTTTATGTAGATGGCATGTTGATAGCTGGTCTTGATTTAAATGAGATTATGTCTCTTAAAGAGAAACTTGGTTCTGAATTTGAAATGAATGATTTAGGGAATGATAGAAGAATACTAGGAATGAATATTTTCATAAATAAAGAAACTGGGAAATTATTTGTAAATCAAAAATCTTATATTGAAAAGGTTTAACCTGTTTGATTCTAAATCAGTTTCTTTACCTCTGCCTAGACATTTTAAATTGTCTGTTGATCAATCACTTAAAACTATAGAAGAGGAAACCAGAATGTCAAATGTGCCTTATCAAAGTGCTATTAGCTCAGTTATGTATCTTATGGTCTATACAAAACCTGACATTGCTTTTGCAGTCAATATTCTTAGTAGGTTTATGAGTAAACCTAGGGAGACTTACTAGGAAGCAATGAAGTCTTTTGAAAAACAAAATACTAATTTCAGACTTAAAGGTTTTGTTGATTCAGGCTTTGCTAGAAATTTAGATTATAGAAAGTCTACTTCAACTTATTTCTTTGTGTGAGTTGGAAATGCAAACTACAAAAATTAGTAGCTCTCTTCTACTGAAGTTGAGTATATAGCTACAACCGATGTTGTCAAAGAATCTATTTGGTCAAAAGGTCTATTAGAGGAATTAGGACAATTTGATGAAAAAGGTGTTAGTATTTGTACGACAGCCAAAGTGCTTTGTACTTAAAGTAGAAATCCTGTGTTCCATAATAGATCCAAACATATAGACATAAAATTTCATTTCATTAGAGATGTTGATAAAGGAGCTATAAAACTTGAGAAAATTCCAACTAAATGTAATCCAGCTGATTCTGGAACTAATGTCATTCCTATTAACATGTTTAAAGATGCTTTAACATTTCTAAATTTGTTAGAAGTTTGATACTGTCGTGTTTTTATTTTTCAGGCTTGATGATCCAAATTAAGGTGGAGATTTGTAATGCTAATTTGGCTCATTCAAATTGATCCAGCCCATTTCTTATGAACCTAAACTAAAGACCCAGCCCAACTCCATTTAACCGGTTCTGGAAGCTACCATTGGACTAAAACTGATCAAATCCCAACCGTTGGATTATTAAGAATGATCCCAGTAGTTCACTTGTATTTTAACTTGGTTGAGACGCTTCATTTGGTCACTCTTTTAGTTCCAGACTCTTCTTTTGCCTTCTGCTTCGTGCACTCTGTCTCTCGTCTCAGAAGCTCTCCCTCTTCCTTGCTTTTGGTTCAATCTTCATGTAACTTGGATGATAATCTTAGTGTGTATCACTGTATTTTGTGTAACATTCAGATGGTCCTTTGTGTTGTATTTGAGTGAGTTTGTGTATTCTGATTTGAGCAGTTTGTCTACGATTCTGTAAATGTTTTGTGGTTTTTCTTTTAACTTTTCTTCAATAAAGTTCTTTGATGTTTTTAGTGTTTTATCTGAGTATCTTGTTTCTGGATTTGTGATTTTGGGAACTATAATTCTGTAACACACGAGTTCAATTAGATGATTAGATGAAGCTTAAAGGATAATATCTATTACTTCTTTTCTTTGAATAAAAAATGGACATGTAACTCGATTTGCGTGAAAATACTATTAGACGCTCAATGTATAACAAATATTCATGAAAAATTTATGCACTTTTAGGTAAAGCTTGTGAATTAAAGACCTATAAAAAAAAAAAATTAGCTTATCGGGACAGTAATTGAATGAAGTGACAATATCAATTTGGTCAAGAACAAAACATTTGCTCGAACGGTTCAATAACTTGTTTGCTATAAATAGCTCACAGAGCAAGTTGTATTGTGATTTCCTCTTGTACATGAAACAAGAACTTGGTCTAGTTAAATTTATACAAAAATATGAATTAAAAAACATATAAGGCCTTCGTTTGGTATACATTAAAACCTGATTTTAATTCAAGTCATAAGTCAATAATTAATTTTAATCATATATTTTATGAAATTAATAATTTTTCAACCATACATCTCACCAACTTTTATTAAAATATACTAAAAATTTGATTTTTTTTTTTTTTTTTTTTCCAGTAAACAAGGGCAAAATGTTTAGTGGCCGGTATTTTCCAAGTAAAATTTTAATTTTCAAATGCGTGCAAATTTCCTCAAATTACAGGTACCAATTTAAAAAGCGGCTTATCAACAATTTTCCAATTTATTGAAGGCCATACAAACTCATCCCTGGTTCCTTCACCCAAGTACCCGTCCCTCCACGAATAAAATCATTATCCCCAACGCTCTAATATAAAAAAACCCACACACACTCTCATTGTGTGTAATTCTGTGGGTAAAGAATGGCGGAATCAGTAATGAATATGTCATCGGCGGCAGCCACCAATGCTTCTTCACTCTGCAATTTCAGCGGTTCATCGAGGAGGCCGCTGCCGCCTTGCTGTCTCACTGGACGACGTCGGAAGAGTTTTAACGTTAGAAGAATTCGTGCTCTAACTTCTTCTTCAAATTCTGATTTCTTTGGAAGCATGAGACTTAACTCAACCCCAAAGTTGTTGAATTTACAACACAATCAGAGCAAAAGAAGTTTATCTGTTTTTGCCATGGCCGCAGAGGGTATATTACCCTTTCTTTTCTCATATACATGTTTATAAAATATTAGTTATGTGCTTTTTGTATCTCTATTGTTCGTTTAGATTAATTTCGTTCAAATTAGCTACTCCTAAATATGTTTATACAACAATGGAATTTGAATTGTTCGATTTCTGTATTATTTTCTTCTGTGTCCAAGTTTGCATTTTATCTTACGCTAAAGCCAGTCTGTGTTATTACTCTCAAGTACAATATTTTCTTCATTATACTTTCTGATTTATAACGTGATTAGTTTAGGTATTTATCTGAGAATCTATCGCCTTGATGATTTTTTTAATCACTGCGCTTTCATGATAGTGTAACTGTATAAGGGTTCCTCTTTTCTTTAAATGGATATGACAATTGACTTCTTATATTTAGTAATTTGTATAACCAAACTGTTTATTTTATTTGATATTCTAGTAAATGTGGCTAGTCCTCAATGAAATTAGAACAAGAGTTACAATTGAATTATTCTCAGAGAGGGTTCTGCTAATTTTGGAAATTATTGGATTGCTACAGAACTCACGGACGACGAATGATGTGTTTTTACGCTGATTACAAATGATGTCTTTTCACCGTTCATTCATATAGAGGTGGAAGTGATATCTGAATTGTCTGCCTCTGATTTATATTTTTCTTTCATTTTTTTGCAGAGAAGAGAGCAGTGCCTCTGAAGGACTATCGTAATATTGGAATTATGGCTCATATTGATGCTGGGAAGACGACTACTACTGAGAGAATTCTATATTATACTGGCAGAAACTATAAAATAGGGGAGGTGCACGAAGGAACTGCGACAATGGACTGGATGGAGCAAGAACAAGAGAGAGGGATTACCATTACTTCCGCTGCAACTACAACATTTTGGAATAACTATCGTATTAACATAATCGATACTCCCGGCCATGTTGACTTCACCCTTGAAGTAGAGCGTGCCCTAAGGGTTTTAGATGGTGCAATATGCTTGTTTGATAGTGTTGCTGGTGTGGAGCCTCAATCTGAAACTGTTTGGAGGCAGGCTGATAAATATGGTGTTCCAAGAATATGTTTCGTCAACAAAATGGATCGTCTTGGAGCGAATTTCTTTCGAACAAGGGACATGATTGTAACGAACTTGGGTGCAAAACCACTTGTACTTCAAATTCCAGTTGGTGCTGAAGACAATTTCCGAGGAGTTATTGATATTGTGAAGATGAAAGCGATTATTTGGTCTGGGGAAGAATTGGGTGCAAAATTTACGTACGAGGACATTCCGACTGATCTTAAAGAGTTGGCTGAAGAGTATAGGGCACAATTGATTGAGGGCATAGTCGAATTGGATGATGAAGCTATGGAGAAATACCTGGAGGGAGTCGAGCCTGATGAGGCAACTGTTAAGAAATTGATTAGGTTGGCAACTCTTTCTGGCAGTTCTGTTCCAGTACTATGTGGCTCAGCTTTTAAGAACAAGGGGGTTCAACCGTTGCTCGATGCAGTTGTGGATTATCTGCCCTCTCCCATTGACTTGCCACCGATGAAAGGAACTGACCCTGATGATCCGGAGTTGATAATTGAAAGACCCGCCAGCGATGATGAACCTTTTGCTGGATTAGCTTTTAAGATCATGAGCGATACATTTGTGGGTTCGCTAACGTTTGTCCGAGTATACGCAGGAAAGCTTACTGCAGGATCTTATGTACTAAATTCAAACAAAGGGAAGAAAGAGAGAATCGGTCGACTTCTTGAAATGCATGCAAACAGTCGAGAGGACGTCAAAGTCGCCTTAACTGGTGATATTATAGCTCTTGCTGGTTTGAAGGATACAATTACAGGAGAAACGTTGTGTGATCCTGATAAGCCGATTGTGCTTGAACGGATGGACTTCCCAGATCCTGTAATTAAAGTTGCCATTGAACCCAAAACTAAAGCTGATGTTGATAAGATGTCAGCTGGTTTAGTTAAACTTGCTCAAGAAGATCCGTCTTTCCACTTTTCACGAGATGAAGAAGTCAACCAGACAGTTATTGAAGGAATGGGAGAGTTACACCTTGAGATAATTGTTGATAGGCTCAAAAGGGAATATAAGGTATGTAATTTTCATTCTGTGAGCTTTCCTAGTGGTTTTGTCTGTATTTTAGTAATAAATTTAATATGTCAATTCATGCCTTTCCATTCCTGCAACAGACCTCCTCGTAAACATGTATACGGAATTCATTATAATATGGATGCTTCACTTGATAAACCTACTTCCAATTACACATGGAATATGCAAACGAGGCCAAACCTGTCTTTAGGGACCATTTCAACTAGAATATATTCTTTTATATTCATAGAACTGTATTTACTTGGGTAATTGACACTGTTTGTTTCTAGGCCAGTGTAGAACTAAAGTAATCCGTTTTATTTCTCCAATAATACGTGAATCTGTAATATTGGAAATTTTCAAATCTTGAAATACTACTTTTTCTTGTATACTCTTATCCTTGATATTTGGAATTTATCAAGTTTATATTTCTTAGGTTGTAATGAATTAAAATTTCAATTTCATCCATCTTGTTACTTGTAATAACTTGTCATGCATATCACTTACAGGTGGAGGCCAATGTTGGTGCACCACAAGTCAACTACCGGGAGAGCATTTCGAAGGTCAATGAAGTGAAGTACGTTCACAAGAAACAATCTGGTGGGTCTGGACAGTTTGCTGATGTCACCATAAGGTTCGAGCCCTTGGAAGCAGGTGGTGGATATGAGTTCAAAAGTGAGATCAAGGGAGGAACAGTTCCAAAAGAATATATACCTGGTGTAATGAAAGGATTGGAAGAATGCATGAGCAATGGAGTTCTGGCTGGCTATCCTGTTGTAGATGTTCGTGCAGTATTAGTTGATGGTTCTTACCATGATGTCGATTCTAGTGTATTGGCTTTTCAACTGGCTGCCAGAGGAGCTTTCCGAGAAGGGATGAGGAAAGCAGGTCCCAAAATGCTCGAACCGATTATGAAGGTTGAAGTTGTCACCCCTGAAGAACATTTGGGTGATGTGATTGGAGATCTTAACTCGAGGCGAGGCCAGATCAACAGCTTTGGAGACAAACCTGGTGGCCTCAAGGTAGATGCATAATATGGAGACTTCATTTCTTTTACTTTTGCATTTCCTGAGTTCTTTTACTTTTGCATTTCCTGAGTTTGACAATTACAGCTCATATTTTATACATAGGTTAGAAACACTAATAGTCATTGAATCTAGTGAAATTTTCATGTAGTCACTAATTTCATTTTATTCTGAGTTGATTGACGAAGTTAAACTGCCATAGTTAGGTTACTAAACTTGAAAGTTTGTAATATTATCATTCCTCCTATGTTCGCTTATTTGACTTACAGAAAGATGACATGAAAGCCTAGTTGACACATAACTATAATTCCACATCATCCTTTATGTTAATGAAACTACCAGATACAGATACAACTGTAAGTGACGAAATCGTAATAAAGTTTTAGTTCAGTAACCAACTTGAAACACTGAAGTGTATGACTGACAATGCAATTTTATACAAGTTTAGTAACCACCAGGGTATCTAGACCTATATTCTATACTTCTTCTGTGAATTGAGCCTTGGGAAGATTCTGCACCACTGAACTGCTCCCGTCAATGTCCATTACATCTGTTCTTTTTTCTTTATCCTTTTTCTTCAAGATACCAATGGGGCCAGGTGACAGTGTCATGATGGGTTTTAAGAGCCTGTTTGGTCTTAGATATGTTGGAGAAATTTTCAAATGTGTAGTTGAAAAGTGTGAAAAGTGACGTGTCTTATAAAAATGTTCGTTTGAAAATGAATTTGAAGAAAAAATTGATATAAACCCCCGAACCAAACAAGCTCTGAAAAGAAAATATTGCCAAGAAATGGCCCCGAACTGCCCATGTTGATCCAATTTAGACCATCAAGAAATTGTTGCTATATCTTCATTTCAACTTGGTTACGACTCACCATATTTATAAACTCATTTCAAGTTCCTTAATAATCGATTGCTTTATTGATCATCAATGCAGGTGGTTGATGCTTTGGTGCCTCTGGCTGAGATGTTCCAATACGTGAGTACTCTAAGAGGGATGACAAAAGGCCGTGCTTCCTACATCATGCAGTTGGCCAAATTTGATGTTGTCCCTCAACACATTCAAAATCAACTTGCTACGAAGGAGGATGCTGTTGCGGCTTAACGTACCTTTCTTTGTAACACGTCATGTTTATGCAAAGATAATTCTTTTTTTTTTTTTTTTTTTCCTTTTTTGTACCAAATGGTATATGGAATTTGAGTAAAGAAATACAAGAGTTGTGAAAACTGTGCTTGCATTTTCATTGCATTTATGTTTTAAGTTTTGTAAAACTTCTTCTGCTGCATAATTCAGATTCTGAAGAAAGCCAAAAGCTGGATCTTCCTCGTTCTTTTTAAAGGTGAGTTCTACTTAATAGTGTTTGTAATAGTAATATCAAAACGGATGCTCTTTCCTAATGAATCGATGGCTTGAAGAGAGGTGCTTCATAGATGCCCATTGAGCACTCTTAATTTATAAATAGAGTGCTTCATAGATGCCCATTGAGCACTCTCAATTTATAAATAGAGTTATATTATACAAAATTTGCTTGTAAGTTGTAGCATTAGTCCACGTTGAAGGGTTGCAATTGTTATAAATAATGTATATATGTGAATGACATTACCATTATATCCCTGTAAACTTTACAATATTACAATTGTGCCATTGTCCACTCCTATAAATAGGAGCCTATACTTACCAATTTATTATACCAATTCTTGAATGAAGAATTCTATTCATCTCTTTCTCTTTCTAATCTTGTTATTTGATTTGATAGTTTTACAACACGTTATCAGCACGAGTCTCTAACCAATTGAGTAATAACGGGAGTATGCTCTACAGTTGCATCTAAATGATGAGCCTCTGTATCAGAAACCTGATTATTACTAACCAATGTTTCCTTTTCTCTCAAACTGAAAAAGAATGATTCTGGCCGATCCAGATATCCGATCGACGATCGGCCACCGCCATCAGAACGGGCTTGTCAAGGAGAAGACTCGCCTAAAATTTGGCGCAGAACCAACGGCTGAAACAAAAGATATCGACCGAAGAAGAAAATCTGAAAAACTGTGCAAAAACAGATATCTGACCGAAAATTGAAATGCTTATTCCGGACGATTCTGAACTCCGATCGACGATCGGCCAGCGGCATATCAACGGGTTTTCCTAGGAGAAGACTCGACTGAAATTTGGCGCAAATCCAACGGTTAAAACGGAAGTTATTGTCCGGAGAAGAAGATGCTGGCGAACTGAAAAATGATGATTCCGGCCAAACGGTTGATCTTTTGGAAAATCGGAGACCACCGGCATGTTCAGGACGCCGAGGCACATATTATGGTGATGAGTTAATTTTTCCGATCACCGGCGCGTGGCGGCCGGCGGCGGCGGCGCGTGGCGGATCCGGCGATGACGAAAGGCAGTTTGTCCGTTTTGATGAATTGGATTTTTCTATGATCTTATTTTTCTGTTTTGTGCAGTTTTTAAAATATTCCGGCGGTCGAACATGGCGGTTTTCTTAAAAACTGTTTCTGGAGCAATCCTGACGAGATTTTGAACTTCGGACCAAAAGTAAGTTTGTTCTAAATTAAATTTTAAACCTATTGACGGTTTCAATTTATTCATATGAGCAATATATTAAAATATGGACAATTTTGCCCTTGATAATACATACAAGTATAATAATCGTAAATTAACGATTAATATGTGATCAATTGAATTATATTATGCTGCCACCTACATGGTTGGTTTTACCACCTACATGGTTGGCTTTACCCGGTTTAATTATTTCATTATGTCGATTCCGCCTATATGGCCGGTTTAATTGTTCATCTCGTTGATACCGTCTATATGGCTGGTTTAATTATTTCATCACGTTGACACCGCCTATATGGTCGGTATATCAATTGAATACATATAAACACCTCAGTTGTTGGTTAATTCTAACATATTAGAGGGTTGTTGTCAACATATATACTTGGTGGTATAACCCCAGTATCGTTATTGTTAATATATATATACAATATTATTGTTATTTGATACTTCATTAAATGATACCAGAAGTTATCAATACTAAAGTTAGAAAATATTTTATCAAATGATACCAGAAGTTATCATTACCAAAAGGTTGATAAATATTAATAAAATGTTTTATCCAATGTACCAGAAGTTACCAGTATCTGAATTTGAATGGGTGGATGAAAATTATTCAACAAGAGAATGTTGATGTATGATAAGATAATATCACATGATAGCACGGACATAGCTAATGTGAAAATAATCTCATCAGTATTATGAGATGAATGTTAGATGATAAGTGCCTGGAAAAGTTCTTGCACGAGCACTTATATATTCCAGAAGAAGTACATATTTACTCCAGAAGAAGTAAAAATTATCATCTAAACATACTGAAATGATATTATTATTGCTCCTGAAGAAGCATAAACGAGACATACATGCAAAATGCAAAAGGGGAAAACATTTATGATCCTCAAAATTAGAGATGTGTTTCGGGAGTAGCCGTATCCTACCACCTCTGACCTTTTGAGGAAATAAAGAAAAAGGTGTGTTTCAAGAGTAAGAAATACTCCATACTCTACCACCTTAAATCTTTGAGGTACACAAGATTAATACATTGATAAAATCCTAGAAATTTATGGTGTGTCTCAAGAGTGAGAATACTCCGTACTCTACCACCACCTATTCTAGAGTTCACAAAGATAAATTTACATTAACCGGACTCCATTTTCGCTTGATTCCCCTTCCTTGCGACCAATCTATCTTTACTCCTGCTGGATCTTGTATTGGAATATATGATTGCAACTTATCCAGCAGTTCCTCGATAGTAGGAGCAGAAATAAGGATTCTCCTAGAAAATGGAGATATGAATCCCTGTTCCACAGCATAATCAAGAAATGTTAGCAAACCATCAAAGAAATTGTTTACATTTAAAAGCCCTATAGGCTTAGTATGGAGATCTAGTTGAGCCCATGAAGTAATATTAAAGATTTCTTCTAAAGTACCAAAACCTCCAGGCAGGGCTATGAAGGCATCAGAACCATATAACATGCAAGTTATGCGTTCATGGATAGATAAGGTTTGTACTTCATGCCCTCGTGTTTTGCCTGCAATATCAGCTAAAGGAGTAGGTATAACACCTATCACTCTTGCTTTCTCTACTAGAGCGGATTGTGAAACACAACCCATCAATCCACTGCTACCTCCTCCATACACGAGAGTGATACCTTTCTCTCCCAATTTCTTTCCTAAATCCACGGCTGCTTCTAGATACCCAAAACCTTTTCCCACTTTTGATCCACAAAATACACAGATAGTTTTGATCTGTCGAAATTTTGGTCCTTCCATTTTTGAAAGTAAAGAAGGAAAAACTTACGGGAAAATGTTATTTTGGGATGCATGAACTATGAAAAATGTTTGGCTATTTAAAACCGAAAAACTTCACTATTTACTGGTCGTTTTTCGAAAAAGTGAAGATTTACTTTTGACAAAATCATCCTACTCACCTTTCGGCGATTTAATATTTTTAACCAGCCTTTATCAAAACTCGTGAAAGGAAACAGAAAAATATTTTATATGTGCATATATATCAAATTATTTACCTTGTATTAATGCTGCATAGCCAAAGCATCATTGTTTATAACAGCATGGCAAACAGGATCTTTTGCTATTATATTTTTGAGACTATATCTCTCTTTATCGCTGATGAATTTAGCCCATAAAGATAGTAGCTCACGCTGCACATATCCACTAGGGTGCGTCTCAAGAGTCAATCGGATATCATCCAATGACTCCTTACTCAGTCCACCCTTAATGAAGTCTATCTTATCATCTCGATTTATGGATGAATATCCTATTGATTTACAACGGGTATCACATGTCCATCGAGCACATTTGTAGCAACTATTTAATCTTTTTGCTCTTCGCTTCTTTGCAAAAGTACTCTTACCTAAGCCAGGCTTGTGCTTAGAAAATGAATTTGGTAATTCACCAGCTAATCGAACTTTTGCTTCGATCAACCAGCGAACATCTTCTGGCATGCCATGATCCATCAGCAACCTCAATCTTTCGAGCCTAATTCGATAAATTTTTCTCAAATCATTTACTGGAAGATTGGAATAATATTTGCGAATATTTGAAAGTATGATATCCATTTTTGATGGATCTAGCCTTCTTCCCAAATCATCTATTTAAATGCATTATTCAACGCGTAAAAGAGCGGCGGCTCCGCGTGTCAGTGATATGGATTCCATCAAGAAATAATGGAATAAATTATTGAAAAGGTGAGATAATATGCCATTACCTTTTTCGATATAAGGGAAGATTTGGCGACAAGATTGAGATTATGAGATATTTCCTTGGATATTGTACCTGATTTTTCGGTATACTAAAAGTAATAAAGGTATACTGATTTGAACTATATAGAATACTGATGAAATAAATGTTGTATTGAACCAGAAGTTCATACATATATACAAGTGAAATATCTTATTGAACCAGAAGTTCATACGTACAAGTGAAATATGTATATAGTATGAACCAGAAGCTCATAAATGAAATATACATTGTATTGAACCAGAAGTTTAGCGATATTGTATTGAATCAAATATTCATACATAGAAATGAAATAAAACCGTATAGAACCAGAAGTTCTATAATAAACGGTTAGATTATCAAAAGTTCCAAATTATTTTCTATGAGAATAACTTATTCAGAAATTGTTTATCATACAACAATATTCTATGTCAAACAGGGAATAGCTCAAGAAGCTTTATTATTTGTAAAAGTGCGATATGCATACACTCCACCAAAGCGCACTGAGATATATGATTGAAATTACATCCCTAAAAGAATGACATGTGTTATGGCATTTTAGCCGATTGATAATATTTGAGAACATTATGGTGAAAACACGCCTGAAGCGTAATTATGCCTGAAGCATAATGACTATCGATTCCAAAAATAAATATCTCTTGAATGATTGAAATGATTCCTTTGAGGCTAAATACTCAAAGTAAGTAAAAGGGACATAGTCAAATGATGAGATATTCAGGTACCTGATGATAGAACATATAAAGAGATCTCTCCACGTTATATTGAGATGGAATCGATAAATAAGTCGACTGCATACCCTCTTATGAAATAAGATTGATGAAATCATAATTCTTTGGCCAAGTATGAAACCCTAATGTAGGGATTATTGTTCAAGGACCTGAAGTCCAAATGCTTAAATGTGTAAAGCCAGTAATTATATGTACAAATGAAAAATATTTCACAGTCGTAAAAGACGACTAGTTGCGCGCGAAATTTTTCATAGAACTGGCATGACATATGGTGGATAGACTATAGTCTAAATCACTAGCTTGAGCTCCTTGATATACCAATGAGTGAGATCAAAATGTATGATTCTCATCTCGGTACTTTGGGAGTATTCTTTGATGTACCAGTTGATCGCGGTACGTTGGGATTTCAAGTAAAATGATTGTAGATTATATGTCGAAATTGATATCTATTTCAATGATTGATTATGCTCCTGCAAAATTAGAAATTGCAGTTTATAAAGTGTAAGAACATACGTGTATAAATCATTGAAAGATTCAATATGCCCAGATTAGTATCACTATAGAATGATACAAATGACTCCATGATATAATATGTTGAAAGTGAAATTGGAGTGTACTATTTATGACATCTGGGAAATTGATTATTCACTAGAAGTGAATACGAAAATGAATATTCACCAGAAGTGAATTTGAAATTGATTATTCACTAGAAGTGAATTTGAAAATGAATATTTAATTATTCACTAGAAGTGAAAGATGCAATCTATGAAAGTGAATTATAGATTTGATTATTCACCAGAAGTGAATTCTAAATTTGATTATTCACCAGAAGTGAAAAATACAATGAAAAGATTCGTGATTGCACCAATATACATGTAATATTCCATGAAAGGAATAAATACGCGTTGCACTCTTTTTCCCTTAGCTGAGGTTTTGTCCCACAGGGTTTTCATAGCAAGTTTTTTTAATGAGGCAACAGTTGAGGCGTATTGATGAAAATTAATGAGAATAATGCACTCTTTTTCCCTTCGCTGAGGTTTTGTCCCACAGGGTTTTCCTAGCAAGGTTTTTGAGGCATCATCATAGCTATCAACAAGCTATAATTCAGGGGGAGAATCATGCTGTCATGCTGTACTCTTTTTCCTTCGTCCAGGTTTTGTCCCACAGGGTTTTCCTGACAAGGTTTTAACGAGGCAGCGGCTGTACTCTTTTTCCTTCGTTCAGATTTTGTCCCATTGGGTTTTACTGACAAGGTTTTAACGAGGCAGCACTGAAGTATTGAAGCACTTCAGAACTTCAAAGATTCAATACATGATTTGTTCTACTTGAACATTAAGACTCAACGATTGACGATGGCCAATATCAGGGGGAGCAACTGTACTCTTTTTCCTTCGCTCAAGTTTTATCCCATTGGGTTTTCTTAGCAAGGTTTTAACGAGGCAGACAATTGCGTAATATGTCATTCAAGGGGGAGTGTTATAAATAATGTATATATGTGAATGACATTACCATTATATCCCTGTAAACTTTACAATATTACAATTGTGCCATTGTCCACTCCTATAAATAGGAGCCTATACTTACCAATTTATTATACCAATTCTTGAATGAAGAATTCTATTCATCTCTTTCTCTTTCTAATCTTGTTATTTGATTTGATAGTTTTACAACAGCAATAATTAATTCTGCTCCAATTTATATATAATTTTGCTTATAGGCTAACTCTCGTTCTCATATTTTAACTCTCTTTTGAATTATTTCATCTTATTTAAGCTAAACTAGTTGTCTACTCGTGCGATACACGGAATATATAATTTTTAAATTATAATTTTGAAAATATCTTGATTCAATCATATCAGATAAAAAATATAATTTAAATAAAATTTCAATACAAAATGTTATTGAATTTGAAACTTTAAAAAAGAAAACTATTTAAAATAAAAAAATTCTACATGTACACTAAGTATACTAAGCCACTCAAAATTTGGCACTCATTTAAATTTTTAATATATATATATATATATATATATATATATATATATATATATATATATATATATATATATATATATATATATATATATATATTTTTAAATTTTATTTACCTTTTTCATTGAAAATTTGCTCATCTCATCACTCATTTCCCTTTTAATATGTTATAATTTTTATTAATTCTATTTGTTTTTGATGTATTACTTACATATATTTTATTTGAAATCTAATATATTAATTAATATATTTTATTTTTTCGTATTTTTTAAACATGCGAATTTTTGTCAAAATAATGAAATGATTGCCTCCGTTTGGTAATAATGTTTGATTTATAAATTTGTTTATTTATGATTTTGAGGTAAAAAGTAGTTGCTGAAAATTGGAGAGAGAAAATACGTGTAGTTAAAAAGTTGATAGAAAATAATTAATTATTTTTGTAACATGCGTATTGAAGAGCCTACTTATTTATTGACATATTAGGAAATAAAATTTTAATAATTTTATTTATTTAGTTTCAAAATATATTAATTCAATTTTTTCATTCCCAACTTAACAAATTTATATAACATATATTTTTTTATTTTAAAATATATTAATCCAAAATTTTCATTTTAAATGTAACATATTTACATAGATACGATATGACATTTATTTATTTTAACACGTGTTATTGAATTTGAAACTTTAAGAAAAAAATAATCAAAATAAAAAATTCAGCATGTACACTCAGTGTAGCGCATCACTCAAAGTTTGACACTTAATTAAATTTTTTATATAAAATTTCTTTTGACTTTTATTTATGTTTTTTTCTCAAAGTTTGCCCACCTTATCACCTATTTTTTTATATATGTTTTAATTTTTAATTAACTTTAATTTTTAATATGTTGCTTACATATATTTTATTCGAAATCCAATATATTAATTAATATATTTTATTTTTCTTGTTTTTTATACATACCAATTTTTGTCCAAATTATGAAATGATTAAATTTTATACCAATTTATCATTTGTGGTAAAAAGTTGATAGTAAATAATTAATTATTTTTGTAATATGCTTATTGAAGAACATACTCATTTATTGACATATTAGAAAGTAAAACTTCAATGATTTTATTTATTTATTTTCCAAATTTTCATTTCTAACTTAACAAATTTATATAGAATATATTTATTTATTTTCAAATATATTAATCCAAAATTTTCATTTTCAATGTAACATATTTAAATAGATATGACATTTATTTATGTTCAAATATATTAATACAATTTTTTCATTTCCTACATAACACATTTACATAGATATCACTTTTTTTTTATGTTCAAATATATTAATCAAATTTTTTTCTTTTCTTACATAACACATTTATATAGATACACATTATTTATGTTCAAATATATTAATCTAATTTTTTTCATTTTCAATATAACACATTTACACATTATACATTTATTACAATTCTTACTGAATATGTAACAAATAATAAATTTTTCTACAAAAATATTTATCTTTTATTTATTTATTTATTTATTTTTTTATATATAAAAGTAGAAGTGATGAGAGAGAGTCAATGACTCTCTCTCATCACTTCTACTTTTATATATACAATAAAGATAAAGATAAAGATATTAATTCAAAATTTTCATTTTCAATGTAACATATTTACATAGATATGACATTTATTTATATTCAAATATATTAATACAATTTTTTCATTTCCGACATAACACATTTAAATAGATATCACATTTATTTATGTTCAAATATATTAATTAATCAAATTTTTTCATTTCCTACATAACACATTTATATAAATACACATTATTTATGTTCAAATATATTAATATAATTTTTTTCATTTTCAATGTAACATATTTACACATTGTACATTTTTTAAAACTCTTACTAAATATGTAAAAAATAATAAAATTTTCTACAAAAATATTTATCTTTTATTTATTTATTTATTTATAAATATAAAAGTAGAATTGAGGAAAGAGAGTCATTAAATACAAATTTCCCTCCAAAATGACTATCTCTCCTCACTTCTACTTTTATATATAAAAAGATAAAGATAAAGAATATAAAAATACGTAATTAAATAAAAAAATAAAAATAAAAATCTGAATTTAACAAGGGCACTACAATAGAATAACTCAAGATTCTAGTTCTTTAGGCATGTTAATTGTATGACTAAAGAGGTTAATTGCGAATAACATCAATAAAACACATGACAATAAATCATAACTGGCATAGTCAATTGTGATTGTTAGGAATCTAAACAACTAATTCTAATTGATATTTCTAAGTGATATTGTGATATGATGTAAATATTACTCAAATAATAAATATACTTACATCCAAGAATATGATCCAAAAATACAATGAACAAATGAGTTTTTATTTTATTTTATTTTTTTAATACTTTCACTTAAAGAAAATTTTGGATAGAAATCATAATCAAGAATAATTATATAATTTAAGAATAAGAATGTAATGAAAAATATTTGAAACATGATTCTCCTACTCCTCCACGACTCCACTTTGCATTTCTACAATCTACTACAAGTCTAAGACCACCGATAGTGCGACGCTTGCAGCTAAAGCCTACATCCTACAAGGTCGAAGTGTTGAATAATCTGCAATTCTAGCTCGAAGTTCGAATGTGGCAGTAACGACGCGAGTCCCGCCTGTTTGCAACTCTGCGTCTCCAATCCATGTCCAGCTTTCCATGTACTGTTTACAAAATGTTACATTTCTTAGCTTGCTGAAGTTTCCTTCATGTCAACTTGAGATTTTCCATTTGATTCCCCCTGTAACACACACTGAACTAATAATTGATGGAGGCTGAATATTTATTTGATTCCCAATTTAGCATTGTCATGGATAAATAGGATGTGTGTATTTGCAGTATGTGGTGTGGATTAAATATTTGTTTACAATTGTTTATTTGTTTGTTTGTATCAGTTGTGGATAAATATTTTAAACGTAAATTTGCGTTTTCTTGTGATGAGCAAAGTAATGAAGATGAAGTTGAAGATGAAGATGAAAGGGATGACAAACTTGGTGAAGAAACGGATGTAGGACTTGGAGATGTTCCTATTGAAAGTAATATTGGGGATGTTAAGAGTGACGCACTTGAATTTGCAAACCTTCCTTCTGATCCTGGATTGAGAGGTCCAATACAGAATTACGATTTTAATGTTTGGGATTTGATTCGAAGAACATATATGCAAAGATGTCTTTGTCAGCCTAGCAATCATGAATTTTCACCACCAAGAATAGATAACAAAGATAGGCAATTTTGTATTTCATGGTACAATGAGCATCCTAGTTGGTTGAAATACAATATAGCAAAAGATGTTGTATTTTGCTTTTATTGTTCTTTCAGCTCAATTGGTGATCCATTTGTTAACAGGGGGTTTAGGAATTGAAAAAGAAAGAGTTGGTTAGAATACAAGTTACAAAATCAAGTATTGCTCATAATCAGGCTCGAGTCAAGTGCGAATAATATTTAAGAATGAGGCATTCAATATTGGTCGCAGTAAGCAATCACATCGAGCTCAACAAGATTATCGAATTCGTTTGAACGCGGCACTTGATTGTTTTTTTATTTCTTCTACAACAAGGGCTACCCTTTTGTGGACATGATGATTTGAAGACACCAAAAATCGAGGCAACTTTCTTGAACTATTGCATTTGTGTGCTGTCATAATGTTGTTGCTTTGATGAGTGCTCCTAAAAATCTCAAGTTAACATCACAAAGAGTTCAAAGATATATCATGAGTGTTACTGCTTCTGATATTGTAAATGTGATTATTAAAGATAGTTGTGATAGTGTTTTCTCTATTTTATTTGATGAATATTGTGACATTTCAATCAAGGGACAAATGTTAGTTGTTTTTCGTTATGTTAAGGCTAGATGTGTATTGGAACATTTTATATGTGTAACACGTTTCGAGTACTACAACTGTCTCACTTAAGGATGTAATTGATCAACTATTCTCCAAGTATAGTTTAAGTATGTCTAACTTGAGAGGGCAATGATATGATGGAGCTTAGAAATATGAGAGATGAGTTTAATGGTCTCATATCACTTATTTTGAAGCAAAACCCGTAATGCTTATTACATTCATTGCTCTGCTCATCAAATTTACCTAGCTTTTGTACCCGTGACACAAACATCCAAAAATTGAAAATTTTTGTCATTTAGTACATGGATTGGTGAATATTGTTGGAGGATCGACGAAATGAAGTGATCTTCTCAGAGAGAAACAATGACTTTCAATTCTTGAAGCACTAAATATTGGTGAAATATCTAGTGGGCGGGGTTTGAATTAAGAAACTATTCTCAAGCATTCTGGTGATTCACATTGGATCTCTCACTTCAACTATTTAATTAACTAGATTGTCATGTTTTCACCCACAATTGATGTTGTTGAGATGGTTGCTACTGATTCTACAAGTTTCAGGACAAGAGACGAATCATGTAGTTTATTGGAGTTGATGTTGAAATTTGATTTTGCATTTAATCTTAAAAAGATCTTGGGCATTTCAAATGAATCATCGAAAGCATTATAAAGAAAAGATCAATATGTGATCAATACCATGAGATCGGTAAAATTATGTAAAGTAGCTCAAAATGGTGAGGAATGATGGATGTGATTCCTTTTTTTTGGGGGGGGATTGTTTGTTCATTATGTGAAGCTAATGAGATCAATGTTACTAGTATGAATGATGTGCTCATGGCCCTAGGTTGTTCAAGGCATGGCATGGTGACAAATTTGCGTCACTTTCGTGTGGGAATACTTTATGCTATCATTGATATGCAACTTCAAGAGCTGAATTCTTAATTTTCTGAAGTAAATAATGACTCACTCATTTGTGTTGCATATTTGTGTCCAAATAACTCATTCACTACTTTTGGGAAGAACAAATTGCTTCAACTATGTGAATATCATCCGATAGATTTTTGACGCAGCGTATATTTTGGAACATGGTCAACTTGATACATATATTCTTGACATGCACACTGATGAAGATTTTGAAGGATTACATGGCTTTAGTTGGAAGATTGAGCCAAAGCAGCTTCTGCATCTGTGAGATCAGACTTCAAGGTTTGTGATACGCGTCGCTATGCACCAAAAATTAATTAAATTCCTTACTTGCCAATTATCAGTTTAAAATGTAATAGCGGAAGCAAGAATCGATCCCACAAGGAACGAGAACTAAATTAGTGTCGTATCAACTAGAATTAATGGGGGGTTTGAGTTTAAATATTGTAAATGACTTGAACAATAAAATAAGCACATAAAATGGCTGGAATATAAATCAATTATTAATGAATCCTAGTTCCAAGGTTCAGTTGTATTCTATCACAATGTTATCACTTCCCAAGTAATACGTATCCAATTCAATTCTTGATTTATCATCTGTAAGTAATTAACAAGTTCTAACTACTTCTTTTCTTCCTTAATTGTGTTTAATTAGAACAAGCTCTCTAATCAAACTATAGCTATTGAAAAATTTAAAATAAGCTCTTTAGATTTAATACAATAACTAAATGACTCAAGAAGGATTAGGGTGATCTAGATTACTAATCACACAAGCTCGTGACTATTAACTTAGGTTGAATTTCCAATGGGATTGCAAAATTCCCAATTTCTACTATAAATTGAACAATAAGACAATTATGGATCCAATCATTCAATTTAGCATGCATCAACACAACAAGTTATGAGATAGACCTTGTTGACCACAAAATCCGGCTGGACCTTGGACCAACACGTCTTAGCTCCTCCCGCTTGAACACGTGGATCTCCTGCGCACTATGACAAACAATCAGTTTGCAAAGGGGGCCGAGGTGGCTCCCGTTTGCACTTCGATACCAAAGTTAGTACTCATTTCAAGTGAATATATATTGGATGCGGGAAATTTAAATGTGTAAAAGAGAAAAAAGGGAGTGAGATTCGAAATATTTTTTGTTAGTGTATTGAATTACCCACCTTTTATTTGGAGGCAAGTGTGTTCTATTTATAGGAGAAGTTACAGTCTTTAGATGGTGGCACATGGTGGACTTTACACATGTCTTCGCCCTAGCTGTTGGAGAGGTGACCAACTTCCTTGAAGTAATCATTGTTACGTTTGGTAGGGGATGGGCATCTGTCACATCCTCTGTAAAGGCAACGTCTCATCAAACCACAATCAACTGGGGAAAGTCACATATCTGTGACACCATCCGTTGTCCCATCACCTTTCCGAGGTGTTTTCCATAGGGCACCTCGGCTAGCTATAAACCAGTTTGGATAGAGAGGTTCGTGTGATGTTCTGCCTCGGCAGTAGGCCCAAGGGGGTCCCTAAGTTCTGGTCATGGACCAAGACCCCTTGGGCCTCTATTGGGCCCTTCTGGTGATTCATTGGGCTACTTTTTGGGACACGGTCTCAATAGGCCTAAATCACATAAATCATTGTATTAATTGAAATAAATTTCATGGAAATCCAACAATCAAGAATATAGAATTTAATGCTAAATTACTAGTTTGGAAAATAACAACATAATAAAAATAAATACAACGTCCCCCTTGAACTAGGTAGAGAACTTAGCCGCTCAAAGTCATGAAGAAATCCATAATTTTCGCTCTTGATTCACCTTCTTGATTGAATTGATTCCTCCTCCAAGCTCCAAGCAAGCCGCCCTTTCAATAATAATTTTTCCACCCTTATTATGTCATGAATTTTCCTTTTTATAGCCACCAAAATGTGCCCTAGATTTGGGCTCAAGACATACCAAAGATAGGCCATGAATTCAGAAAGGAAAGAAATCTGCGTACAAGTTACAACCGTAAGTTTGGTAGTTACGGTTGTAACTTTGAGGTATACGACCGTAAGTAAGTTTCTGCAGAATTTTTTACCTACGCCTATCATTGATTTACGACCGTAAGTTTTAAGTGTTACGTCCGTAAGTAAATTACAGCCAAGGTCCCCAAACTTCAGTTTTAAGTGTATTTTGGTCATTTCTTCCTCTTTTCTCATCCTTTGTGATCCTAGATAACATAAATTGCATTAACAATAATTAAATAGGATCAATTCAATGATAGATTAAGGTCATAAGTGAACCAAATAAGTGCTAATAAAGCACTTATCAAATCCCCCTACACTTGACCTATTGTTCGTCCTCGAACAATAATGGAAAAAGGAATAAAATAGGACTCAAACAACAGCTAGACCTATGATCTAGAGATTCAAGGTTACAGCCCACTTTTCTTTAGCAAGAATATTTAATTGCATAATCCGAGTGTGTTAGTGTGTGCTAGAGACGCATCGTCTAATATTCCCCAACTCAAATCATGGCCCAGTATGGTTATATCCTTTCACCTCTCGTGGGCACTCCCCTCGTATCTATCAACGAGTGACTATAAGGAAACCAATTTCGCCCAACTCGGGAAGAAATCACCCGCATAAACCGAGTTGCTCATGATGTGAATTCAATCAACACAGTATCCCCAACCCACATTCACAGCACAAACCCTCGACCAAGTAATTCAAACAAGTCATAAGTAAATGTAATGAGAGTTAACATCCTCACTAGATATTTCTATCTTCACACAAAGTATATAAGGGTGAGAATTTTCACTCAACTCACTGCATGAATAATTCATTACCACAAACTGCCCAAATGTCATAACCGAAGCCATAACACAAGTGCAAAGCAAATGTCTTATTCAGTTGTAATGGGGCTTTAGGTCAGGTAGGATGAAAGGAACATATTTAAGCTAAGTTGAGAAGGAGTTTCGCAAGCTAAGTTAATTCAAAATAACATTACTTCCCTCACTCTCAATATAAACTTCATTGTTTCCTGCTACCCATCTTAGTTAACACTTGAATTTTTTTTTTTTTTTTTCACAAGTTGAGTGTTTAACTTCCTCAACTACTAATTTTCTTGACTAAATTTCCTTTCCATTGCTTTTTCTCTATTTTTTTTCGAGTACAGACTGCAACTTTTTCTCTTTTGTTCAAATCATTAAACAGTTACCAATTGCATGGAGATAGAATTACACTCCCCTGAATTCAGTCCATTACACAACCGTCACCTAACACAAGATAACCATTGCAACTTCTTAGGCGTAGACCACAACACGATCCTTAATCAACAAAAGCTTGCAAATCCCTTCTTTATGGGTTCAAAACTGAGACAATGCAAAAGAAAGGGTATTCGTGGCTTGTAGACATCAAAAATTCAAAGAAAGGCTAAGGCTCAAAGGGGCTTCAATCGGTACATGTATCATGGCAGGTCCTTTTAGCAGGTCAAACTTGGTTTAACCTAATGACTTTACTATATTTTGCACTTGAGTCAAGAAGCTACAATGGTATGCACAAGAAAGCACATCCAAGCATAAACCAACCATTCATGACACATATCAAAGAATTACGAGCTCAATATAAGGGTTAAAAACAGCTCTTAGGCTCAAAAGCTCACAAATTATGGTTTACATGTGTTTCTCCCATCCAATTATGAGTTACAGGTCATTGCTTGATCTTCATTCCAAATTCAAATCCATTGGTTAAGGATAGTGTTTAAAAGTATTCAAACCATGACTACTCACAAAAGTTTGATAATTTTTGTTGGAATTGGGACGCTCAGGGTGATATATACAGCGATAACATGTCGATTTCAGTTTGGGTTGGCTAGGTTGTAGACATTTGAGAATTTTACTTTCATTCTCAACCTATTCAAAATTTTGTTGGACGAGATCATCTCTATGTGCTCAATTCATATCCAATTATGCAATGATTACTCAAAATTTTGTCAAAAGTGAGGTCGCTTCCTATTACACCAAGACGTGGTTTAAGGTACA
Organism: Ligustrum vulgare; assembly: GCA_963555705.1. Classification (NCBI taxonomy): domain Eukaryota; kingdom Viridiplantae; phylum Streptophyta; class Magnoliopsida; order Lamiales; family Oleaceae; genus Ligustrum; species Ligustrum vulgare. The sequence goes on from OY743180.1 coordinate 48,009,186, forward strand.
AGTAGGGAATACAATTGAAATGAAGAAAAATATAAAGAAAAACAACCTTACATGCATTCCCACCCCCCCAACACTTAAATGTCACAATGTCCTCATTGTAAAATAATTCAAACCAAATGAGGGGGAATCAGAAAACTCCCTTGGGGTCTATTGTGGCGGTGGCCCGTTTCGGGGTCTTTGTAACCTTCGAATCTCCTCTCAAATGGCTCTTTCCTCTTCCAATATTAATTGTTGATCCTCTTGCATAGTGTTTAATTAAGTTTGGAAGGCTTGCATCATCTCCAGCATTTGCAGCTCAAATTGTTTTTCCTAAAATCTTGGTGCCCAGCTTAAGGAATAAGGAACCAATTAATGAGTTAGTGGGGCACTAACTCAAAATTGCAAGGTAAGTCCATCATTTCTTGTTTTTCATATCTATTTGTCCTTTACTTGTTATAATAGAAAACTAAACACTCAAATTTCTTTTAAATCCATTTTAATCCCTTGTGTATTTTTAATTATAAAAGAAGCCAAATATAATTAGATATTCAAATTAAGACCTTAGTAGACTTTGACTGTGACTAGTCAAACTTTGAACTTTGAAGAAATATTCTTTACTTTGACTAAACTAAAAGGGATTGTAACATCAACGATCTTCTGCGCATCGAATAATGCTTCTAAAAACTTTTTTAGGGATGCGTGCGAGACTGATCGGTTGGAACACATGACATGGTTGGTAGGGTCAAGTTGATGGCCTCCGTGAAGTGGTGGACAGCGTTGTTGAAACTTTCGGCGACGAATGCAGAGTTTCCTTTAGCCTTGGCTTCGAAGGCCATTTAAATTGCTGATTTTTGGACATTTTCGCATTTTTTTTCTTTTAAAAATTTGATGAGTAGAAGGGTAAGGGTTAATGGAGCTGGAGAGAGGGTTTTAAGAATATACTGGATGTAGTACGACACGCTATATACTTCCAATAAGGGGGGAAGTAGGAATGACAATAATATACACGAACTCGATATCTGTTGGAAACCCGAAATAAACGGGCTGGGATCACCCGTCTAAATGAGTTTATGGGTCGGGTGTGGAGGTAAATCTTAAAACCCGATATGTGTATGAGTCGGGTGTGAGTTTTACTACAAGACACATACCCGATCCGCATACCGATTAATTTCCTTAAAAAATTATTGAATTTAAAATAAAAGTGATTGTGTAAAAAAAAAAAAAAGATCACAAATATCTATTGACATTGTTAACGTCTAAAAATTGTTTAAATCCACTTGTTTAGTTTCAGCCTAGAACTAGAACAAGCTTTTTTTCAACCAAATTCAAGTGAAGCTCAACATTTAACTGATTCTAGTTAATCTGGAATACCTCTAACCTATTTACAACCCTCAAAATAAATAAATAATAGGTAAATGGTTTCAAACGGGTATAGAGGTATACCCGCCTCCGATCCATTCCCAACCCACCTCTGATCCGCCATTCTTAAATTGGTATATGGATAGAGTATGAATGGTGTAAATCTCTAGTGGATAAGGTGTATGTTTAGCAAACCTGACCATTGGCATCCCTTAAGGGAAGGCTTATCGAAAGTTCTACCTAAAATTTTGTTAAGAGTAATGCTACGTTTATATCCGAGTTTACAGTCTTGTTGACATTTTAATGAGGCAATCATTGTATTGAATAATTAAATAATGATGTAGATACTTCATCCGAAAGTATGGTGACCCCTTATCCGAGTGCCATATAAAATGTTGATTTTGGATGTACAAATAGCATTATTGTTTTGTTATTTAGCCCTTGTTTGAAATTAATTATAATTTTAACACATTTTTCTCCCTTCAACTTTCAACCATACACTTTCTACAATAAAATACTCATTCCGTCCCACAAAGATAGTCCATTATTCCTTTTTTACCCGTTCCAAAAAAATAGTCAACTTTTTTTTTGAGAGTAAAGTTAATATTTTATGTCCCATTTTACCCTTATTTAATGTGTTTTTTATTAATTTTTTTATTAATCTAAATGAATTTATACTCTTTCAACTATAGAGAAATTACAAAATTTATTAGGGGTATATTAGGAAAAAAGATTGTAAAGTTTATTTTTCCAACGACATTAATTGAAAATTCTTAATCTGTGTGAAAATGAGTATGAAATTATCTTTTTGGGACAGGGGGAATAACATTACACATAAAAAAAAAAAAATCTTATTTTAATCATAATTTCTTCAAAAATTACTATTATAAAATTCATTAAAACCTAAAAACTTTGCAGGTCTCAAACAGGCGTGGTTGAAAAAGTTGCATTAGTTGAATTGACACCCTTCTTTTGTGTATGATGATGCCAATGGGCTTGTTGCAGTTTTTGTTGGGTCGGGCTGATCAATGTAGAAAAATGCAAGGCCAAACAAGGACGAACCATTTTAAATTGATTTCTAGAAGGGAAAAATGCACTGATACCCCGATACATAACAATGATTGGAAGAATAATACCTACATTTTATCAAATTGGAAAAATGGACCTTAATAATTAAATATATTGAAAACCACCATGATTTAGAAACTGCAAAAAATAAGGAACAGAAACAAAGAAATGGAGAAGAAACCGGCCATAACACAATCCCATAAAAAGATCTTCAGTTACACTAAAAAATAGGAAAGACTCATCTCATATTCCAATTATGATTAACATTCAGTCATTAAACAACATTTTCGAGCTGTGGGGAATCAAAGAACAGATTCAACATTAAGATTATTCTGCTGGTATTATTAGAAAATATTACTCACCAATTCATATTCTTCTCTAAAACCAGCTGAACAGGTAACGTTCTCACACAATCAAAATGATTCAAATCCATCATATTCAGTTATAGTATATTATCCAGTCATAGTATAATCACATATCATGGAGTTGTTTCAAGTGATGACCTCTGGTATCACGATATGGAAACCACTTTTGACTGGTAAAAATAAATCTTAATTTTACCATTACATATATGTGTAATATATCACCAGTACAGTACATGAAATACATGTTTAATAGAGCTTTTATCTGATTAAGTTCCATTTCATGAGATTAATCATTTTGGCAAGTAACAATGTCCAAAATTTTCTTCTCACTGCAAGTTAGTGATTTTTCTTCACCACAAATTATGACTCGGTAATATGAGAATCAATTTGATACTGTGAAATCTATCTCAGTTTTATTTAATGGCACTGTGAAATGTCAATTCATTGTTTTATTTGTTAATCGTTAATTCCACATTATAATTGAATCTGAACATCAATAGTTAATGCAGATACAGAAATGGGTACAGTGAATGTGTTCATATATTATGGTGGTTGATGGGATGAAACAAATGTATATCATGACTATCCCGTGTGCGGTTCAATTGTACCGGAATTTTGTTCATTTGAAGAACTCATCAGGCTGCTATCGGTAGTTTTGGAGAAAGAACCAAACAATCATGAATTCGTTGTGCAATATCAGTCTATGTTGAATGGTCCTCAGACTCGCATATTGAATGACTACTCTCTGTCTTTCTATCTTGATCTTAAAAAAGGTGAAACAGATAAACGAAGCTACCCCCTTTGTGTTGATGTGACAATGTCGAATAATGTTTCAGATACTTCACAGGATGATGCAATGATTCGGACAGATGTTGAGGCCAACGGATCAGGTACAAGTGTTGTGCAGCAATTTGATAGATATGACCTATTTAGCGTGACAGTGGTTCCATGTAGACCGAGCCTGGAGGATATGGGTATGGAACTCGCAGAGCATGTAAATGTGCCCAATGAAGATACTGGTAATACATCATCCATAGTTGTTAACCATCCCAATCCTGATGAAGTTCTAGTTGGTAGAGTTTTCGAGAACAAGGAGGTATTGATAACTAGTCTCTTTGCAATTAAAAATGGTTTCAAATTTAGGGTGTTGAAATCTGACCAAAAAATATATACGTTAAGATGTGTAGAGAAGACTTGCAACTGGAAATTTTGATCATCGATGTTTGGTTTGGTAGGTGGTTTTAAGATAAGAAAGATGAGTGATAGCCATAGATGTTCCGCTGACAAAGTTTTGGGAAAGCATCGACAAGCAACTAGTTTAGTGATAGCGAGTTATATAAAGTATATGTTTTTTTCTATGCGTCGAATATATACTCCAACTGATATTATTGAAGACATGCATGAGACGTATGGGGTGACTGTTACCTATGACAAAGCATGGAGAGCACGAGAAAAAACAATAAAAATGATTAGAGGAGATCCATCTGATTCGTATGGAAACATACCTTCATACATGTATATGACTGAACTCACAAATCCAAGATCATATACAAGAGTTGAGACTGATGAGTGTGATAGATTCTTGTTCAGTTTTGTGGCACTTGGAGCATCCATTGAGGGCTGGAAGCATTGTAAGCCAGTTATTGTTGTTGATGGTACTTTCCTAACGAATAGGTTTTGTGGTACCCTGTTCACGGCCTGCACCCAAGATGCAAATAACAACATTTTCATTCTAGAATATGGGGTCGGGGATGGAGAAAACAACAATGCTTGGGAGTGGTTTTTGACTAGGCTTCGAGAAGCATATGGTGATCGTGAAGGGCTATGTATTGTGTCTGATCGGCATGGGAGTATAGAACACGCAGCTGAGAAGGTTTTTCCAGATGCTTTGCATGTAGCTTGTACATATCACTTGCTACAAAATGTAAGGAGAAGATATGGTAAAAAGGGTAAAGGTATAAGAATACCTTTTGATGCTACTGCCAGGGCCTATACAAAAAAATGAATTTGAGGAGAACATGAGAATCCTAGATACAATTGATGATGGTATAAGGGGATACTTGGTAGGTATCGTCATAATATTTTTGTATGTTAAATTATTTGACGTCAAATTTTATAAATGTTTATCGTAACTATATTCTTGTTACCGTAGCAAAAGGCTGGTTACGAGAGGTGGTCACGTTCACACATGACAACAGATAGGTATTCAACTATGATGTCCAACATTGTAGAATCATTGAACTCGGAAATAAAACACGCAAAGAAGTATCCAATTGAAGCACTGCTTGAGTATATAAGATGCACTGTACAGAAGTGGTTTTTTCAGAACCTAAGTGATGCGAGGTCAACTTTCACACGACTCGCAACTCGACATAATGCTATGTTGAATGAGAGGGTGAAATCATCATTACAGATATGGGTTAGCATAATTAGCATTTGTAACTTTTCTCTTATAACTCGATTCTATTCAAATATTTATATTTAGATGTAATTTTACTTAGGTCCATCCCTCAAATGACATTGTCTACCAAGTGAATGATGATACTTCCACGTTTGTCGTAAATATGGAAGAGAAAACTTGTTCGTGTAGGAAATTCCAGCTTGATTATATGCCATGTCCACACGCAGTTGCGGTAATATCGAAGATGAATTACTCATTGTCAGATTATTGTTCTCCATATTTCACCAAGGAGGAGTATATTCAAGCATACCAACGTACAATTTATCCGCTCGGTAATAAAGAGGATTGGTTTGTACCCGATGAAGTGATCCAAAAGATTGTGCTTCCACCAAATTCAAAGAGAGGACCCGGAAGGCCTAGAGAAAACAGGTTCAAATCTTCCATTGAGAATAAGAAGAGATCGCGGTGTAGAAGATGTGATAGCTATGGTCACAATAGCAGGACATGTCGAAACGCAGTGTCAAGCATGGGGACAGTAACCAAACAAAAGAAGAAGACATCTTTGTGATTTAGTTGTGCTTAATTTTTATTTTTATTTTTATTTTTTTTGGTTTTCCCAAATAATGTATCAAGTGGGAACTCGATCACTTCTTAGCATTTTTGTTTCAAAGTTTATTTTTTTATCCATCAATGAAGTATGATAAAAATTTTAATTGGAATAATTATGACTTAATTTTTTCGATAAAAAGATGTCCTCATGCTGAAAAAATCTGATATGATTGCTGCCTTATAACACTAAAATTTATAATCAATATAAAGATTATATGTTATGTTAACTTGTAAAATGGTCCAGGTACATTTTCTAAGTGAGGTTGCATGTCCGTCGTTTGGAATCTATGGTATGGAATAATGTTATAAAGTGAGATTGAATGTCTACTTGGATTGAGACATAACTTTGATAAGCAACAGTGCATAAACTGGAAGTTAATTGCAGTTTATTTGGAGATTATTTTGGCAGGAACCTATTTGATGATGGTAAACGTGCAAATGAGAATGAGACAGGTTTAGCTAATTCCAATTATGGGTTTATTGGTTAAAGCGCATGGTACATCAGTCTATTTCTGGATACATTTTGTGTTTACTGAAACTTGCTAATGTTATAAAAAGGCATTCTAATGAGAAGGATGTATATGCAGTACTACTTGTATAGACAAATCAGATTATTTTTGCCTCAATAATGAAACATGTGAACTGGTGAACCAGGTGATTGATGTTGATAACATCCTGTTACCATTGTGTGGCTCAAGTTGGCGTTATGTAGTGATAGATGTAACCCAGATTTTATTCTCCCAGATTTGATGAACATTATTAAATCCCAAAGGAAAAAAACAACAACTGTGTATTATAATAAAAACCTAAATACCTTATACCTATATCTAATCATGGCATAGAGTAATACAATAAGAATATCTACTCTGCCATAAATGATTTATATTAAGGTATGTTGGAACAAGTACCCCAGCAGAAATTTTTATATTTTTTAATGGATTGGTATACCAGTACTTGATGTGAGTCAGGGTAGTATAGATGAATACACCATTATCATCCCATGCTCCGTTCTTGACACGAATGGTCTCATGAAGAGTGCAGCGATACACAAGCTTCTTCTCAGGAATCATGATAGAATGTTTACTCATTAAAGCAACATTCTCCATGTCCTGGAACCAAACAATGTACCTAACAAAGGATGTCAGTAGATCCCCAAGAACGATCCTTGGATGGAGATCAAAGATAACAACCCTGTCCTCTGCCCTGCACAGCAAGTTTATAGTCCCAGCCTAGAATAATGCATCTGTGGCAATTGGCAGAATACTCTTCTTGACTATTTCATTCTTCAAGTTCTTGACTAACACTTGGCTGTTGCTTTTCTCAAGAACAGCAAATCTATTTTGAGCCACAAATACCGCTGACCCCCGAATACCTCTTTTAGTCTCCTGGACTGTATCGCCTCTACCATAGCTGTCTTTAGGGATAATGTATAACACATATGATCCTCCATCCATGTATGAGCAGACTAAAAATGGCATTCTTAGTAGGACTATAAGAAAGAGTTCATGGTCCCTGATTCAAATTGTTGGAACCAGGTCGACGAATAGGTATCAACTGCATGGCTTTTGGGTTGAATACTCGTACACACACAAAAATCGATCTTTCAAATAAAGTAGAGAATAAACGATCACAGAAAAAGTAGGAGGCTCTCTCTCTCTAACTTGAAGACAATCATACCACTATCGTGACCAGCAGCCAGAAGACTCATCTCACGATGAGCTGAAAGGATCCAGAACCTGTCATGTTCCCGACGCAAAGTTTGCAGGCCAATCCTTTTAGTAGCATCCCAAACCTAAATGCTCTGGTCTTCTGAATTTGAAACAATGTTGTCATGTCTTGCATGTAACAGTACACATTATACATTGTTCATGTGCCCTCTCAAAGTGTCCACCTCCGAGGCCTTTGTATCTGAGAGAAATAGGTATTAGTTCTCAATAATTCCAGCACAAAAAAAAAAAAATAAAAAATTATAAGCTTTCTGAAGCATCTTGGCTGAAATGGAGATCATCATATATACTTAAAATATATAATGGTCTAACGTTCGAAGTTGAAAGCATTGAAAATTTATCTTTAGTGTGAAACACTGAAATTTATTTTTGAAAATGGAATTTGCTTTGTAAGATACACTATGTGGTGCAAGGGCGACTTTTTGCAGTAGTAGATTTCTCATTCATGAAGTTGTAACCCAAATGGGGTGCATCAACGCAACTGAAGGTTTGTAAAGCGGTTTTCCCAGTGATTAGCAGTGAAAATTTATCCTCTATCTGAACATTTGGGATCAATGTTAAACCATCCTTTGGTTCTATACAGCAATTAATTACACTGTCCCACAGCATCCAAAAGTGTTGGTGCATTATTCGCTCTATTTGGTAACACGAAGACTACTAGATCTTGCTTGGCATAGGAGCTGCTGCTATTGAGGCTGTTGATGTATGACCCATCTGATTTGGCCGGTGGAGGGATTGTTGACAGAAGAGGCCATCCCCTGATTCTAATTAGGTAAAGTTTCCTGGTTTCTTAGAAACAGAATAAAATTCCAAGCTAGCTCTTCTGCACGAATTATTCTAATGACACCGGTTGTGATAAAATGTATAATCCTACTTATATCTATGTTATAGATGATCACCAGTGGCAAGTGATGTGATATTTTTATGAAAAGTAAAACTTTATGTGTGTGGATTTGAAACCAGTATGATTGGTTTATTCATTTTCTCACTCAACTACATATTTTTTTTACAAGGAAATTCATTGTCTTGACCAGAATTTCCCTTTTTACTTCCATGAAAAAGGGAGAAATTTTAGGACTACAGCAGAACCATGATTACATGTCAATTTTTGATTGCTATTGCTACTAATAAGTCCTTTATTAGCATGTATTTCATTTTTTGATTGCTATTGCTACTTGAATCCCCACAATCGGACTTTGAGAGAGAAAGTTATGACCAAAACATCAAGCGCAGGCGCTTCTCGGCAGAGATGCACTTACGGCCGTAAATGACAAAGTTACGGCCGTAACTTCCAAATTCCGAACATTTTCAGTAGCTCACTTACGGCCGTAAATGACAAAGTTACGGCCGTAACTTTCTTGTGAAGTAATTTCCTAATCTGGTTCAAGGTCTATCTTTGGTATATCTTGTGGGTAAAGTTAGGGTACGATTTTGGGAGTATTAAAGGAGCAAAATCACCACAAAAAGGAGGCTGGACATTGAGAAAAATTGAGAGCAAAATATAGAGCATTCTTAGGAGATTTTTAAGCGCAAGAACATCTACAACAATGAAATTCATGGAGCAAATTGAAGATTTCGCAACAATTATGATGCGCTAAGTTTCCTCGTCTTGTTCAAAGGGAAAGTTGTGTCAATTATGTTATCTTCTTTTCCTACAAACGGGTAACGTTGTATCTATTCATTTATTTCAATCATTGGATTATTATGTTTTGAATGTTCAATTGAGTTTATTTGATTAATAGTTTAATTTGGCCAATTGGATTATTGATCTTTGGATTCATGAATATGCTATGTTTAGATTCTTGATCCGTAATTGTCATTGAATCTTTACTTTAATAGCAAATAAATCTCGTACAGGTTTAGTAATAATTCAAATTTGATTGATTAATTCGAGCTTGTAAAATTAACGATCCAATTCAATCTATTCTTCTAAATTTTCACACTAATCGTGCATTAAATCCTAAGAGCTTGTTTGGGATTGTCCGCGGCTAGAATTGGTTCGAAGAGCTTGTTTTGAATCAATACACATAAGAAAGAATTTAGATAATCAGAGCTTGTTGATTATTTATGATTGATAATTGAATTAGGGATAGAAATACGTTACAAGGAAAGGTATAACATTAATTAAGGGCACAACCGAACCCGAGAACAAGATTTCCTCTCATTTCAATTCTTCACATATTTATTTATTTATTTCATGCATAGTTTTCATTTAAGAAAAACTCACTAACAAAACCCCCCATTTTATTCTAATTGATCGAGCAATTAAATAACTTCACCGTTCCTCGTGGGATCGACCCTTACTCTCGCTACTAATTTATTAATTAATATTTGGCGAGTATAGAATTATTTATCATTTTGGTGCATTGTGACACACATCAAATTTTTGGCGCCATTACCGGGGAACGGTTAAATAATTTAGTATTTAGTATTTAATCAATTAGAATTTTATTTTTTCTGCATTTTATTTTATTTTTACTTTATTTCTATAATTTTTCAAAAAAAAAAATTATTGTCTTTCTACTTCTTTACTTATATGCGTAGAACTCGATCAACTAATTTTGAATTTTTTTATTTTGACCCAGAAATCGAGAAAACTTTTCGACAGCAAAGAAGAGCAGCACAACCAATGACAATAGATAACAATAATCTAACTCTCAAGCAACTAGCTACCCCGGATGTTGCTCAACAACCTCTATGCATCACTTTTCCGGCAATGGAAGAAGGCAGAACTTTTGAGCTAAAATTCGAACTGATCCGTCTTCTGCCAATTTTCAGAGGACATCCCGATGAGGACCTATACAGACATCTGAAGGAGTTCCATGTGATTTGTGATAGCATAAGACCCACGGGTATTACTGAGGAACAAATCAAGATGAGGGCTTTTCCATTCTTGCTGAAGGATGCTGCTACTGATTGGTTGTATTGTCTACCATCCGAATTAGTGACCACCTGGAACGACATGAAGAAGCTATTCCTGGAAAAGTACTTTTCTGCATCAAGAGCTGGGACGATCAGAAAGGAAATATGCGGGGTGCGCCAAAACAATGGTGAATCATTATATGAGTATTGGGAGCGCTTCAAGAAAGTCATCTCGAGCTGCCCCCATCATCAGATCAGTGAGCAACTCTTGGTGCAGTATTTTTATGAAGGTCTGACACCGATGGATAGAAGCATGATAGATGCCGCAAGTAGAGGTGCATTGATGGACAAGACACCGAAACAAGCACGGGCTTTAATCTCCAATATGGCTGAGAACACTCAGCAGTTCAACTCTAACAGGGATATGCAAGTTCGGCGCGTAAATGAGGTGAGTAGTTCCAATATTGAAAGTCAATTGTCTGAACTAACCAATCTAGTGAAACATCTTGTTGTATGGAAGGTACAACAAGTCAAGGCTTGTGGGATATGCGCGAATTTTGGACATCCAACTGACACTTGCCCGGTGTTGCAAGAGGGAAATGGTGAACAGGTAAGTGCTGCAGAAGGTTTTCCATTCCAAAAACAACAGTACAATTCGTACTCTAATACCTACAATCCAGGATGGAGGGATCACCCCAACCTAAGCTACGGAATTAACAAGCCCCCAGGTTTCATTTCAAATAAACCTCAAGGGCAATTTCAGTAACAAGGAACCTTCCAACAACAGGGGCAGTATCAGCAAAAACCTCAAGGCTCAGGTATGTCTCTTGAAGACATGGTAAAAAAACTAGCAACTAACACATTATAATTTCAACATGATGCAAAGTCTAGCATTCAAAATTTGGAGAACCAGATGAGCCAAATGGCCACCGCCATCAACAGGTTGGAAGCACAATCCGGAGGTAAACTACCATCTCAGCCAGAGGTAAATCCAAAGAATGTGAGTGCAATTACTCTTCGAGGTGGAAAATAGCTTGAAGAACCGCAACTGAAACCTACCGCAATCAAAGAGAAGGAAGTTGAGGGAACGGAAGTCGAGAAGAATGACAGCACCTCAAAAAGCTCGCAGGTAAAAACATATTCCACTTTAAATGTTAAATTGACTCCGCCTCCTTTTCCTAGCAGGCTAGCAAAGGCGAACAAGGAAAGTAAGGAGAAAGAAATCCTGGAATTGTTCAGGAAAGTGGAAGTCAACATTCCACTGTTGGATGCAATCAAGCAAGTACCCCGATACGCAAAGTTTTTGAAGGAGCTGTGCACCAACAAACGGAAATTGAAGGGGAATGAGAAGGTGATGATGGGAGAAAATGTCTCTGCATTATTTCAAAGGAAATTATCTCCAAAATGCAAGGATCCTGGTATGTTTACAATCCCTTGTATAATAGGTGAAACTAAATTTGAGAAGGCCTTGATAGATTTGGGAGCGTCAATTAATATAATGCCTAGGTCCACATACGCCTCTTTAAAACTGGCTAATTTAACTGAAACGAATGTCATAATTCAATTGGCTGATCGCTCTAACGCCTATCCGGATAGGGTAGTTGAGGATGTGCTAGTGTAAGTAGGAGGGTTAGTGTTCCCAGCTGCCTTTTATGTGTTAGACATGAATAATGATCACTCTCCCAACTCCACTCCTATTTTTTTAGGTAGACCATTTTTGAAAACATCTAAGAGCAAGATAGATGTCAGTAGTGGCACACTCACCATGGAATTTGATGGTGAAATGATTCAGTTTAATATTTATGATTCCATGAACTACCTTGATGATGATAATCCTGTTCATTCTGTTAATGTTATTGATTCTTCAGTACGGGAAACTTTCAAACTTGGTGGAAATGGTGAAAAGCCAGGTAAAATCTCGTGTATTACATTGCCAACTTCTGATGACATGCTTTTGCCCCCTGTCTTGCAGGCCCTAATGAAAAATATGAAAATGAAGTTGAGCTTTGGAAATCCACCTAATCCCGGTTGAAGGAGGAAACAACAAGTCTAGCCAAAGATAGTAAACAAAGGCGCTGCTCAGGAGGCAACCCGAGAGGGGAGTCTCTTTACTCCCCCATTTTTCTTTTGTTTTATTTTTATTATTAGTTCATTTTATTTCTTTTCCCGTTTAAGTAAAAAAAAAATTAGTGGCCTTGTTACGGTCGTAAGTTAAAACTTTAAGGCCGTAACTCTACTCCATCGAATTTATCCAGAGGCCTAGTTACGACCGTAGTTGATTCTTTCAATTTTTTTCAGATTGTTACTTACGGCCGTAATTAATATCTTCACTGCCGTAAGTTTCACAAACTTTTAAAATACCATCTCTTCTTCTGATTCCATTCACATTCCCCTCTTTTGTTTTGTATTGTCACGCTCCACATTGAGGACAATGTGGAATTCAAGTGTGGGGGGATGATTATCTATTATCTTTTGTTATCCCTATTTTATTCATCTTCATTCAGTTTTTTTTGTTAGTTAGCTTTAATTGTGCTTAGACCCACATTTTGGTATAATAGGAAGCGGCCCCAGTTATGATAATTTTTGAACCACCAACTTCCTAAATTGTATAATCGGACAAACAATGAGCACATAGAGATGAGTTTTCCAATAATTTTTGAATTAGTTTGAATACGGGGACAAATTGAAAAATTTAGGCAACCTAATTAAGTCAAACCAAAATAAATATGATAAAACCCCCCCGAGTAACTTCAATTTATCATTATCCACTAGAATTTTGAGATCGGAACCAAGACTGAGCAATGCCTATACTCATAATTGGATGGGAGGAACACATATAATTCGTAATTTGTGAGCTTTTGAGCCTATGAGCTGCTTTTACTCTTTATATTAACCTATTATTTCTTTGATGTGGGTTCTGCATGGTTGATTTGTTCTTGGATGTACTCTTTTGTGCATGCTGTTGTAACTTCTTGGCTCAAGTGCAAAATTTAGTAAAGGTATTAGGTTAAACCAAATTTGACTTGCTAAAAGGGCCTACCATGATACATGTACCAATAGAAGCCCTTTTGAGCCTTAGCATTTCCTTGAAATTTTGATGCCACGCTACAAGCCATGAATACCCTTTCTTTCGCATTATCTCTGTTTTGAACCCATAGAGAAGGGATTCGCAAGCTTTTGTTGATTAAGGATCGTGTTGTGGTCTAAGTCTAAGAAGTGGCAATGATTATCTTGTGTTGAGCGACAGTTGTGTAATTGACTGAATTCAGGGGAATGTAATTCTATCTTGTGCCAATTGGTGACTGCGTAATGATTTGAACAAAAGAGAAAAAGTTGCAGTCTGTACTCGAAAAAAAAATCGAAAGAGAAAAAGCAATAAAAAGGAAGTTTAGTAAAGAAAATTAGTAGTTGAGGAAGTCAAACACTCAACTTGTGAAAAAAAAATTTCAAGTGTTAACTAATTTGGGTAGCGGGAAACAATGAAGTTCACATTGAGGGGTGAAGAAAGTAATGTCATTTTGAATTGACTTGGTTTGCGAAATTCCTTTTCGACTCAGCCTAAATATGCCCTTTTATCCTACCTGACCCGAAGCCCCGTTACAACCAAATAAAGATATTTACTTTCCACTTGTGTTATTGTTGGCTCCGGTTATGACATTTGAGCAGTCTGTGGTAATAGATTAACCATGCAGTGAGTTGAGTGAAAATTCTCACCCTTATACACTTTGTGCGAAGAGAGAAATACCCGGTGAGGGTGTTAACTCCTATTACATATGCTTATGAGTGGTTTGAATTGCTTGGTCTATATTCTGTGCTTTCAAGTTGGCCAAAAAAACTAACACCCATGTAGAAAATCATTGATAGAGGTTAAGAGAGGACTCACGAGAGGTGGGAGGATACAAGCCACATTAGGAAATGAATTGGGCCGGGGGTATTGATTTTCATTTCTGTTCAGAGGATATTGGATGATGCATCTCTTGCACACACTAACACACTCCGGTTATGCAATTGAATTTTCATGCTAAAAGAGAAGTGAGCTGTAACCTTGACTTTTCGATTGTAGGTCTATCTTTTTGTTTGAGTTATGTTTCTTTTCTTTCACATCATTATTCGAGGACGAACAATGGTTTAAGTGGGGGGATTTGATAAGTCCTTTATTAGCATGTATTTAATTCACTTATTATCTTATTTTGTTATTGGTTTGATCCTGTTGAAGTATCGTTTAATGCATTTTCATTTATTGTGTTATGTAAGGTCAAAAAGAAGAAAAGGAAGGAAACGGGACCAAAGAAATACCAAAAAATAAAGAAGAAAGTTCAAGGGCATATTCAAAGAGCTCCAAATCAATAATGGCACGTGGGAAGATGATTAGATGCAAAAATTATGGTCAAAGAAGGTTTGGGGTGAAGTTGGAAATCAAAAACCCTCAAGGATTGTGATCATGAATTTTAGTCATAGATTGAAGCTCAATTTGGTCGTAGAAGACTTTCAAATTTGGGAAGATCTATTTCACAAAGAATTGTAGATATTTGAGTTTTCTTCGAACGCAACTTGAATCCTCACAATCGGACTTTGAGAAAGAAAGTTATGACCAAAACATCAAGCGCAGACGTTTCTCGGCAGAGATGCACTTACGGCCGTAACTTCCAAATTCCGAAAATTTTCAGTAGCTCACTTACGGACGTAAATGACAAAGTTACGGCCGTAACTTTCTTGTGAAGTAATTTCCTAATCTGGTTCAAGGTCTATCTTTGGTATATCTTGTGGGTAAAGTTAGTGCATGATTTTGGGAGTATTAAATGAGCAAAATCACCACAAAAAGGAGGCTGGACATTGAGAAAAATTGAGAGAAAAATATAGAGCATTCTTATGAGATTTTCAAGCGCAAGAATATCTACAACAATGGAATTCATGGAGCAAATTGAAGATTTCGCAACAATTATGATGCGCTAAGTTTCCTCGTCTTGTTCAAAGGGAAAGTTGTGTCAATTTAATTATGTTATCTTCTTTTCCTACAAACGGGTAATGTTGTATCTATTCCTTTATTTCAATCGTTGGATTATTATGTTTTGAATGTTCAATTGAGTTTATTTGATTAATAGTTTAATTTGGCCAATTGGATTATTGATCTTTGGATTCATGAATATGCTATGTTTAGATTCTTGATCCGTAATTGTCATTAATCTTTACTTTAATAGCAAATAAATCTCGTGCAGGTTTAGTAATAATTCAACTTGGATTGATTAATTCGAGCTTGTGAAATTAACGATCCAATTCAATCTATTCTTCTAAATTTTCACACTAATCGTGCATTAAATCCTAAGAGCTTGTTTGGGATTGTCCGTGGCTAGAATTGGTTCAAAGAGCTTGTTTTGAATTAATACACATAAGAAAGAATTTAGATAATCAGAGCTTGTTGATTATTTATGACTGATAATTGAATTAGGGATAGAAACACGTTACAAGGAAAGGTATAACATTAATTAAGGGCACAACCGAACCCGAGAACAAGATTTCCTCTCATTTCAATTCTTCACATATTTATTTATTTATTTCATGCATAGTTTTCATTTAAGTAAAACTCACCAACAAAACCCCCCATTTTATTTTAATTGATCGAGCAATTAAATAACTTCACCGTTCCTCGTGGGATTGACCCTTACTCTCGCTATTACCTTATTAATTAATATTTGGCGAGTAGGGAATTATTTATTATTTTGGTGCATTGCGACACGTACCGTATAAAAATTCTCGCCAAGACATTGTGCATCAAATTTGTGGAGGAAAAAAAGGCATAGCCAACATAAATAATAATAATAATAATAATAATAAAAAAAAAGAATCCAAAATGGAATGAGCAAAAGACTTTTCACACAATCTCATTTTATAGGTGATATATTTAACAATGAACAATTTACAATGATCTCAATTATTAAGCATGTCTGATATGATAAACTGAGATATATAGTATAGGACTTGCATAATCTGTGAATCTGATTTCTTCCAGTAAGATTGCACCGATACATATATGATCATAATGAAATTCTCCCTGGTTAATATTATCAGTGCATAAGTAATTCTGAATTTGACTTCTTCCACGAATGAAGGACACATATGTATAAGATCGTAACGAACTCGTGCCTGGCTAACGCTAATATATATATATTCTGTTATAAGGTGACATGACTTGGTGCATACATCTTTTTGTACTCATAGCAACATTAAAAGTACTATCTGGTACATTTTTTTTAAGATATTAACAAGGAAAATAATTTTTTATTATTTGAATGTGTAGGTGCGCAGGAAGACTGATGCAAACCACGTAGCAATTGTAGCTACGCAACCCACAAATTATTGGAATCGACCCAAGAACGCCAAGAACCTCGATTTATGGATCCAATTAAAATTAATTGAACCAAGCAACCAATACAATCACTGGGATATATTGACATCTTGATCACAAACAATAGTAATTCTCACCGAGATTTGAACAAACAAGATTAACTCGCAAGTTCGGATTTTATTCAATAAAGAATAAAGGTTGTGAAAGCAAATAGCCTCTCAATTAATATTATCAAAGTTGTGTCATGAATAATGAAAATTACATCCCTATAAATAGGGTCAAAACTAGGTTTAAGAGTTGTAATTAAACAAGGAAACAACTACCTAAAAATAAGGAAATAAAAAACCCTAAAATTCACGCGTATTCGATTTTACGGCCGTGACTAATTTTATTACGGCCGTAACCTTGCTTCTGATTCACTCCTACGGCCGTGACAATATGACTTACGGCCGTAAGTCCAAAAACGTCCAAATTCCAATTTTAAGCAGAAACTCCATTACGGCCGTGATACTCAAACTTTACGGCCGTGATTGCTTATGTCTCGCAATATCAATTTTCAGTAGAAAGTTGGTTACGGCCGTGAGTAATATATGTTACGGCCATAAATTTAAGATTTCACAATTTTCTTCGACGGCTTGAATGAGGTTGATCCATTCGTCGTTTTGGCTCGGTCCCAACATGGAACTTGCTTCTTTCGATGACACGAACAATGTTTTGGCCATTGTTTCTTGAACTAACTTGTCCATTGCTTCCTTGGCCCTCTTTGTCTGCAATCGAGTCATCGGCCCTCCTCGGATCTTCAACGGATCTTTGTGCGGGCTTGTATCCGTGGTCTGGATCACATCAAAGTCGGTCAACCATGATATTTAAATATTGACATCTATTTTTTGTTAAAAAAAAAAAAAAAGAAGGGAGGAATAAACTCATGACAGAGAACATTAATAGGCATATACTAAGATTCCATAAATCAACCGAGATCATTTATTTGAAATTGATGACCATAATAGTAACTTAATGGCAACAGGTATTTTTGGCTAACCAAATTATTAATGAATATCCATCACAGAAAACGGAAATGAGTGGAAAATGAAATTAAAGTACTTGCTAGTTGCCAAGCTTCATAGAACCATCACCATTGAACCATATTATGTCTGACTCCTCACGCATGTATTTATAAACCTGTGTAGTAATAATGGATCGAGCAAGTGCAGTATCAAACTGATTAGACATTTCTTCCATCCGGCCTTCTATAATGTACTCAGCATATTTGATAATGTATATCCCGCAATCCCCACTGCAAAATAGTTTATTAGATGTTACATTTAGAAAAATTAATAAGCACAAGAGCTAGAGTTTATGTTAAGATTTAATTAGGGAAAATTGATCTTCTAACCCATTTCCTTGCTGGGGACAATCATCAATGATTCTATATTCAAGAGTTTTCTCTGGGAAACGTCGAGTCTCAGAATTCAATGACCTCGCTAAAACAGGCAATGCAAGCACCATGGAACGTATGGCTGAATAAATGGTCACATTCTTGACGAGCCTTGTCAATGAGTTATATATGTCGAACCTCCAGTTGATCATGTCAAAGTGGCCAAGTATCCAATGGCCCAGATTCCCTATCCACGTCGGCACGAGGATGTGATCAACGTGACTCCAATGAACATTAAAAGGGATTTTCCTGCCATTTGCATATGAGAATAAGGATTCGTGCTTGTGTAGTGCTCTAGTATTCACTGTAATCTCAGTTGATATTCCTCTGATTTTAACATCGAAATTACAGTTAGTGGTTGTCGCACGTATCGTGTGCCCTACTCTCAACTTTAATAGCATTCTCATGAAGTAGAAAGCGACATCAATATGCTGCATTATAAAAATGAAATAATCATTGAAAATTTCAAATCATGAGGGTAATGTATGTATTAATGTTGATAATAATGGACCTATGTTACCGAATCATTTAATGGACATGCAACTTCGAGCAAATCATGCCACCACATTTTGGAGTAAATGTGAATAGGACCAAGCTTGATGGGAGGTGACGATTCCTTTGCATCTTCAGAAAGGTCATTTGTCCTGTGTTATATTATTAATCAAATATAACACATGGATGAAATTAGGCTCCACTATATAGTTAAAGAAGAACATATGATATTATGGTGTACCTCTTTTGTTTTTTTGGACCATCTCCATAGAATTTTTTGAAATTGATGATATCCATTTCTGCTGGGGTGCTAGGCATGTCTTGTACACGAAAAAAATCCAGATCCTGTTTGGGAGACATTTTCGACATTGACTCCTTTCAAAATCGAACTGTGATTTATCACATTGTCCCTCGCTGGACTTGTGTCATAGTTAAAATTTATTGGGATCGGTGATATTTGCACAGTGAAACAAGAAATGAAGGAAAAACTTTGAATTAGTAATAAGATTATAATATATGTTGCTGAACTACAATCAATAGGACCTCTGCATTAATGAAATGTCTTGGCCTAAGTTTCTTTGCTGGACTACTTTGAGAAACTAACTTCACGAGACCATCCTTCTTTGTACAGGGATAAAAATGCTTGTGAGATGCAGGGGCAGAATGGTTCTGCTGCACTGCACCCTCAAGACTGTCTCCTTTGCTTGTTGGGGATGTAACGTAGTCTAGCTTGTGCATCTTCTTACTATTTGAAAGCTGTGATAGAGGAGGATATGAGCCTATCTTGTCAAAATAGTAACATGGAGATGACTGATTATTTTAGAAGAGTAATACTCTAATCTATATTGATTTAAAAACATGTTTAATTTTTTTGTAATTTACACTTACAACTTTCTCCTCGAGGTCATCCATTTCTTCTATATACTTCTTAGGTAGAATGAGACCATCGTCTAGAACAATATCTCCATCGTGTATATCACCATCTATACCTAGATCAAATGATGGGGCTGGAATGTCAAAATGTTGCTTGTTTACAGAGGCAGTAGAACCCCTATTCGAGTTGGCTGATTCTAGTTTAGCAACAGACCCCTACGAAAATATTTAACTATTATACTCAACCAATAAAAAGAAAATAATCTGAAGAATAAAAAAAATTGAATAGAAAAAATTTGAAATGATTTGTAAAAGAGCAATATGTGGGAAAAATACTTTATCAGATGGAGGAGCTGCTACTAGGGTGTGATCGAGTCTGATGCCTATCACAGATGAATAATTGATTGTGGCATTCACAGTTGGAGTGTATTGTTTCTGCAAGTAATGTCAAGAAACAATTCATGTGATGCATCAATTCCGATACACAACTGATACTTGCTATAAATGTGTGTAATATTAAACATATAAACATAGCACTAAATCAACTTCTAAAAATAAATGCTGCAAACATTGGAAAATAGGGGGACATGTGGGGAATTACGAATCTTGATCCACGTACTTGGTATGACTTACTTCCCAATCTACTTGATGACTGAATGGATCCTCAGATATTAATGCATGGAACTGGAGATTTACTGGTCTGGAGGTGAGTGTGATGCTGAAATGTATTGGTTGAGTCTCGAAGAGGAATGACAATTTGAACTATGGATTTTGATAGACGATCACATGCCTGTGATGGACATTGTACTTATGATCTACCCATGGCTATTGAATTCTTAAACAACAGATATATATATATATATATATATATATATATATATATATATATATATATATATATATATATATATATATATTTTTCAAATTGGAAAAATGGACTTTCATAATTAAATATATTGAAAAGAGGGCAATATCCCTTGCTGAATTGGGTTTCTCATCATAGCACTCATTTGTTTTGGAAGATCATTCCTCCAACATCCAAAATTGGAAATATTATGGAGTCCATCTAGTGCATCTGCTATACTCTTTTCGACAAACCTTTGTAACTCTTGCATTTTCAGCTTCAAGACGTACATTTCCATAGCTACATCTGCATGTCCACGCACAATGTCATCAAGACGGCTTGTGTACTTCTCAAATCTGTTTCTCCGTCGCTGGAAAAGTTGAAAATGAATTTTTTTTAAATTCATTTTCGTGTCAAAAACAGAGTAACTGGTGATATTATACAGGTGATTTAAACTTTCCTAAACATAATCAGACAACAAAGAATATACACATATTCCTCAGGGACTACCGGTATCGAATTTCGGACAAATTTTTTTATTATATTGTAACAAGAACAAACTATGAGTTTTTTACCATTAGCATCAATGCTCTTAATCTACATGAAACTTTAAAATTTGCTGATTTTTAAGTAAAGTCCATAAGAAATAAATTTTGATTTAAAATCAAAGGTTGTGCAGTCAACTACTTGCAATCATTCCCCCAGGAAAAGGGTTGATTCATGGCAGACCATATAGTGGTGAAACAAATTTTGAATGCTAAAAGCATTTTGTGCAATTTAAATCTCGGTATGCATGTTTAAAAAACTAGTTTGGAAATCTGATGTGAAATATTTATAATGCCATGGCTAAAAATGATATTTATGATCAAGTGCATGAGAATTTCTAGTTAAATTTTAAAGATTGAGATCATCAAGATCACCAGTTAGACAGTGATAGTACTAGCAAGTATTTAAACTGTAATTGCAAACCTGGGACTAATCTGGAGCTTGACGAGCATTAGAATCTGGTGTGACCCTTTTATCACCAGAGTATGTTGTCTGAATGGGGTCATCATTCCTAGAAAGCTCATGTTTCCTTGGTTTGATTCCAGCGTCAACGTCTAGCGATGAGTGTGTGTAACCAGACATAGGGCGCCTTGATGACTCACCTGGGAATATCTGATTTCGAGACGGATTAAATTTTTCGGATACTAATTCACAAACATCATCGTTGTCCTCGGAATCGTACACAACATTTTTGCCTTTGGCATCATGCACACCAGTATCGTGGCCACTGTTGTTATCAATATCAATTATCATCTCAGGAAATGTATCAGTTTTGTTCCCATCATTACAGGTTACTGTTGAGAATGCAGCTTGCTGTTCGATGAAGATGACTTGTGGATCAGTTGCAGGAGCTCTGTTTTGTACTTGGTGTTGTGGGGGTTCGACGAAGTCACCATCATCATCTATAGTGATGGTTATCACAGATGACTGATATGGCAGATTTCCATTTTTTATTCTTTGCTTCAGGTCTACATAGTTGGGGTCCAAACGTTCGGTGACTTGAAGCACAATAGGGTCGATGCATAGCTGTAGATAAAGATGAGAAAATATAACAGTAAAAAGTGAGAATTTTATATGCCAAATTGTGAAGATGCAACATGTAATAAAATAAGTAGAAACTAAATGAGCTCCGTACTTACATCCTGACGACTGAATATATCAGTGGATATGTTGAGAAATGGTGCATCGTTGTGAAATTCAGACGTCCAATTGAGAATCCTAGTCACTTAGAAGCAACTCTGGAACAAAATTTCATCTCAAGAATAGGCAAAATCTCATAAATCCAAACTTGAAATGCAATTACAAAACCATTTAGCCTGTAGTTCATAGTAGGCCTCCCCGCGCCTTCCATAGTGACGCGCTTGTTTCTTAGAGCATTCTTTAAGGATGATAGGGTTAGTTTGAAAATATCCTGACCCCAAGGATATGAATTCATGTTGATAGAGTCAACAAGAACACGTATTGTTTCGTCCACATATCTATCATACGCGGTGTTATACATCAATTGTGTGACTAGAAAAAGTATACCCATAATAACAAAATCACGGTTATTATTATTTGTCATGTCAATGAACACATTGAATACATCATTATTTGTTATATGGTTAAATTGGATAAAATATTGATTTTTCAACCTGGTATAATTTGTGTCGTACTTCTCACGGTTGACATCACCGTTGCATCGAAGACCAGTCATCAAATAGAACTCTTCTACCCCAAATTTAACTGTGTTGCCACCCAATTTAAACCACATCTCCTGATCGTTTGGCTGATTCAACTCCCTCAAGAGCACCTGATGTATGAGCTGTGGGTTTACAACAATCTCGTTAAGTTCAAGAAAATGGCCAAAGCAAGTAGTACTAAACATTCTTTTCTGGTAATCTTTGAAACTGTTTTTCAAAGTCTCCACGACACGATCAGTAGGCTTCATGTTAACCTTCCCAAGAAACCAGTTTTCAGGCATCACCTTCATCTCCCATATCTGCATATATTGCAAAATGTTAAAAAAATAATAATAAATAAATAAATAAAGATGATAGAATTGTTTGATAAATTGCAAATAAATTGAAGAATATTGGACTGAAACCCATATTTTCATTTGATATAAAGAACCACATTTTCACATCAAGAACCAAATTTCAGAAAAAAAAAATGTATAAAATACTTTTTTTGACATGGACTCATTCAAACATGATCATATATATGGTTCAGACATACTTTAAAAGGTAATAAAATATCACGCGAGTGCTATGTTGAGAAATGCCAATTCAGCTAAGGGTATGAACTTTTTTGGCCACATTGTGAAGTTGTTTTACAATCTCAAACTCATTGATAATTACATCTAGATTGGTTACCTTGGTTTGAAGAGGAACATCGCTTGTTATCTTCTTGCGGCGTGGTGTACATGCACCTTTGGCATTGTTTTTGAAAACATTCAATGGAGCAATTTGCCATGTTGATTTGGCTGCACTACTTTTGTTTTTTCCTGTTCGATACTTCCCCATGGTGGAGTCTGTATCATAAAAAAGATTATGAAGAGAAAACTATTTGTTCTAAAGAAGGGTCATTATCATAAAATAGTCAGACAACCGTAATCAAGTTCAATCACTTTGGAAAAAATGTATCTTTATGCACTACACTATATTTCAGTTTCATGAAATTCAATGTAATGACTTTCTCCCCTAATGATCAAAGTGAGTATCAGGATGTCGAGACCACTTTTGCTTGTTAAAAATAAATCCTGATTTTACCATTACATATCTTTATATTATATAAACCAGTAGCTTACACTAAATACATGTTTTTGACGGAGCTTTCTTGTGAAATAGGTTCCATTTCATGAGGTTACTCACTTTGGCAATTAGCAATGTCCGAATGTTGGCTTTATTGTGGACATAATTTTGATACTGTGGAAATAATTTTGATACTGCCCCAAGGTATGGTCTGTATCATTAATGGAGAAGAATCAGAGTTTTGAGGCACTACATTATTTATTTGGACTGAAAAACTCAGAATTGCAATATAATCTCAAACCAGGAATGGCTAGATGGCGAGCATGGATTGAATATAGATAATTCGTTCTGTATCTTTTAAGAAGTGAATTTTACAAAGGTAGAGTGCTGCAAATACTGTGAGAAAATATACAATACCAGAACAATGTAATCAAGCAGATTTTTTATCTTCAACAGCTACGAATGGTTGGATACAGAGCAGGTAGTGGAACTAAATTTCTTCGTTATATAGCTTTTGAGATTTGAATGATAAAAAACAACATCGCTGGAGATTCTGCGAGACCGTGATCAAGACCAGTATATGAACGATGGAGTTTCTTATCGTCAGAAACTAATTCATGTCATTGGTTGCTGTAACAAAGATTGGATCCTCTCATCAATTGAATGGAGCAATTTCAGGGAGCGTTATTTTCAGTCCGTTATTTTCTCAATTCTGTTAATTACCGATAAAAGAATAATTTTGATGTTTTTTTCTTTTCTAAAAATGATACCATTTCGCTGAATATTTTTGAATAATATGGTATATATAGGTTAAAATTGTTGAGTGGGGTATAATTCATTTTGAAACGTATTGAGTGGGTATTTGGGCTAAATTTCACTTTTTTGGTTGTTCGATTGAAATTTGAAACAATGCACATTGCAAATGTCATAATTGATATTAGTAGAAATTTTATTAAAATTAATTTATTTTAACCACCATTTTAAGTGGGTTCACAGTTTTTTAATCACACAATTCATCTACTTTTTACTAAAAACATGATTTTTAATCTCTATCATACAGAGAGTATTTAGAATATACGATTTCAAAATTAACACGATTATTTTAAGGTCACAATAACAAATCAAATATTTCAGGTCATAATTCAAATATTTTAGGTCAAAAATTAATTAGTTAGTCTTGTCATACTTATTATACGTCACAAATCAATAACGATTTATTTTTATGTCACAAATCACAATTTTGTAAGTCACAATTTAGCCCGTGTTTGGTAAATGTACTTTTTGTGGTTTATAATTTATAAACCACACAATTTTTCAAATCACTTTTAAATCACACACTTTTCTCTTTCCAATTTTCAACCACTACTTTTTGCCTCAAAATAATAAACAAACCAGTTTATAAATCAAACAAGGTTACCAAACGGAGGCTTACGTTACAGTCACAATTTATCAAATTAATTTATCATAACTTTTTAATCGGTCACAAATGACAAATATTTTTTGTCACAATTACTTTCACAATCACAAATTATCAAATAAACTAATCACAACTTTTCTCGATCACAAATTTTCAAATTATTAGGTCACAGTTCTCTATCTATCTATATAATAATAATTATTATAAAAGAGAACAACATTTTTCCACTATTCGAACAACTGTTCAAATGAGCAGTATTTCCCAGTAATATCCACCAAAACGAGCCCTTTTTTTCCCTCTTTTACATTTTCGTCACCCATTGAATATATGCTGACACAACCATCTTTTTCCTGTTCAATTTCCAGACAAGCAAGTTTTTTTCTTTTACTCTTCCCAGTCTTTCTTCCCATGTTTTGCTCTCCATTTTCCAAAGAAAGTAATCCTCCTGGCCTCCCCCAACTCTCCATTTCCATCTGCCATTAATTCTCTTCCACTTCGAAATCCATCTTTCTTCCGATTTCTACGAATTTTCATCTACGTTTGTGCTATGCCTTCTGATGTTGTTTGGTTTATTCTTAGAATCTCTACAATTATAAAAGAGAACAACATTTTTCCACTGTTCAAACAACTGTTCAAATGAACAGTATTTCCCAGTAATCTTATTAATTAATATTAATTAATTATTAATTAATTAATATAATATTGAAGGAGCTTAGCTGTTAAGGGTTTTCCCGCCCAAGGATGCGAAAAAAAAATCAGTCGAGCCACCATTTTTTTTACTACAGCACAAAGTCCCTCCTAAGACAGACCCCCTCCTAAGACAGACCCATTTGAAGGGTCCACCTGCAATTGTTATTATTTTGAATTTCAAATTTTAAAAGCATTTCAAAATTTCAAAACGCTTATTTTACGCCTCCAAGCTCCACCTTCACTGAAGCAACCCCAGAGGTCATTCAATTCAATAGCCGCATCAAAACTGAAAAAAGGCGTTGGGGTTGAGATCCGGCTCGAAGCTAGATCCAATGGTGGCATCCTTTGATATGTACCAATCGATTGGTAAGACCAACAGGTTATCAATTTCAATGTTCTCTTTAGCGTAAGTTTTACAATTTTTTTCTTCCCAACTTTAACCTCCATTTTGTATACAAAATTTTTTCCTTCCATCTATGCCCATTTTTAGTAATCAAAAGCTGAATACCTAGGCTTGATGGAGCTGAATATTGGCGACGAGAAGCCGATGAAGATCCTAACCAGCTGAAGAAAGAAGGCGGATGGGAATACACAGTGAAAGAATCGGTAATATATGAACCGATTTTTATTGTAGTGACTTTGCTTTCTTTTTTTTTTCCTGTTTGAATTTGACGGGTTTGATTTGAAGGTATAGGAGGAAGAAAAAATTGGGGAAGAAGAGAGGGATTTGGCGTATTTGTTCGTGGTTTTCCTGGAAGAACAAATACCTTACCAATACCATGAGTCATGCAGCAGGAGGTATTGTTTCCTCATTTACTTCTTCCTTTTGTTTATTAATTCAAAAGTATAAGCTTTATGTTAATTAGTTATTGTGAGATGAATTCGAGCGGGGTTTTGATTCGTGGTTTTCCTGGTGATGAAGGATGTGCTAAATTAATTGTTGATGGCTACTAATTTAAGGATCTTTTGATTTATTGGATGGTTCTTGGGTGCCAAGAAAGCTGGTAACATCACAACCAAATGCTACGGGTATTTGGCCGACTGCTGTGGTTGGAGAAGCCATCAAAGGATGGTGATATCAAAATGGTATTCACCTTATTCCCTGGTGTGAGGTTAACAAAATGGTATTCACCTTATTCTCAGAAGGAAAGAACCAAGGTATTCACCTTATTCTTGTGAAATTTGAAAATGATGCTTCTATTGTAGTAAGATCGTTCCTTTCTAACTAGATCTAAAATTGTGTAATTTTTTGGAGTGGAGGGGATATAAAGTTGTCTATAAAAGGTGTTGTGTCATCTATATTTACTTTAAATTTCATTTCTGTCAATTGTATTTTTTTCAACAGCATATGTTTTCTTTTCCTGCTTTCCTCTCAATAATGGAGTAATAAAGTAATCTTTCTCTGCTTTTCCTGTACTAATATAGCTATGCCAACCTTTATTTCTGTATTTGTATTAACCAGGATGATAATGAGTTGGAGGTCCTTGAAATTATCCACCATTTTGTTGAGATACTTGACTGCTACTTTGGGAGCGTGAGTCATGAAATAATGTGAAGCCATTACAAGGTAGGGATTGGTTTGAATCATGTTTGTATACTAAGATGAATCTTCTTCTTCTTTGTTAAATTAGTGTTGAGCTGAACTTGATCTTTAATTTCCATAAGGTAAATAGTCTGACGCTAGATTACTATATTTAAATTTTGAAAAAAAAAAAAACTTTTGTCCATGTCTTTTCAAGGAGTAAAATTGGAGTGCCATTGTATAGAAAGGAAAGATGATGGTTATTTTTAAGTGTTATGAAATTGAATTGAGTGTTTCCATGCTTCCTCTTGGCTAATGGAGTGACAATAATGTCATTGTTGACTTCCATAATTCTTTTTTGGGCCATAGATCCATTAGCCAGATTCTTTGTTTTACGAATATGAACTTCCAGCTGGAAAATTCGGATGCATCCAGGTTTGCCCTGTTCTAATAATACAAATCCAGATGAGTGGTTACCAACTAAATATGACAATTAACACAATGCAGCCAAGAAGTATTTTTTAAGTTGAGAAGTATTTTTTATAAGTTGATTTCACATGTATTATTGATGTATAAATCATATATTGTATCAACTGATATGAGTCTTGCAATGAAGCAGATTTGTAGGCAAGGTAGCATGTACTGCAGTACTGGGAAATCTCTCTAGATTTATTACGATTGCATGGCTACTGATGAGTCTTCTTCTCCTTTAGTTGTCGAGGTGAGTCACTGGATCAAAATCTGTTATTCAGCTTTAAAAAAGTAACTTCCACTCGAGGAGGTACTAGTTCCAAGAGAAGTCGAGTTGCAGATGTGTACAATCTTTCTGAAAGGGTGAGCAATAACAATTTGAACCTATATGAAATCAAATTGTATTTATGGTTTTCCTTTTTAGAATAATACATTGATCATCCCATTTATGGCATGTGTAAACAGAGGCGAAGGGATAGTATCAATGAAAAAATGCGTGCATTACAAGAACTAATACCCAACTGCAATAACTGAATAACACATTCTAAAGAATTTTAGTGATCTTTGTAACTTAAAAGCTGAAGCCCTCCAGGTTAAAGTATGAGTTAAGGGCTAAAAATGAGTTAGTTAACTCATGAATTTCTGGTCTATGAACTCGACCCATCCATTCTTTTGATCTTCTTATGTTCTCCCTTCAACAGGATTTTAGATTACTTTATATGAATTTCTTAACTTCAAAGTAGATAGTGCTTACAACTATTTATTTTCCCTCCATTACTAATAGGCGGATAAAGCTTCAATTCCTAATGAAGCCATTGAATCTCTCAAGACCCTTCAACTTCAGGTACAGGTAAGGCATAGCTTTTCAAGTGATCTTTCATAGTATTTTTCCTCCAAAACTATTGATTATCCGCCTTTGCATTGTCTTACTTCCCCTTTTTGTGCATCTAAATATGACAAGAGTAGAGAGAATTACATTCAATTAAAAAATCACAAGAGTTTGTTCACTTTAAACACTATGGTTTAGGGCATGTTCATCGGTACAATTACAATCCCAGCACATTCCTTTTTCAGCAGATTATGTCAATGGGAGCCGGGTTGTGTATGCCACCAATGATGTTCCCCATAGGAATGCAACATATGCATCGTGCTCACATGCCACATTTCTCACCCATGGGTGTTGGAATGGGAATGGATTTTGGGATGGGTATGTTAGACATGAATGGTAAAACTCTCGGTTATCCTATTTTCGCAGTTTCCCCCATGCAAGGATCACATTCATATATGTATTCTCATAGAGTCATCTTTGTTAATGTCTTCATTTGATTTATCATGTAACTTCTTGAAGCGGTAATTTGTTTATCATCATTTACCATTTTCATTTGATTTGGTTGGATTAGTACCCAAAAAAAAAAAAAATATTTACTACATGCATGATACTAGATGAAAAATTAAAGTTGCTACATTTTGGGGGTTAAGAGTTCAAAGAATACTTGCCAAAATAGAGAAGGAAATCACCATTTGATGTAGGAATCAAAGAAGGTTCATTATCAAAATGGATGGGAAACTTTTGATGGTTGAGAGATTTCATTTTAATTGTTTGAAAGTTCTTGCTATTGTAAAATGTAAACTATTAACATTTGATTTGAATTAATAATTTAGTTGTTTGCATTTGTGACTGTTAGGAGGGGTTGTAAGACATGTCGAGAGAGGAGATTGAAAGGGGTTGTAATGGTGAGGGAAGGATTCAAGGTGGGATTGCCACAATTCCATTCTTTGATTTGGAAACAAATTATTGAAAAAAGGAAGAACGTAAGAATATTCCTTATATTGAGTATTTTTATAAGTTTTCCACTTAGACTTTTTTAAGCCAAAAAAATTATTTCTGAATGAATAATTTTATACTTGATTGGTTACTCTTTTTTTTTTTTTGATCACAGTGTTCATTTATATTATTCTTGATTTTTTTTTTTTTTTTTGATAACATTGATTATGTATTTAATTTGAAAAATATTATTAAAAATTATTCAAAAATATAAAATTGTATAATTTTTTATTTATATCTATAAGAGTTGAAAGAAATATATTATATATTAATGTGTTACGTTAGAAACGAAAAAAATGGATTCACATATTATGAAAATAAATAAATAATTATTAAAATTTTACTTCCTAATATATCAATTAAATAAATAAAGATATTTTTTTAAAAGAGAAAAAAAATTTAAAAAAGAAAAAGAAAAAAAATCCTATAAAGATCAGGATTTTCTAATTTTTATTAGTTTTATTCATATTGTATTTATTATTTTGATTATTTTTATCTTTTTTAAAGTTTTGAATTTGATTATATTTTGTATTAAAATATTATTGTACTATGATTTTATTTGATATGATTGTATAATTTACATATTTTCATAATTTTTGATCGAAAATCGAAATCATTATCACGAACATATTCTCGTACATCATACGGGTGAAAATGCTAGTATCCACCAAAACGAGCCTTTTTTCCCTCTTTTACATTTTCCTCACCCATTGAATATATGCTGACACAACCATCTTTTTTCCTGTTCAATTTCCAGACAGACAAGTTTTTTTTTTTACTCTTCCCAATCTTTCATCCAATGTTTTGCTCTCTATTTCCCAAAGAAAGTTACCCTCCTGGCCTCCCCCAACTCTCCATTTCCATCTGCCATTAATTCTCTTCCACTTCGAAACCCATCTTTCTTCTGATTTCTACAGATTTTCATCTACGTTTGCACTATGCCTTTTGATGTTGTTTGGTTTATTCTTGTGGAGAGCCTTGTGCCGTGCTTCAATTGATTAGAGAAGAATTCAAAGACTGAGAAGCTCTCGCCCTTCCTGTGGTCGGCTTGTTTCGTGTGGTGTTCGCTAAAATCGTGTACTGCAAGCGTAGGGTCGCGTTCAAGTAGTAAAGTGGACTTTATGAGTCCGTGTTGTTGATCCCACGAGGAATATATACTCAATTGCACACTGTAGTTAATTTAATTTTAACAACGAAATCATACAATAAGTTTTTGAATTTTTTGTAGTGAAAATAAAACATAAACAAACTAACTTTAAATCCTAACAACAATAAAGAAAATGAAATATTAAAAAGTTGGGATTCATGATTTCACTTAAACAACACTTAATTAATTTGCAATTTTGTAAATAAAATTAACTACTAAAGATAGACAAATGCAAGACAATAAACATAAATCAAAATACTCAATATTAAAAGACAATATTCATAAATTCAAATGCTTGAAAGTAAATAACTCAAAGTACATAAACAAACTTAAAATAACTAGGTGAAGTTAAGTAACACCCATCATTTCAACAAAATACTATTTAACCCATAAACAAAATTAATTCATAATAAAATAACAATATTTAACAACTAATAAAGTCATTTTAACAACAAACTAAATTAAAAGATTAATAATGAAACTTCAACGACAATAATAAGCTTGAAATTAAACAAAGCAAATAAAAACATGATAATTTAAAAACTTAAATGCATTAAAAGAAACAAAGTAAAGAGCAAAATACAAAGAAAAAATGAAAAGGGGCAAGACTTACATACCCAGCAAAGTGAGGATGTTGAGTATTTCTATCGTCCCAAAAATCAGCCAAAACCCTAAAAATTGCCAAAATTCGCGTATAACAGCGTTTTGGGCCGAATCGGGCCAGGCGGGTTGACCCGGACCGGCCCAGAATA
This sequence comes from Ligustrum vulgare, assembly GCA_963555705.1. NCBI lineage: Eukaryota > Viridiplantae > Streptophyta > Magnoliopsida > Lamiales > Oleaceae > Ligustrum > Ligustrum vulgare. The sequence goes on from OY743180.1 coordinate 48,040,645, forward strand.
ATTATTTTTTTTTAAAACTTGAACCGTGCGATCACGCGGTACAAAAATTCCAGTCATTTTTCTCGGTTCAGTTTCATTGCAATCTAATCCTCCATCTTTCAATGTCGATCAATTTAGTCTCCAAACTTTCATATTTCTTTTAAATAGATCCTTCTAAAATTGTACTTGAAGTCCTTTAACTTTTGAAATTTTGCAATTTGGTCCTGTTAAATTGCACAGCAAGTCCGCAACTTCTCGAAATTGACAAAATGATCCTCAAACTTCCAATTTGAGCATAATTTGCACTCCTTTTGTCATTTTTGACATCAAACTTGGATATTAAGCTATTTAAACACAAAATATGTATAAATTAGTAGATATTTGCTCAAGATATTCCAAAAATACTAATTTAAAGGCATAAAAAATGTATAAAAATGCACTTATAACGTGGATACCAGGATTCACCGCCTAACCCGGTAGTACACGAAGACTTAGAATTCTCAGTTTGGGTCATTTACAGATCTTCATTTCAGCAAAAGTCATATTGAAGGAAAAATCCAAGAAAGCATTGGTTCATTAAAGCAGCTACAGTTTTTCATACTGGGTAGTAATTTGCTTTTAGGTAATGTTCCACTTCTTAGAAATTTCACTGAGCTTCTGGTTCTTGATTTATCTTAAAATCCCTTCTTCGATAGTGTGAAGTTCCTCTTGGTATTGTAAAACGCGATAGATTGTCTTATAATGTCTTCTTTTGAAATATATGTTGTTTTCCTTATATAACAATCATTTGATGTACATTAACAGTAATACTCCTTTTAATGACAGATTAATAAGCACTTTTTTTGGGTGCAAACATTGTCGTAAATTAACAAATTTATGTACAGAAGTAGAAAAAAATTAGAAACTAACATTGTTGTATCAATTCTGGAATCAGTTTAAGCAAAATCGTCAATTCTATTTGTGAAAATTGAGGTCTTCCTTGTCCTGGAATTTGTTCATCTCCTTCAGATATTGCTTCCTTAGATGGCTTCATCATATTGGAAACAGTCTCTGTTATTTCTCGAACTAAATCTACAATCACTCTGTCGATGCCAAGTAAATGCTGCATACACACTACTCCAGGCACATTGTTTAATTTTCCATATGACAGAAGAGAGAGATTTGATTCTTTGATCTTTTTCACTGTCCCTGGATTTCTAAATATGCCTCGGACTTCCGAAACAATTCCCTTCAAACCACCCTCTAAGCATAGTTTGATTGTCTCCTCCAGTGAATTCCTTCTTACATCATAGTAAATCTCATTTCCTCCGTTTGTGAGGAAAAATACAGGATATCTGTTCTGAATTTTTTTATGTTTCATGTTCAAATTCCTCTTTCCATCCTATGTCTATTCATTATTAAGATTTGGTATGATTCCAAAAGTGGACACAACCACCAATTTAGAGCGTTCAATGGAATCACATGAACAATTTTGTCCAGTTAGCAGCTAGGAGGAGCATTTAGTACCAACCTGCAAAGGTTTATCAAACATTAAATAAGTGGCTAATGGTATTACCTATTGATATGTCTGGATATTTTTGGTCATTAGATAAATTTGATTAGGTTAATGTTGGTTTACCAAATTAATGCGTAGTATTTTTGGCTTCAAGGATTTAATTTTGTTTCATGATGGATGATTAGGTTCCAAGAGTTTAGGGGTATGTCATCGTGAATTAAGCATAGGAACCACCAGACTTAAACTAGGATAGGGTTACTATGTTTAACGAATAAAATTTCTGTAGTTCAGTGGTTTGTTCACTTGCCTTGATGTCAAAATATAGGTAGAAATTCGACAGTTCTAAAAGTCCAATTGACCCTACCCAAATATGGGTGAAAAGCGGAAGCAAAATGATTCCAATTATTTTATGAGTGACCATGAATTTTTTAATTTTTTTTCTTACATTCGAAAGCAAACAAAGCTCATAGTTTTTTAAAAGGTGGCTCAAGTTATCTTCTTCTGGATCTTTATTTGTTGGAAGTGTGCATGTTATATGCTTCCAGCTTCAATATGTAGTATCTTTGATTATAAATTGTTTTTCAAGCATCAGATTAATATATAGGTAACAAAAAAGGATGGCATTGTTGTATTAGAGATCTAGTCTAGGTAGTATAAATGTGTTAATGAAGATGATTAAAAAGATGATAATTTGCTCATTTTCTATATTGCAAGTTCAGTCCTTGAAGTTTCATTTTGTAACAATTTAAAGTTGAAACTTTGACTCTTCCAATTTTATCTCTAAATTTTCTAATTTCATTACTTATTGATATATCTATTCGATCCCAAACTTTCTGATTGCAAACTGGTCTTGATCTTCCTGGAAAAATTCAGATCAATCTCTGAAGATTTTTAATATTTGAATTTAACTACTTAATAATAGAGTTTAACACTCATTTTTTATTAAATGGTATGATGGTCCTTTTAAATGTGGTATTTAGATTGATCAAGTGTTCTTTATATTTTTTTATTGCTGAATTTTGGAGTTGTTATTTATTTTCATTTTTTTTATCTTGCTGGAAAAACTTTTTTATATCGCTCTTTGCTCGCAGCTGTAAGAGCAAAAGGAATGATCGCTTTAGCTACAGCATCTACTGGAGTCGTAGCAGGATTGCTCCCTGGAGGTAGAACCGCTCACCCAAGATTCAAAATTCCTCTCCAGGTTAGTGCCGAATCAAGTTGTTGCATTAGCAAACAATCTTCTTTTGCTGAATTATTCTGTATGACACGATTGATAGTATGGGATGAAGCTCCCATGTTAAATAGATCGGTTATTGAATCTTTATATAGAATGTTACAAGACATTACTGATAACAAATTACCCTTTGGAGGAAACGTTGTTGTTTTGGGAGGTGACTTTCGTCAAGTATTACCTGTTATTCCGAGGGGTCAAAAAGAAGATATAGTTGATTCGACATTTGTTAACTCATATTTATGGCCATTTGTTACAAAAATAGAGTTAATTCAAAACATGAGAGCTAAATTAGATTTACCTTTTTGTGAATATCTATTACGTATTGGAAATGGAACTTACATTCATGCGATATGGTTAAACTTCCAAATGAAATAGTACTTGATTATAACAATGAAACCAATTCTGTAAGCAGTTTAATAGATGTTGTTTTTCCCGAGTTGAAAAAATACACTAAAAATGTTGAATCTATGATTAATAGAGTCATATTAAGTCCAAAGAATGAGAACGTTGATTTTATAAATGCTATGTTAATGGAACAGTTCCCAGGATATTCCTTTACATATTATAGTTTTGATGAAGTGATAGATGTTAGTGAACTATCTTTTGATGAAGATTTCTTAAATACTTTAACTCCAAATGGTATTCCTCCACATGAATTAGTCTTGAAGTTGAATTGTCCGATCATCTTATTGCGGAACATAAATCCATCTGAAGGTTTGTGCAATGGAACAAGACTTATTTGTAAAAGATTTGATCGAAACATAATTGACGCCGAAATAGCTGTTGGAGAGTACAGAGGAAAGAGAGTTTTTTTTTTACCCCGTATACCATTTCTGCCACTTGAAAATGATATGAATCCATTTCGATTCAAAAGGACTCAATTTCCAGTACGTGCATGCTTTGCTATGAGTATAAATAAAGCTCAAGGACAAACCATTGATTTTGTTGGATTGTATTTACCTGAGCATGTATTTTCACTTGGACAACTTTATGTTGCAATGTATCGGGGAAAAACAAGCAAATGTATTCGAGTGCTTGTGAAACCAACCGAAAATAAAACGGCGCATCGTAAATGTACGAAGAATGTTGTATGCAAGGAGATTTTGGCTGCAGTCAACTCAGCATAATGACCATGTTATTTCAGTATTTCACGAGAAATTCCACTCATTCTTCACAAATTCGTTATCAAGACATAGCAATTTGTATAGAAGATGAATCTCTTGAAGTTGTATGACAAGCTTCTTGGACAATTGGCTCATCTCAGGTTGGAAAATAAAAATAATCATCCATACATGTTCTTTGTGTTAAAATGCTCCTTCTGCTTAATTTTAGGTTTTGATCCTTTCAGATATTTGCCACTACATTTACAGTTCATTATGGTCCACCAAGATTTGATTTTGAGATAGAAGAGACTTCATTCCAGTCCAGGTTCCATCTTAAACAAACTTTAGTTAGTCCCAAAGTATTTTCTTATGTTTTTATGATACATAAGCTTTTGTGCTTGTTAATTGTTAAAATGCAGGATAATCCACTTCTTTTTCTTCAATGTTGACAAATCGGGTAATGATTTTATTATTGTTGGAATGATTTAAGTAGATTTCAGTATTTCTCTTATTCCTTAAATTTAAAAATTATTACATCTCATTTACCAATGTATCGATTTAAAAGGCATGGTTGAGTATTCAGTTCATGATCATTTTCTCTTTCATGCACAGACAAATATGACTCCAACTAATAACATTATGTGGATGATGGATGATTACTTCCAACATCTATATATTCTTAATTCAAGTAAGTGCAAAAATTAATTCATTACATTAACAAGATTTTTTTCATCATTTTCATAATACAAAAAATTGCAATGGATGCTTAAAAAACCATGCAGACTGCTTATATTTATTTGAATTTGATTTGCACTTGTTAAATTGTTCACTATTTTCACATTTATTTTCCTTTACTAAGAAAGTTAAATTTTAAGTATGTTCCCTTGTGAAGTTGGAGATTTAATCTCTTAAGGGATTGAATGACTTCAAATGTCAACTTAGCTATGATTAAATGTAGTTAATTACTTGCAGCTTGGTGAATGCAATACTTGAGTCCAAATTTGAGTAAAATTAATTTCTTCCAAATATTGATGTTGAAATAGTGGTTGCTTTATGTAGCATCTCTAAGACATCTTTATGAGTTAGATTAAGGGGTCTAGGTAGCTACAATTAAGCAATTTCTCTTAAATTCTATGTCACGTTGAAATGGTGTTTACTTTCTAAGCAGATCACATATTGTTTTCCTCCTTCATAAGTGAAGAAATGGGCTATTAAGGATTCAACAAGAACAATGCATAGTTTGAAATCAAGAAGAAGAGGTAGCCTGCAATTTTTCCATAAATGAGGACTGATTTACATGCATTTTTTTGGTCCATGTCCATGGTCATATCATCACAATAGTGTCATGTCACAGCTACTAAATATTTATTGCGTCCAAGGATCTTTCACTCCTGTTTATTTTGTCCAAATCTTAAATTATTGCATGTGATTTAGTTACCAAGTATATTTTCATTATTCCAAGTTGATGATACATAAGCAAAAGAAGTATGATGTGTTTATTTTGTAGGTCAAGGTAAGAGTATTCTTTAATGTACAAAAGTAGGAAGACAGCTACTCCGGTGGAATTCATTTTTGGAGAAACACTGAGTATAATGTCACAGAATTTATTGGAAAATCAATAAATGTGACTTGTAAAAATTTGAGTTCTCACTTCCACACATTGTGATTCAAGACTAAATGTTTCACTTGCCTTCATTGCTCATAGGTTAAAGAAAGAGGATGTTTTCTTAACATCTCTATTATGTACACAATTATGACTTCCCGTGCTTCGTACGGGTCACCACTAGTATTCAATTAAAGCCATAAGTTATCCTCCACCTCCTCCAACCCATTCCACTCCACTCCACCACCAAGTGCAACCCAAATTAATTGTTGTGTTCTTTGAATGATGGGAAATAATTTGTAACATGCCACATCCAAGTAGACATAAGTATGAATATAAATGTCTAAAGGGCAAGAAAATGACTTTAATTACAGGAGGAGGAGAGACGTGATTATGTAACTAAAAATTGTTATTTCAATGAAGATGTGTGGTGCAGGCTGTTGTCGGAAACTGCAGTTGTGTTCGACCATTGTGGTGTGCTGCGATCAGCGTGACAATGTTGTCGCTGCAATTGTTGGTGTATGGGGGTTGGGAGATCTAGGGGTGGGGTGAGGGAGGGAGGGAGGGAGGGAGAGTTTGAATTAATCATAAAAAATATTAAATTTTCATTTTGAATTATGATTTTTTTTTTTTAAACATTACAAAGGGGGGAACTGAGGGGTGGGTCGTGACTCGAACCTGAAACTAAGTCTAGTAAGGGGGCTTGCCTTTACCACTAGGATAAGTCCTCTTGATCAGAATTATGAAATTTAAATGTAGGGTTTGATGTAATTTTCCCTTGTTCGAATTTGTAGGTTTTGGCCCAGTAAAATTTTGCCAATTTGGACCTATATTAAAATCAATTTTTTTAGGAGGACAAGTGGTTGCACATGCAAAGTTTATTATTTGTTTGTTCAAATGTACAAGTGCGTGATTAGTTAATTTTGAAATATCAAATGTTTGATTTCCAACGAAGTGCAACGACATTAGTGAAAGGATATCATATCGTATCAATACAACTATTTGAAAGCTTAAAATAATATTAATAAAACATTTGATATGGATAAGATTACAGAGAAAGCAAATAATTTCACTAAGTAGATTTGTTTTACACCTACGCTGCTGGTTAATATGAGAGTCAATAAAAACATGACATTTTTCATATTTAATGTCGGTGGGGCCCCTCAAGATTGGGGCCCAACCTTTTTTTTTTAATAATCGAAGCACGGATATTTATTAGAAAATGATAACTTACCTTTTGTCTCATAGTAGCTAACAATAAAATCTCACCTTCAACAGTCAATTGATGTGATATAACATTTACATTTCTGCACTCAAAAGAGTTATACAACATCAAAAGAGAATCAAGTCCAAAATGTAAGAATTTTGTGCTGACAATCATGTCTTCTTGTATCCCATTTGTTTCACACTAAAGTTAGATTGGGAACTTACTTTTTTTACATGTTCGATGGATAATGGATTAAACCTAATTCTATTCTTGCATTTCATAACTCTGATTTAAATATTTGTTTTAAATATTCATGAAAGAAATTACCAAAAATGATAAATAATTTCAAAAAATAATACAAAAGCAGGTAAACAATATTAAAAAATCGTTAAATAAAAATATTAAAAGCCACACCCATTATTACTATTTATGATATGTTGCAAAATATAAGAAAAACTCAAGTTATATCTGTCAATATATTATACTCTCTCACAGTTTAAAATCTATGGACATCAATTTTATGATAATATTATGCAATTCATTTGTCATAACTCAGCTATATGAATACATTAATTTAAGTATTTTTGGGAAAAAAATTATAGTTGTAAAACCTATATGGAAAGTTGTAAAATGTGCCCAAAAATATTGAATAAATGAATATGAATGCCCAAGAGTTATGTGCCTTGCACTAAAAAACAATCTGAATTTATCTTTAAAAAAAAAAAAAAAAACCTGAATCATAAATATATTTTCTTAAACAAGTTTTCAACATTTTCTTCTTTCGATATGTATTGATACTTTTTTCACATTTTGGGAGAATATCATTATTTTTAATACTTGACTGATTTCTCACCTGGATATATAAGTCATTGTGTAAGTCAAAAGAGATTCATATTCATCGATTATTGGTTGTTCTTGTGAAGCTACTATAGTAAGTTAGAGGCTGGACAATTAGTCTCCACCTGCATTGTCTACATATGTAAAAGAAATTAAATCAAGTGCGACAAATAAGTTTTAAAAAAAAAAAAACTCAAATTAGCTAATAAGAAGACTTCAAAAATAATGCAACAATCTGTATATTTTGTTTTACGGATATTAGGCAAGAAAATAACTAAAATACTTAAAAAAAACATTGAAACCATTGACATCTTCTCAATTTTACCTCATGGAACTACAAAGAAACCAATCAACAAAACAAAAAATCTAGCTTTAAGATATTTGTTTGGCACAAGTATTAATTTGTCATTTAAAAATCATTCAGTATCAACCATGACATTGTTGCAGTCGATAATGGAAAACAAATGAGGTCAAGAACATAACTCTTCTATCCTATTGAGAGCATGTAAACATCATAATTATAGATATGAAAAGAATAGAGTACGCTAACAAACCAAAATAATCAAAGCATAATATAATTTCAAATAAAACTTAAAACTTTTAAGTACACTATTTAAAATCAATTTCATCAATATAGCATTGATAGCAATTATTCAGATCTAAAGAAAGATTTTCCTCTCAGTTTAAATAGCTGAAAAGTTTCTAAAAAATTTAACATCATCAATTCATAACCACCAAAGATTTGAAGAGTTAGGAAAATTAACATATAACATACCATTATGAAATTCTCATTCTCCAATCATAGCTAAGCACTAAAACTATTTCAATAAATTAATACGAAAATATATAGATCAATTAAGTATTTTTTAATTTTCTATCTTAGATAAAACTTAAAAGTTCCATAGTAACACAAATCACTTTAGTAAATCCAAGACTTTTATGTGGCGTTCTGTTTGTATTTTATTTTGCATTTTCATTTTCGAGAATGTTTTGTGTTTCCTATTTTTATTTTTGTTTTCAAATTTGCTGAAAACGTGTTTGGTTTGTCATTTCTGAAAACTGTTTTTGAAAATGAAAAGCTGAAAAACACGTTCTGTTTGAAATTTTGCAGAATACTACTTAAACTATTTTTAATTTATTTGCTTGCAGAATACTACTGACTCAAACTTAAATTTCTTTTTACAATACACTGAAAACATGGTTAAATGCAACACACTAATGTGAGCATTAAAAGTTTATATTAACACAGTTTGATCAGGTTCGAGATTTGAGAAAGCTCTAGTTCTATTAAAATCCAGAAAATGCAAGTTCTGTCAAAACCATCAGAGTCCTTTTATTAAGGCATTTTTGAAATATAACAACAAGAATTTTCACTTAATTTTTTTTATAATGTATTAATGTTGATATTGAATTTAATAAAACTTTATTTACACTTAGTTCTAAGTTAGGATAATTCTTAAAAAAAAAAAAATCTTTATTTAGGTTTAGTTTCAAGATTGGATAATTCTAATAAAAAAAATTATATTAAGTTTAATTCCAAGTTAGGACAATTCTTAAAAATAAAAAATCCCAAAACGCGTTTTCTGCGTTTTGAACATTTTTTACTGAAATACACACAAAACGAGATTTTGGGCATTTTGCGTTTTGTGTGCAATTTATTTTTTTGTTTTCCAAAATGCGTTTTCGAAAATGATAAAGAGAACGCGTTTTTAGTATTTTCGAAAATAAAAACAGAAAACGACCTCAAAACAACAAAGAGAACAGAGCCTTTACTTTCTTAAATGACAAAAATCTTAAAATTCTAATAAACTAACAAACACAACAAATCGACATTAACTAAAACTAAAATGAATTAATCTAAGTGCACAATTATTTTGACAATATAGATGACAATTTGGTGATATGGAATGGAAGTGTTAATTGTTGTTAATTTAAAAGATGATGTGATGTGTGAAAAAAATGGATTGCGCCACATAGACAAATTGTCACTCTCATTGTGAGTGTAGCAAAGTTGAACTAAAATACATATCAGTTAACCCTAACAATTTCATAATTTTGTATAATTGCAAATGTCATATTAATAAACTTCATCAGAAACTCAAAATTAAACATAACTTACTTTAAACTTTAAGAGTTCAATCAAAATATCATTCCAATCACTAAAATAAAAATAAATATTTTGTATTTGAATTTTTTTCGTAGATAAATTAGTGTATCACTATATTTGAGTACTAATTATCTCATTATCACTATAGCTTTTTATTTATATTTTTTTGCAACAAATTCCCCCTTTTACAATTTTAGGCTTATATATAACTGTTAAATTGTTAATATATTATATTTTTACTTTAAGTCAAAATAGAATAAAGCAAAAAGGTGAGCTATAGGTAGAAACGATTTAAAATAAGATGAGTTAAGAACAATATTTTATAAATTTCACAATTATTTTATTTTGTAAAAGTTAAAAAGGCAAAATACGGTATTCCAAACAAACTTCAAATGTATATCTGTATTCTCCATTTTAAGAATTGTTTTTCCATTTATGTTTGAAAATATCGTTGGCAAGGAAGATACGATGACTTCGGTATTAATAACTATGGGTTAAATGCTTGAATTTGACATGAACAAATAAAATATGAAACTTGTAAATGAATATGGGTTGATGCTTGAATTGTCCAAAACAATGTTTTATTTATTTATGGGTAATTGGCGCATTTAGTCCCTACCTTTCACATACGTTGTGGAATGCGTCTCTACCTTTGTTGTTTTAGCAAATGCACCCTTATCTATTCACTTTCTTGCCAAAATCACCCTTACCGTCAACCTGTGTCAATTTCAGCCGTTACCCTATTGAATTTAGACCCACTTTGATTTAGAGTAGAGGGCAATTTCGAAATTAAATAAAAATCAACCTTACATTTCAACCAAAAAAAAGAAAAAAAGAAAGCAACAGCTAAGAGTTAAAATCAGAATTACCTTTTTCGAAGCACACAAAATTCTGAAACACTGAAGACCGGATATTTCACTTCTCACATTCCGACCAATCTTCGAAGCATTACCGGCCAGAAAATCCTTTCTCTTCGACGATTTAACAGTAGTAGCCTTCGATTTCAAGTGTTCTACACGTCCATTGCATGGGTAAGTAAGATAGCTTCGTGATTGTGAGTTTTTTCACGTATTATGCACAGATGATTGTTCACCGAAAATGGGTATTTTGTGAAAATGCAGGTATTGATTATCACAGCTCATGATTCCTCCAAGATTCAAAGGGTTTCACGAACAACCTCCTGTTTATGGTACTCCCCATTTCATATATTTTGTTGATCTTTGAAGAAATGTGGAGAAACGGGACATAATAGAAGATCGTGTAAAGGAGCACCACCAACTCCAGCAACTAGATCATGAGTTATCAATGTTCATAATATTTTTGGACATGCCATTCAAAACAGCTGAAGTATTTTCTTTTTGTAATTTTCTGAAGCTCTCTTTTGCTTATATGGTGATGTAATTCATTTTTGCAAACTTGTAATGGCGATTTTATTCTTTTGTAATGGTGATTGACTATATCAGTTGCTTTCTTTACAGCTTTGTATTGTTGAATTGGATGTGGTTTTTTGTTTAAACATTGAATTTGTTGTTGTGTATACACAGGTGGAATTATTCCAAGCAGGAAACTGCTGATTTTTCCCAATTGAAGGATGATATTTTGGGCAAAAATTGTAAAAGATAGGGATGATTTCGGAAAAATAAATAAATGGTAGGGATGCATTTTGCACTGATTAATGAAAGTCAAGGATGTGTATTGCAATAACAGTTAGAAGGTAGGGATGTGTATCGCAAAGATCGTAAAAGGTAGGGATGATTTTCACAAACTAAAATTTTGAGGCAAGAAAGCTTATCATCTTCTTCATGAAGTCATTGGACACTGCTTCATATTCATTACTGACAAAATACTGAAATTAAAGCAAATCTTACATGAAATCATATATCATGAACACTATCTATATACTCAAGCTGTCTACGAAACTCCAATTTCCAACATACCCACAATAAAAAGAAAAATTCCAATTTTTTGCTCTTGTTATTTGCACCTACACATAAAATTTAAAAATTTTAAACTATCTATCTTCACTTTCATTCTTATAAGTAGGCAATATTATCTCTGTGATTTCAACTTGGATGGAAGAAATGGGATTGACGCCAAAATTGGTTAACGGTATTAGTTCTGTCTTCATCGTGTTTTTTTTTTTTGGTTGAAATGTAAGGTAGATTTTTATTCAATTCCGAAATTGCCCTCAACTCTAAACCAAAGTAGGTCTAAAATCAATGGGGTAACAGCTAAAATTGACAGAAACTGACGGTAAGGGTGATTTTGGCAAGAAAGTGAGAAGGTAAGGGTGCATTTGCCAAAAAACAAAGGTAGGGACGCATTCCACAACGTATGTGAAAGGTAGGGACTAAATGCGCCAATTACCCTTTATTTATTTATAACACTATTTTATCGATTTATTTCGCTTTTATATGAAATAATTTTATATGCAAAAATAATAAATAAATAAAAACTTTTAAACCCATAATAATTGCCAAAGAAAAATGAAAATAATTCATTAATTCATATTTTTTTTTATGTAAATTACATTTGGATTTTGTGTTAAAATAATAATGTCCATAAATATGCATATTGCATGGGAAAAGCCTCATCACATCTTTTTGTTAAGCAATTGAGTTTTTCTGTGTAATGTTGAACGTTGAGACAATTATTATAGGTATAATAATAGCTTATGTAACAATTCGGGTCCCACTTAACGGGCTGCCCCGATCGTTAGATTACGGCGTACTGTCCCCACCGTATCAACACGAGTCCTTTCATCATACTTTGTCCTTACTCGCACGCTCTCCGAGAAAACTTCCCAGGAAGTCACACATCCTAGAATTGCTCTAAGTCTAATACGCTTAACTTTGAAGTTTCTAACGATGGACTTCCGGAAAAGAAAGTGCACCTGGTGATATAAGTAGTACCTTTAATATCTTTTAAACTTTCTTAGTCAGGGTATTACTGCTTATTCAAAATTTTAAAACAAGCCAACACAGATATGTTAGTGTTCAAATTAAAAGAATTTTTTTTTTTTTTTAATTTCATTTTTGTCATATTTTCCTCTTTAATCATTTTTAACGTACTTACGTCTAAATATTCGTGCTTATAAATGATTGCAAATTTTGTAAGGACATAATTTTAAAGAAATATATTAGTTTAGGAGAAATAAGATTTTAGTTATTGGTTTGTTCAAAACTTTACTACTCCTCCAAAGTTTCTATTTTATTTCTATTGATTTACTAAGTAAATGAGGACCACACCATACCTCGAAGATAAATAAAAAAAAATGTCAAGAATAAAGAGCCAGAAAGAAAACAAAGAATAAAGAAAACTTCTATATTAAACTATACAAGGGTCCATTCCTTTAATAGGAAGAGAACGAGACAACTACCAAATATACAAAATTACAATTGATTCATTATACTATAAATATATACAGAATATATTCTAAATATATTCTAACACCCCCCCCCCCCCCCTCAAACTAAAGAGGGGAGGGAAGATGCTAGCTTAAGTTTGCAAACCAAATCACGATCACGTCCAAAAGGATGTGCCTTTGTAAACATGTCAGGAAGTTGATCAGCAGAAGAAACATGACGCAACTGAAAGGTACCTTGCCCGAGGTGATGACAAATGAAATGACAATCTATCTCAATATGCTTCATGTGCTCATGAAAGACGTCATTGTGGGCAATCTGAGTGGCGCTAGTATTGTCACAATGAAGAGAATATCTGTCACTGAACAAAACACTCATATCGTGAAGTAACCATCGAATCCATAACAATTCAAAGGTGGTGTTAGCCAAGGCACGATATTCGGATTCCATACTAGAACGAGATACAACTGACTTTTTCTTACTTTTCCAAGAGATAAAAGATGAGTCAAGAAGGAAACAATAACCAGTAGTAGAGCGACGATCGGTAGGATCTCCTGCCCAATCAGCGTCAGAATATACCTGAAGAGTCAATTGTGAGGGACAGAAAAGTGAATCCCATGAAATAGAGTCCCCTTGACATAACGAAGAATCAGAAGAACAGTAGCATAATAAGTAGAATGAAAAGAATGCATAAACTAACTAACCAAGGCGACTGCATAAGAAATATCAGGATGAGTCACCGTTAGGTAAATGAGACTACCAACCAATTGCCGATAAAGAGTTGCATCAGCTAAGAGTGTTCCGTTGCCAGGAAGAAGCTTGACATTTGTCTCTAAAGGGCTATCCACAAGCTTGGTATATGTCAGTATAGCCCGAGACAACAACTCGGACGCATATTTAGCCTGTGAAAGATCAAAGATAATGACCATCTGAGCAAGTTGAAACCTCTAGACCCAAGAAATAACTAAGCAAACCCAAATCCTTTATTTTGAACTACTGATTAAGAAATTGCTGAAGTACCTTATGCCAGGAAGATCATCAACATAGAGTAGAAGGAGGACAATACCAGATTCAGACCGACGAATAAATAAAGCAGAATCATATGCACTGGGAGTGAATACTTGCTGAGCCAACACTAAACTAAACTTGGAAAACCAAGAACGAGGAGACTATTTGAGATCGTAAAGTGCCTTACGAAGGCCACAAACCTTCTGAGGCGGATGCTCAAATCCTAGAGGAGGTTTGAGATAGACTTCTTCATCTAGATCACCATTAAGAAACGCATTCTTAACATCCATTTGAAATAGTTTCTAGTGCCAAACAGCTGCGAATGCAAGTAAACAACGAAAAGAAGTAAGGAAAGCAACAGGTGCAAAAGTCTCCTCATAGTCAATACCATACTCCTAAGTGAAACCTCGTGCCACGAGTCGAGCTTTGTAACGCTCAACTGACCCATCAGCCCGTATCTTAATCTTGTATACCTACTTACATCCCACTGTAGACTTACTAGGAGCAAATCAACCAGGTCCAATGTATGAGTATTGAGCAGAGCCTATAGTTTATCAGACATAGCTTTTTGCCAAAGAGGGTCAGAATCGGCCTCGCGATAAGTGCGAAGGTTATGAAGAGTGGCAACAGTAGAATAACAATGATAATCACTAAGTTGAGTAGAAGTGGTTCTTACTCTAGTAGAACAATGATTTTCTGGATTGGCAGTAGACTCGAAAGTGATGATAGGATCAGCAGATGGTGCGGACTCGAGAGGAATGAGCGATAAATGGTCACTAGATGAGCTTTCAACACCTGCACCAGAAGCTAAAGTAAATTATGTATTGGGATCAGAAAAGATAGTAGACGGAGAAGGTGATTGTAATGCAAAAGAGTATATAGTGGTGAAGGGCTTGTGTTCCCAGAACTGAACATGACGAGAGATGTGAAGTCGGTTAGTGACTGGGTCATATCATCGATATGCTTTGTATTCAATGTCATAACCAAGGAAACAATAGAGACGAGACTGTGGTTCAAGTTTGGTATGCTTATGAGGTGGAAGTATGACAAAACAGGCACAACCAAAAACTTTTAAAAGAAAATAATTTAGTACCATTTTATGAAGGAGCTCATAAGGAGAACAATTAGATATGGTCGGGGAGGGGACTCGTTTGATCGTGTGTAGCAGAGATCGTACAGTATCAAGCACATGAAGATGTTTACGTTCTGCACAATCATTCTACTGGGAGGTATATGGACATGAACAATGGGGAAGAATGTTGTCCTCTTTAAAAGTGTCAAGAAAGGAAACATATGTATATTCCATAGGATTGTCGGAGCGAAAGACTTTGATGATGCGATCAAATTGAGTTTTAATCATCTATATTTAAATTCATGAAAAACTCTGAGTAACTCAGATTTATGACGTCGAAGATAGAACCAAGTATAGCGATAATAATCATTGATAAATATAACAAAATGACGAGATCCCCCTTTAGTAGGAGTAGGTGCAAGTCCCCATACATTAGAGTGAACAAGATCAAAAGGTGCAGAAGATAAAGAGTCATTATTATTGAAAGATAAAGCCTTTTGTTTTCCCAATTGACAAGAGACACATTCAAAAGTATCAAAACTAACATTGCCTAGATGACCATTAGACACTAATAACTTAACACGGGACAAAGATGTATGACCAAAGCAAGAATGCCAAAGACTAGAAGAAAAAACAGCTGCAAAAGGTGGGATAGAACATGAACCGGGGATTTGCAAGGATGAAAGCTCAAATAGACGACCAACTTTATGCCTTGTCCCAACCAGCTGGCCCATTTTCTAATCCTGCACATCACACCCCTTTATTAGAAATTGTTAAGACAAGTCCAAGTTCAACAAGTTTTCCAACAGAAAGAAGATTGAGTGACAATTTTGGCACAAGAAATGTATCGAGAATAGAATGAGTGGAAGTAGAGATGGAACCAATATGACTAACAGGCATATGGGAATCATCAACAGTATAAATGGGTGAGACATTACTCACAGATTTCTTCTCAGAAAATAAAGAGGAGTCAGGAGTCATGTGGTTGTAACAACCTGAGTCAATAAACCAAGAGGAAGATATACCTGAAGGGACAGTCAAGGCAGTGGAGGTATAGGATAAAACCTGGTGAACCAGCGCCTCAAGGTCAGCTGCAGTAAGAGATGTAGTGGGTACATGAGAAGATTCAGAAACTGGTGAAGTGGTCAATACCACAACACATTTGGGGGTAGAGGCCTTTGCCTTTTGAGAAACTCTCGTATCCTTAGCCTTTTTCTTAAGATAATCGAAATTCGGTGACCTTCTTCCTTGCAATAAGGACATTGACCAACAAACTGACGTGTCATGGTTGAAGAGACTGTTGCTATTGGAGGAGCAGTACTAGGTGTGATAGACATAACCAGATCAGTAGACTGAGCTCAACGAGTTTGTTGTTGTTTCTCTTCAGATATAAGCTCAGTAAGGGCAACGTTGAGAGTTAGCAGTAGAGAACGATGAAGTAACAATGCCCTAGTGTTTTCAAGCTCATCTCGAATATGCATCATAAAGTGAATGAACTGTTGACGATCTCTATAATCGGAGAAGAGTTCGGCAGAATTAGCATCTGGAAAAGATGGATCAGCCTGAGACAGCTGATCCTAGAGACTGCTGACCTGAGAGTGAAAATCAGCAAAAGATTGACTAGGCTCTTGATGCATCTGGTACAACTTGGATTCTAACTGAAATTGTAGGGAGGCATCACTAGAGCAATTGTATCGATTTGCCAAAAATCCCAAGCACGTTTGGCATTTTGAAACTTCGAAAGAAGACTCTAAATCGACGAACAAGATGTATTAATTAACCACGACAAGATTTTATAGTGAGTGACCTCCCATACCTCAAGACGTTCATCAAACTTTGACTAAGTTCGCTTTCCTCTTTCATCAGTTCAATTTTCTTCCCAGTCACAAAATTTCACAACCGACAACCAATAAGAAAGACAGACATCTATTGAGACCAAATATTGTAGTTGGTTCCATCCAAAACAACATCAATGGGATGAGTGATATTAATATCCATAGCAGATGCCATGGCTAAACGAGAAAAAGTACAAACAAGACGAAAAATGCTACGAATCTGCCCGGAGCTATAGAAAACTTTACAGACGTCCAAATTTCAAAGCAAACACACTGAGAGATCACCTGAGGATCATAACGCAGAAAAAATCACACCGGAAGACCTCTCCACGTGCCTCCCAAAGCGACTGTCGTCAATCAAAACACTAATCCACACGCTGGCACGTTAGTTCTCCATTGGTGACACGCGCAGTATCGAAGGTTCGCCTCGACGTCCTAAGTTGATCGGTGGTCTCAGATTTGAGTTCGCAAGTCGGGAAGTCCCTTAAAAAGGCTCGGATAGATCTTGATTTATGTAAACTTTCGAAAATTTTGAACTCCAAATTGATTTTCCACAGCTAATATACAAATTTTGAGGGCTTAGATACCATGTCAAGAATAAAGAGCCAGAGAGAAAATAGATAATAAAGAAGACTTGTATATTAAACTGTGTATTAAATTGTACAAAGGTCCGTCCCTTTTATAGGAAGAGAAGGAGACAACTATCAAATATACATGATTACAATTGATTCATTCTACTGTAAATATGTACAGAATATATTCTAAATATATTCAAACAAAAAAAATTAAATCTCGAGCTAAGGACATAAGTCCAGGGAAAGAAAATTATGTTCAAGAAGACTAAACTACATGCAAATAAATTATAATACGTTCGATATTAAACACGAATATTATAAATGAATCCAATGACCTTCTAAAAGTTTCAAAAAAATCAATAAAGCTTATTTTCAACAACAATTTTCAATTTTCAATCAAAAACGGAAATGTATTTAAACATATTTATTATATATCATTTGTACTCTCTTTTCTCATTTTGTAAAAGAAATATTTTACCAAGTAATCATATTATTTTATTTGCAACATATCAGAAATAATTAAAAAAAAAAAAAGTTTCCATAGCCTTTTCTCTGCATGCACCATAGCTTTAGGATATCTTCGTAAGTTAAAAGGTCTAAGGAATTCTTAGGATATGCTCATAAGTTAAAACGTTTAATGAGTTAGGAAAACATAATGGAGCATAATCAGAATGCTTCGAACCGTAACCTCCTTCAATTTGACACCTTTCCAATTGAGTTGTTACCAAGGTTGTGTTGGATTTTACAGGAATACTAATATATACTAAATAGAACCTTTGTCGAAAAAAATGAATAGTAACTTTCAAATGAACTCTTTCAAGTGTGTAGGGGTAGTGATATTTAACCAATTAATCATATTGTTTTATTTGCAACATATAAGAAGTTAAAAAAGAAAATAAAAAATTGCTTGCATAGCCTTTTCTTTGCTTGCACCGTAGCCTTAAGATATGCTCACAAGTTAAAAGGTTTAAGGAATTCTTAGGATATGCTCATAAGTTAAATGTTTAAGGAATTTAGGAAAATAGGAAGGAGTATACTCAGAATGGTTCGAAGTGCAACCTCCTTCAATAGTTCAATTTGGCACCTTTTCAATTGAGTTGTTGCCAAGGTTTTGTTGTCTTTTACAGAAATAATAATATATATATATATATATATATATATATATATATATATATATATATATATATATTAAATAGAACTCAGGACGAAAATAGTGAATAGTAACTTCCAAAGTGACTCTTTTAAGCGTGTAGTGATAGGGACATTTTACTAATTAATCATAATATTTTATTTGCAACATGTACGAAGTAAAAAAAAAATGTTTGAGTAGCCTTTCTATGCATGCCTTGTTGCCTTAGGATATGCTCACAAGTTAAAAGGTTTAAGGAATTGTTAGAATAAGCTCCCGAGTTAAAAGGTCTAAGGAATTTAGGAAAATAGGATTGAGTGTAGTCAGAATGGTTCAAACTCGCAACCTCCTTTAATTTGCCACTCTTCCAATTGAGCTATCACCAAGGGTTAGTTGTGTTTTACATGAATAATAATATATATTAAATAGAACTCAGGGCGAAAAAAAAATAGTGTTGAGTGCATTTTACATGTACATTTCATATATTTTTTGTAGTAATTTTGGAGTAATTTGGACAAATATCTTCTTATTTGTGCATATTTTGTGTTTATACAGGTTTAATACTCAACTTCATAGGAAAAAGTGCAAGAAAACATAAAATGAGTGCTTAATTGAAGATTTTGGAGAGAAAAGAGTCAAAACATGCAAAGTTATGAAGTTCAGGGACCAAGCTGTCACTTCTTCGAAGTTTAGAACCAGCTATGCAATTAAGAGAGGGGCCAAAATTCAAATTTCCAGAAGTTCAAGGACCCAAATTACAATTTTGGAAGGACTCATTTGAAATAAAACAAAAAATTCAAGAACCAAATTGAACATGACCTGATTCCAAGTATAATTGACAAGGTTAGCAATGGTGAATTATGAGGCCGCATGGTTCAAATCACGCGAGCCCGCAAGGTTTGGAAGGAAATGGCCAAAAGTTGAAATGGTAGGCCACATTAAAGCCACGCTGCGCAACTATAGAATTTTAAATTTATATATATATATATATATATATATATATATATATATATATATATATATATATATATATATATATATACTTTGAGCCTTCTGGGTTGACCTAGTAAGGCCCAATTGCTGGACAACGTGGGTTTAGCTGATTTGTGGGGGTGGGGTTGGTCATTTTTGGGTAAATATATATACCCAACCTCAAATTTAGCTAGGGTTATCTTCTTGTTCTTGCCTCTTTCAATTTTCTCTCATTTTCTTAACTTTTGTAGTTAGTTTTCCTTGTAGTCTTGGTATTTGGTGTTGAATGTTAATTGAAAAGGGAAATACCTAAAACATAATGGAAGAAAATTAAAGTTTTGAAGATAAAGTTATTGTTGAAGGGAATTTTTTGTTGTTTAATCTTCATACTTCCTTGTGTATTTTATTAATCCATGAATGAAATGATGAATTTAAACATTGAGTTTTATTGTTATTTCATTATGGGCTAATTTATATCGTGTTAGATGATTGAGGAAACTTGACCCAGTCTAGTTGAATTTAATACTTGCATTGAGAATTTAAGTTATTTGTTGTCATGTACATTTATTGTTGTAGTTATTGTCTTGCATTTATTTTGGTTAAATTAATGCTTGAATCTTGTGGAGTATGTAATTATTGAGAGATTGTTATATATTCTAGATTAATGCAATATATGCTCTAGGTTCTTTTTAATAATAGATATATACCTTAAACCTGTTTAATGCAATTGGTTGGTTTTTAATCGACATAGAGATATAATATAGTAGGTTAATTCTACAAATTAGGGGAAATCTCACTTGAGAGAGGTAATTAACTAAACTTTAAAAATCGGATCTAACACGATTAGTAAATAACCTTTCAATTTGTATGTTGAGAAATCAATTAGGTGAATGTTAAGTGGAATCAAGAATCCCAACTCTCTTTTATCATCAAGTCATCACTCATTTTCTACTCATTCCTTTATCATATTGCGGATTTAATTTTAAGTAATAGTACATTTCCAAGATCAAACTCTATTGTGTGTGTTTATTGTTGAAATTGATCATATTAGAGTGTAATTAGATTAGACAATCCTTGTGGGATCGATAATCTAGACTCATTAGTCAATTATTACTTGTATGCGACACGTGCACTTGTGGTGTATTTTTAGCAAACAAATAGTAACTTTCAAAGTTTCTCCTTCAAGTGTATAGAGATATGGATATTTCAGCAATTATATTATTGCATTTACAACATATAAAAAGTGAAAAGAAAAATGATGATAACATAATAATGTTGGCACAGCCTATTCTATGCAACTGTAGGGTTAGGATATGCACATAAGGTAAAAGGTTAAGGAATTCTTAGGATATGCTAATAAGTTAAAAGGTTTAAAGAGTTTAGAAAAATAGCAAGAAGTGTAGTCATAATGGTTCGAACTCCCAACTTCATGTAGGGAATTACACACAAATTCCCTCTTTAATTAACCCCACAGGGATTTTTTATATTCAAGAAATAATTGAACCAATAAGAAAATAAAAAACAACGCAAAATTTACGTACCACCAAAGTTTTTTCACTATATAATAAATTGTTACAATTATATAGACTTTGCACTCACCAAACCCCCAAGTATTGAAGGAAAAATAACCAAGTTTTACCACATCTACCAATTTTTACTTCTTTGTACAACCCTAAAAGAAACCAAGAAAAATAAGATGCTAGACTATATTTTTCCTCACAAAACTCTCTAGTCAATGCGTTCTAACAAAAGATAATAATACGTGTATTTATATGGAACAAATCACGTCATAACTATATTTCACTTCGGCTTGAACTGTAGAATTGATTTCCTTGGTCAATTGCTCTTCTCAAAATTTAATCCACCTACGACACATAGTCAATAGCAATAAATTTCATAATTTACTTTTCATTGGGATTCGTATCCTAATCCAGTAGAATTACAAAACTTATTCTCTAATTATAATTAAAGTCCTCCAACTTTGACAATTTGAGGCAACAACCTAACAATCTCCACCTTGCTGAAAAAGAAAAAAAAACCAAAACTATATTATTTCTTTTGTTTACAATACTTGGGATACAAACAGATAAGCTTTTGACACACTTTGAAGGTCCCAATTCTCAAACCAGAGAATTAACATACTCCACCATTTGAGTATAACTACTCAGAATTATCAACAAACTCCAAGCTTATCATCGAATCATGTCAAAACAACATTTCCGAAAAATTATGGTGCAACTCTCAATTTTTGGCTTCCCCTGAGAGCTCATCAGCCATCGACATCAATTTCACCACGCACCTTGCATAAACGCCAAAATAATGCACGTGTGCAAATACATGTATCCGCTAGTAAGAACACATCCTCTATCATGGTAACTTGCTTCATGCCATGAGGAAGTTTCATCTTAGTAAAGTACATCATCACCACTTTCCACCAGGAGAGTCGCATTGTCCACCTCCGAGCAGTTAGCTGAGTCTACTCCACCTTTTGGACAATTTCTTCTTACATGATCTGATTCTCCACAGTTCCAACACGTTACCTTCTTCTTCATGAAGTTACCCTCTTCCACTTTCCAGTAACAAACAAAGCGTTTTCAGATTAAATATCACTCCGACCTAATCAACTTACTTGTAATTTCTCAAAAATTCACCGTTTCCTTCCCGCACATCAAAATCACCATGATGTACTCAAACGTGGATGGAAGAGACCAGATGAGTCCCAATGCTTTATCCCCATCATCAATTTTAACTTCAATAAATTCCAGTTAAAAAAATCCCATTGAGAACACTAAGATGGTATGAGATTTTCGCACCTGCATTCATTCTCAAAGAATGAAACCGCTCCTTCAGATACAACCTATTTGACAAGCTCTTCATCTGATACAATTCTTCCAGTTTTTCCACAGTTCCATCGTAGCAAATATCCCATAAATATTTACAAGAACATTCTTGGCCAAACAAAGTCGTACCATGCTAGCAACTTTCAAATCCAAATCTTCCCAATCTTCATCACTCTTGCTAGATTCAGTTTCTTTGTTAGAACTCGGGGTTGGTTTTCTTTTCAAAACTTTCCGCAGTTCCATTTAAATCAATACATCCTTGACTTCCACTTGCCACAAGTCAAAATCGATCATCCCATCAAATTTCTCCACGTTATACTTGATAGACATATTTTCTTTTGCTCCAAAAAATCTTCGAACTACCTAATGCTCTGATTGTCACGTCCCCAGAATTTCAATAATTTTTTTTTTTTGTGCTACTGGTAGCGTAAGACACAACTTAAATTCTTCTTTAAAGGGTTACTAGTATCACGCAGCGGAAAGAAAATCAACTTTCTTGAAATCTTTTAACACATGAACAGTCCTTATACTTAATCACTAATTTAAAGGATGATTAGCAACCTAAGGAAATTCATAAGAACATGACACTACTTGAAATTTTCATATACTTATCATATCATATTAAAGTTCTCATACATTTTTAAACATACTCAACCTTTTTATACTAGAGTTTCCTTACTTGGGTATTACAAAACATGCTTCCCATAGCACTACCCTATTTTTATCACTCCATGAACAAAAGAATGGAATGATTCACATGCTACACAAAAGCACTTGGGGTTCTTCCTTACTTACTCTTGACTCCGAGGCACTCTTTCTAAACAAAAGTATTACATCTTACTTACTCTTTTGAGAAATAAAAACTAAGACACCCTTCGGTTCGTAGGTAGTGGCGTCATACACATGCACGGTCTTATACACCCTTTCTTGAAGTACATCCTCGACCAAAACGGAAAATGTGCCCACACTTCATGACGTGTAATGATATGATACTCGGTTCCGTCATGAGACGTCCTTCCCCAAGTCTTTACAATCTCAAAGAGCTCGCGATCCATTTCCTATAATAGTCATGAAAGACTTATAAGCTATGAAGCTTAGTGAGCAAAGTGGTAGTAAGCAAGTAATTCATGTACATAAATTAAGTTTACCTCTGAACTTTGTTAATTACCTTGCAATCACATAGTTAAGGGAACTATAAATGCATACTCATAAACACAACACATAAATTCATCATCCTCAATATCAAGTTAGTAATCTCACCATAGATGTACAATATCACAAGAATTAATGTTAATATCTCCTAATTTTTTTGTCTTTCACTTTCTTTACATGAATTCAAAAACTTACACATTAAGCACAAACATCATATTCATTTTATTATCCACAATTGTGAAAACATAAGTACAATTTATGAGATGCTATGAATGATGATCATAATGCTTGTTCGCCTTACACTATTCTTTCTTTCTTTTATCTTTTTCTTTGGGCCCTTCCCTATTAAGGTCGTACATCGCGCGCATTAGAAGTGTACCTACGACACAAGGTCACAAATTGGCGTTCTTTTACGCCCCAAGTACAAAAGACTTGACTGTTATTTATTTTGGGCTTGCTAGCAAAAATGAGGCACTTACCCCCCCCCCCCCTCTCTAGGGGTGCCTCGAGAGATACTTACCCCTCAAAGGTATCTCATAGCCCGTGACCAATTAGGGATCCTTTTTTCCTAGATGCTACGACCTAAATAGGGGTGTTCTTACTTATTCATGACCAATATTCCTAAGGGTAGCATACTTTTAAAGGTTTTATGATCGTGAATGTGTATGATGAAATGATATGACAATTCTTCTTAATTGTCTTTTGTTACTTATAATAAATCACACTTACAACCATAGTGCATAACTCATCTAAATGGTAGGGATTCAATTTATTAACCTTTTAACCAACTCCTTCCTAGATTTTTAACCTTTAAAACTATTTCAAATATTCATGAATTTCATCAAAAATCCATTTGGTAGAGATCACACTTCTCAACAAAATAGGAAACTTATCAAGAATAATGATAGGTTAGTTTTTCATTCTCAACATTATGTTTCATTCTTGCTTATTCTTTATTTCTTTATTTAATCATATAGAAAGATTAAACCATATAATTTCATTCATTATGTATTGAATTATGAAACATTAGGCACATACAAATTGACACATTATTCTGCCCAGATTTATGATCTTGACATAATTAAACTAATTTGTTCTATATTTCATATATTTTGGAAATACATCTTAGTGCAAACATACATGGATGAATTTAAATATGTTCAACCAAGACAAACATATTTTGAGTCCTTCCAAATCCTAAAATTTCAAATTTCTAAATTTATTAACTCTGCTAGGATTGAATCATTTACTGTCAACATTTTATTCCTTATACCAAAGATTTTAGAAGTAAAGACAACACAATTCAAAATCTCATCCACTACCCCCTTCATCTCTAGGCTTATTAAGTGAAATTTCTTTTTAAATTTATAACCAACTATTAATTACATATCCATATACACGCAGGACAGGATTTATGCTAAGCTTGAAATGCCACATACATGCATGATAGATTTTTATGTAAAACTTGAAGTACTAACCCATAATCAGTCCCAAGTTAAAACCTATTTAAACATTCTCCTCTGAAGTAATTTATAAGGTTTTAGTAATATCAACACAGCAACATTCTGGTCTATTACCAAATTCAGACAGATTCAGAATCCTAAAGATTTCCTCCCTTTTAATTATATGTGTCACTTTGAGTATATCTTCAAATCTATAAGAATGTCTTATACCAATTCTTAAACACTTAAACCAGATATAAAAGTAACTTATAAAACCATTCAAACATGATATAAAGCACACAAAAAATCAGATTTCACTTTACTCACTCAATGTAGAGCGTTCTTCCTTGTTAGTGTATCCTGAAATCATAGATTACAGCTATAACAAGTTTGAAATTTGGGGGTTTAAGCCCTATAATCTGGTTTTTACTTAGAGAAGAAAAGTTATTCCAGAATATTTTTCTTTTTGACCAGAAATCTCAAAAATCTGTGTTGACAGAATCGGATGCTACTAGTAGCGTCCGAGTCTGCAGTTTAAAAATTCTGAGTTTCAGCATAGATTTATGATTCCTGGCACAAAAAGAACATACAAGTGATGAATATCTTACTATAAGAGGGTTCATTACTTTTACATTCATAGATTAAAAGGAAAATGTAAGAACAATTGCATTATATTATGAAACTATGAATTTCGAAAGAGTACTTCACCTGGCTTTGGTTGAGAACGTTTTTGGACCTAAACCAGAACAGATTGAAGGTATATATATGGAGCTTAAGTGTTAGGATGTGTTTGGTTTTGTCTACTAGTTAAATCCCAGCTTATTAAATAATTTATGTTGTTTTCGTATTGTTTCAACGACTATTAATACGCATATTTATCGCACTAGTATTTTGGAATAATCAGCACAGCAAACAAGTCCTAATATGTATAGAGGTTCTGGGACAAGTGTCCCACTTAAGCATTATATTAATAATAAATTTTCCAGATTTCTCATTCTGAATGACCACCTTTGGACCAATATTTGATGGTCGAGACGACTTCCATTTTGGTCACTCTTTATACCATTGGAAAGTTCATGCTACAAGCTTTGTAATGGTCACACATGAAAAGAAAGTCAACCACTACACAGGTCTTACCACTCGTCCAAAGTTGGCTGCTCGACATGGTTCCATAGTCAAATTTTCAGGTTTTTCAGCATTCTGGGTAAGCAGGTTTGGCTCAATTTTTAAGGTAGCTCCCGACCTCATATCCACTCAAATTTGATACCAATACGTTTACCTCGTGGTGTTCTATAAGGTGGTTTGACATGCATTGGTAATGGGTAAATAAACATTATTTACCAAGGTCTCAAAGTCGGGCTCTTAACAATGGCAATTCTGTAAATTAAGCTAAGTTTTTCCCAACTTTTCAGCTTAGTCCCTTCCTATTTAATTTAGTATGATTGAGTCCAAACAATATTCATGACTTTATTTTATATCAATTTGGTCCCCAAAAATCATGGTTAAAGTAATTTATTGCTCGTTCTTCAAAATCTCCTCGTTCTCTCATTACCGAAATATAATATTGACTACTTCTAGAATATAATAATTAAATCAAATTTTCTCTCTTATTTAAAATTGAAGGCACGAATTTTCGAGATGTTACACTGATACCATTTGTTGGGAATTAGATGTCGATTTCCCAGGAAACGGCTCCATTGTTGGGAATTAGACGTCGATTGCCCCGGTAACAGTGCCAATGTAGGGAATTACACACCAATTCCCTCTCTAATTAATCCCACTGGAACTTTTGATATTCAAAAAATTATAGAGCCAACAAGAAAATAAAACAACAACGCAAAATTTACGGACCACCAAGCTTTTTCACTATATAATAAATTGTTACAATTATATAGAATTTGAACTCACCAAACCCCCCCCCCAAGTATTGTAGGCTAAATAATCAAGCTTTACCATATTTACTTCTTTGTACAACCCACATACAAACCAAGAAAAACAAATTTTAGACTACATTTTTCTCACAAAACTCTCTAGTCAATGTGTCGTAACAAAAGATAATAATACGTGTATTTATATAGAACAAATCACGTCATGACTATATTTCACTTCGGCATGGACTGTGCAATTGGTTTCCTTGGTCAATTTCTCTTCTCAAGATTTAATCCACCTATGACACGTAGTCAATAGCAACAAATTTCATAATTTTCTTTCCATTAGGATTCGTATCCTAATCCAGTTGAATTACAAAACTTATTCTTCAATTACAATTAAAGTCCTCCAACTTTGACAATTTGAGACAGCAGCCCAACACTTCATTCAATTTGCACCTTCCAATTAAGGTGTCACAAGGCTGTGTTGTGTTTTACAGAAATAATGTATACATTAAATAGAACTCAAGATAAAAAAACAAATAGTAACTTTCAACGTGGCTCTTTTAAGTGTGTAAGGAAATTATTCCTCACACCTATTATTACCCATAATTCTGATTCATGTCACCCGAAATATTCTATTTTGATTATGCTTTATTCATAAAAAATATTTAAGCTATTTAAAATAGAACAAATGATACATGTACAACTTTTTTGTACAAATTTTATTTACAACACTGATGTGGCACAATCATATTAATTCACACATCACATCATTTTCAAATCAATACATTACAATTTGCCACATCATACATTGTAAGAAAATTTTTACAAGTATCATAATCCTTTAAAATATGTTCGCATTTCTTTCCATTTTTGTTCCATTCAACATTGTTGAAGCCTGCATAACACTAATCATTGGAGAAAACGAATTAGAAAAAGCTTGTTCAACCTATACAATTGTAATTAGATCCCGAACTTCAGGTAAATAATGATTTTTATAATGCTTTACAAGATATTTGATCAGTAAGGACTCCCACACCTGCAATGCAACCAAAAAATCTCATCATGGTAAACACATTGTTGCATAAATTCATAACCAAGTGGAAAAATGTTATGTTTGTACAGACCCAAGGAGGTCCCTGCACTAAAATAATGAAAGAAGCGGGTTCTCCTGTGGAACAATCCATGATTGGGACATGAAGCTTCCACTGCTCCTTCTCTGTAGCTTGTGCTTGCAACTACTTTGCTTATAAATCATTTGCAGAGCTGGTTCCTTTCTTCTACAATAACTCTCTTCCTTGTCATCCTCCCTTTCACAGTCCTCTTTACTAGCTTCCACCTCTACTCGTATCTGCTCTACCTCAATATATTGGATGTTATGGTTCCACCTTTAGAACAGAAAACGCTCGTAATAAAATTTGAAATTTGTTAATTTCTTCATTTTGACTGTTGAAATTTGTTAAATTAGTTAATTACTTATATGGAACAAATGTGAGGCAAAAACTGCATAGATGATTATATTCTATGTGGGTCGCGTATATGTGTTCAATGATTTTCCAGTGGACAAGGTAAATGAGATTTGAAGGTAGCCACTAGATAAAAGCACCCCATTGCCACCATTCTGCCGCCTTATATGGTGCCAAGTCCAGCTGAATCCTCTACTAATAACCTTGAGTTTTACCCCCTTCACTACCATCCTCATCCAACCCTTGGTTCTGGCAAGTTATATTCAATTCAATGTATTTAATATATCCTTTTAGTTATTTTTATTCATATGTTTCTTTAGGTGTGCAAATTTACCAATGGCAAGGAAAAATTTGCTAGCATGGTTCCCATGTTCGGGACATCAAAGCAAACAAACTAATGTGTCGTGAGGATTTTTCGACCGCGAAGGTGGTGAATTGACTCTATCGGCACGACGGATTAATAAATTACAAATTTATAAATTATACTCATGTAATAAATTACAATTTTTAAACTCATGTAATATATTACAATTTAAAAAATTACACCCATATAATACTTGTGTAATGACTATAATACAATTTAATTTATAATTTTTAAAATTACATAGTATAATAATTACACATAGCAAAAGTTATAAAAATTGTAAAAATTATCTAGTAAAAGAATTACAAGAAAAAAAAATGATTTATAATTTTTAAAATTACATAGTATAATAATTACACATAGCAAAATTTATAACAATTATAAAAATTATCTAGTACAAGAATTACAAGAAAAAAATACACACATGTGAAAAAATTACATATGTAATATACCTGATTTTATAATTAATTTTTATTCTTCTGTAACACATTTCAAATTGAAATATTTGTAATTATGTACTTATCCCTTTTTAGTGGAAATTCCACATTATTAAATTTAAACCACCACACCCTACAAACACTAATTCATTTCCCCAAACACAATCCCTAACATCCTAACCCTAATTGATTTTAAAACTCATCTCACTCTCGACCCCCATTTTATCCCTGCCCCACCAATCACCACCGAAGACGAGCGGCGTTGTACGACTAGTAACGTTGATGCATTTTGCGCAAAGCACCGCGCATGGAGGTTCATCCTTATCACACAACGATGCTCTTCCTATTATTCTCGATAGGCAATGAGCAATGCACAATAGTTGTTATAATCCACGTGATGAGTGAAGGAAAGCAGTCGTTGTTTCCTGTTCTTCTCCGCGTAATGGGTACGATAGGTGTAGTAGTTGCTTCCTGTCAGGAGAAGGGAGAACATATCTTGGTTAGCTGGGGCAAGAAAGGAAGGAGATGAAAGTAGAACCAGGCATAAATGACATTAACTGGATTTTGCAAAGGGTAATTATATTGACACCACCAAAATTGTTAATCACACCACAATTTTCATATTTACTAAATTAACCATAATTAAATAGACTTAAATAACCATTCCATTTATATTAATATATATTATTTGTTATTCTTATGTACACCACAAATTTCAAAAACCCTAAATTTTATATAATTGCATCTGTGTCTTCTGCGTGGGAGTCCGTGGCCAATCTAATTTACAGTGACTCGTGGATGGACTGCAATTCATTTACACAAAATCCAATTGAAAATCTGAACATTTATCCACACTGTACAAAGGTATGTATTCATACTTTTTACTGATTTGGACAAAACTCTCAATTTATTACTTTTTATTTAATGACTTGGACGAAGCATTCTACAAGCAAACGGAACTGATCACATATAGCCAAAATTATATCCAGAAAAAATATAATTGTGTTTTAATATTTTATGCAGTGTATGTCAAATTATGATTATTGCAACCGGATTTAACTTATTAAATGCAGTGTATGTCAGTAGTGTATAAAAAACACAATTGTAATTTTAAAACTGTATTAGCATCCCATAATACTAGATTATTAAATTAAGCAATAAATCGTACATAATATAATTGAAAGATTATAATTAGTGAATCATTGAAAAATTGCAGGACTAGCTTACAAAGAAAGGAAGATCTTTGGTACTGAATACATACCTGTCAAGCTTGTCATCCCAAAAAGAAAATGTGGACTTCAGAGTGTGATATAAAACCTGTACATAAAAACAACAACAATGTTATAACACATCAAAAGGTAATGAACTTTGATTAGAGATATGTTCGTTTCATATGTGTGATTTCATGATTTTTTTCCCTCTTATTTCATCAATATATTTGTACCTTTACACTTCAGGATAATGAAGAGGATCTCAATATATTTGATTATACACAATATTTTATCACGAGCCAGGTATATTTAAATGCAAAGCTTAAATATATCTTAAAAACCCAACTCTTACTACTGTTATGCAATATCATGTTGTTTTGCATTGATGATGCAGGTTTTTCATAGTCGAGATTTATTATGTAATTGGGTTCGTGCGACTGGGAAGGAGCTTGGTATGGTTATTGTTGTTAATCATTCTGAGATTGGTAGATGTGGACGCAAGCCTCGAATACGATTTGGATGTGAGCGTGGAGGAAAATATAGAAAGCATAAAAGTAACCCTAACCATGAACCAAAGAAAAAGAGATCTGTAGGCTCACGTAAGTGTGAGTGTCCATTTGATCTAAGTGGTGTTAAATTAGCGTATGATGATGATTGGATGGTGAAGGTAATATGTGGAGTTCATAATCATCCTGCAGCGCTACATTTGGAAGGACATCCTTATGTGGGAAGATTAACAAGTGAAGAGGAGAAGATTTTAACAGACATGTCAAGAAGCTTGGTAAAGCCGAGGAATATATTGATGACTTTAAAAGACAAGGATCTAAACAATGTTAGCACAATGAGGACAATTTACAATGCTCGTGCAAGACAACGATTGGTTGAGAAGGCAGGAAAGACTCAAATGCAGCAGTTAATGGGTAAGTTAAGAGAACATAATTATATCGAGTGGCATAGGTATGATACTAAAACCGATGAAGTTAGAGATCTATTCTTTGCACATCCAACATGTGTGGATATGTTACATGCATTTCCATGTGTCCTTGTCATGGATTGTACCTATAAAACAAATAGGTACAAGCGTCCTCTTTTTGAGATAGTTGGGGTTACTTCGACTCAAATGAGTTTTCCGGTTGCTTTTGTTTTCATGGAATCTGAACGAGAAGCAAATTATATTTGGGCAATGGAAAAATTGAAAACGCTGATGAATCGAAATGCGCTGCCTCATGTCATTGTAACAGATAGGGAGTTGGCACTTATTCAAGCAATTGAAAGGATTTTCCCTAATGTCAAACATTTATTGTGCACTTGGCACATATCAAAAAATGTTGCTGCTAATACAAAGAAGTATTTCGAATTGAAAGAAGATTGGGATACTTTCTGTAGAAGTTGGAGCGAACTTGTGGCCTCTACTTCAAATGATATATATGAAAACTTGACCAAAAATTTGTTTCTGAAATTTGGAAAATTCTCGAAGGCACTTGAATATGTTGAAGGATCTTGGTTGAGTAAGTATAAGGAGAAATTCGTTGCTGCATGGACAAATAAAATTATGCACTTTGGTAATGTCACGACAAATAGGTAATGTGCTTGCTAATTTATTAATATTTGAATTATTCTTCGCTTTATAGAATAGATGAATAAAATATTATATATGTATGCAAGCCAAATAAATAACTCGTTTATGCAGGGTTGAGAGTGCACATTCTAAACTAAAGAAACACCTCGGATCACCACAATGTGATTTTGAAACTTCATGGAAAGTTATGCATTATCTTTTGGAATTGTTATTCACTGAGATAAGGGCTTCGTTCGAGCAAAGCATGAACTTGGTACAACATCACTTCAAGCGTAGCACTTTTAAAGAATTGCGAGGTTTGGTATCAAAACATGCACTGAATTTTATTTTAGTTGAGGCAAAGCAAGCAGAACAGATTGGTTTCGACAAAAGTGCTTGTCATTGCACTATTAGATCCACACATGGTTTGCCATGTGCATGTGAAATCTCAGAATACTTATTATCAAGTAAGCCGATTCCTTTGTCATCTATGCACACTCACTGGAGGAAATTAGACATTTTGGTTCCATCATATAAGGCTTCTTCCGAGTTGAATATTGTGGTTGAGTTGGAGAAAATTCAAAACTATTTTAATGCATGTGATGATGCGAGTAAATTAATGTTTAAAATGAAGTTACGAGAAATGTATGAACCCTCGATTACTTCTTTAGTGCCGCCAACAGAAAAATGTAAAACTAAGGGTCGACCATCATCAAAGGTTGATACATCAACCAAAAGGAACCCTTCGCATTTTGAAATAGTTGAGTCCAACAATCAAATTCATTCTCTAAGTACAGGTATCTCCATCACAGTTCCAAAAAAGCGAAAGTATAAAGTTCGATGCACGCAGTCGTATGGTCCTGATCATTATTTGACTTGTTTCCACGTCAGAGTGAAGGAGTGCATATTTAACATTGTTAATGTTGAATCTGATGGTCATTGTGGTTTTAGGGCTGTGGCTAGTGCACTTGGATTGGGAGAAGCAGCATGGTCTCAGATTCGACATGACCTTATATCTGAATTGAACTATAATTTCGATCTGTATGTCAAACTATATGGATGCAATGAACGGGTGAAGGAGTTATTATATAATTTAGATTACTTTGGCATCAGTGCCCCGTTTGATCGATGGATGACAATGCCTGATATGGGTAATTTGGTAGCATCTCAATATGGGGTCGTCCTCGTCCTGCTATCATCTCAACAATGTTTAACATTTTTACCACTACACTCTCCATCTCCTATACCATTAAGACATAAAATTATTTCAGTTGGTTTTGTGAATGGCAATCATTTTGTTCAGGTATTTGTTTAATCCTCATTTACATAATGAAGTATAACTTGCCCTTTATTCAAGTAGTTTCTTCTTAGGGCAATTGACTGAAGCCTAAGCATTTTTACTTTTGTTAATATGATTTATCACCGGTGCAGGTTAACTTGAGGCCTAGTTGTCCAATTCCACCCGTGGCATGCAATTGGTACAAGCACCGAGATGATATTGCGAGTGGGTGGGAGAATCCATACAAAACACGAATAGAGACATTCAAAGATATGGTTGGTATGAATGCTGCTACGCAAGAGACTATTTGTCTAAGCTCGCAATAAGTAGTGTCTCATCTTATGGTGGTGATAGATTAATGATTGACTAATACAGACTATATTCAAAAGCCTTTTTGTGGTCTTTTCAATTTTCTTTAACATAATCAGCAAAATCAGCAATGTGTTTTAATGAAATACTGATCAATGGAAACTATATCTAATACCTGGGATGGGCTTTTCTGTACATGGCGAAGACCTTTGAATGTGGAAGCAAGTTTTGCTTGTAACAAAGGAAGCCTGCATACCAATAATCAATGAAATATATGAAATCATCCAATTAACAACATATCATAGCATTTGAAACCACAAAATCCCTATATCCATACAGGAAGTTCTTGGCTAACTAGTATATTTCAGGATTGGCAACTTATATGAAATCATCAAATTAACGAAATATTAATCAGAGAAAATCAACCACAACCACTAGATTTGAATAAGTAGCAATACAAACAAAATATTGCGTCCATTTCTATCAAGCATGACTTAAAGTTTCATTCTCAACGTTACTGTATTTCAGGAACAGAAATCCAATGGATAAAGGTTTGAAGTTTAGTGAGGCAATACTCCTTTGTAAAATTGAGAACCCCTAAAATCATTCACACGAAAAAAAAAATAGCAACTACATTTTAAAAAAAATTAACAATCAAACAATGAAATAAAGATAGGTAAAAAATACAGAATGGGATTTCAAATTCCAATTCAAGGGTCGACCCAGAAAAACTGAATTTGATTGGAAATTTTGAATTTCCTCCGACTTTGGCACACTTCGATAATAAGCCTCAACTTTGGGGTATAGCACGTTGATAACAAGCCTCAAATTTGCAGATAAAGAAGTCCAAAAAAATGGAAGAAGTTGAAGAGGTGTCGTGAGAGAGCACTTCGATAATAAGCCTCAAATTTGGAGATAAATCCCTCCAAACAATCAAGCTAAAAACAGAATATTACTGGGCTGCTAATAAGTAAAAAAGGGAACTCACGAAGAAAGGCTAGTTACTGGTGGTGACAATTAGCGGAAGTCGAAGAAGAAAGCCAACGTGATAGTCGAGCTTGGAGCAGCTGGGTGTGAGAAAGCATGAAATGACCGACGGAGGGCTGAAGAAGATCCGACCAACTGAGCTTTGAAGAAGCCGTTGGACCAACTGAGCTTGGAAGAAGCAGGTGGAGAAATGCCCAGGGGATGAAAGTCAGTCTCTACATAATTTTTAGAGAGAGAAAATCGATTCAGCATCTTCGATTTTTTGATGATTTGTGGTGTACGGTATTTTATTCATTTGATTTGGTGAAGGTTATTCTCGTAAAATTGAATGTGGTGTCTTTATAAAATTTATATCTTAATACATGTGTATATATAATGTGGTGTAATTAATAAAATAGGTGGTGTCCATATAATTACCCTTTTGCAAATAAGACTTTGGAAATCAAATGACACCTTTTCCTTTGAATTGTTATTTTAATTATTAAGTTGTAAAACCTAAAACACGTTTTTTCCTTTATTTCTTTATATAGCTGAGTTATGAGAGCGGGAGCACTTATCTCCATTTCTTTGTTTTTCTTCTATTCTTTGTTAATTCCCTGAAGTCCAGTACAATTTATTGAATTAAAATTCTGTTATTCATGTATTCCTTATTATTTGATTGATACATTATGAATTGTGGTCAAGTTGAAATAGTTTGTAACAATTTGGTATCAGAGCAATTTGTAAACTAGGAAACGGCAAAATCCGAGAGTAAGGTGGCTGATGAACGATTAGGTAAGTTGGAGAAAGACTTGTGTGTGCTGGGGCTAGTGGTGAATTCACTGTTGGATAAACAGAAGAAGGTTGATTTGAATGCCCAAGGTTTGAACCAAAAATTGAACCATTGATGTTTATGTTAACTTAATTAACTGGGCAGTATGTGGGTGTTCACTTATTTTGCAGATGTAAAATACACCACAAGTGTACGGGCCGTGACAAGTAATATAATAAACTAAAGAGTCCAGATTATCATTCTCACAATGATTATAATTAACTACTGAAATATGTTAATTCTAACTTTATTTGAACAAACGAATTTTGATCTGTATTCTAAACTTCAATAAGAACTAAATCTAAATAAATCCAAGAATGAAGAAAATGCGAAAGTTGATTTGCTTTTCTAAAGTGATTGTAAAGTGTCAGAACTCACAATTTCACCATAACCAATAATATTAATTCCATTCTTCAAGTATTATTCCTATATATGTGTTCGATCCAATTCACGAATGTATATCTCAAGTTTAAATCAATTATATCCAAGTCAACCATATATTTCTATAGAGGATCATAATTATCCCTTAGCTGGATGCATAAAATCTCATAGGAATTCACAATTTATTGCATGCAACCACAAATTCATATCTCTATCATTTTGTTGAAATTGCCAGATTTATTACCGAGGTCTAATTTGTTAACTCACCTCTCGAATTATAAAAACAAACCACAACTTCTATAAATTAGTAATCAATTAATTCAAGAATTAAACACAATAATAAATCAACACATGCAACATATATGCAAAACTTGAAGTTTGGAACAAATAAAATAAAGCTAAGCTATATCATTCATCCCAACTTATAAATTTAGTTACACATCATGAAGAAATAATAAACGCAGTAAAAATAATAAAACATGATTGAGGTTATAGAATTAACAAGAAGAAAATAAATCTTGCACCAAGAGTTGATTCCCCATTGTCAATCTTCTAATCTCATGCCTTTTGCCTTGCTTGATCTCCCAATAATTGAATGTAAAAGTGCTAATAATCTTCGTTAGGAGGTTAAGCAAAAGTCTTCAATTTGTGCATCATATTGTATATATAGGTTAGGAAGAAACAAGGTAGAATAGGGCAACAATTTTATCAAAAACCCATGGAAAAAGTCCACAGTCGGCCCAGCTGGATACGAGCGCGACCGCAAAGTTGTAAGTGTGGCAGCCGCCCGGTTCACCTTTTTAAGTTTTGACCATTTAAACCATTTTAGCGCGGCCGCACAGTGTAAAATCGTGCAGCCGCGTGGTTCAATTCATTCCATGCAATTTTCTACTTTTCTGATATGTTTAAGTTGATTCTCACTCTTTATTTGCACTTCAAGCCCTTCATCTTCTGATTTGATCAATCTGGTCCTGATAATTTAGAATATTCTCAATTAACTCATTTCATCCATTGATTTCTTCAATTCAAACCTCAAACTCTTGCATTCTTCTACTTTAGCTTCACTTTACTTCCTGGTTGACTTCACCATCTCCCGATTGATGCAATTTAGCTTCCTTTGTCGTCTAATTCTCATTTATTTTTCTTTATTGCTTCATTCTCTTGCTTTCGGAATAAAATCTAAAATAATAATGAATAACCACGACTTGAGTAGAAATTATGCTCAAACGACAATAAAATTTTTTGACATATAAATAAAGTGTATAAAATGCATTTATTAGTGAGTAACCCAGAGAAGAGGCCAGAAGGGTTCTTCACACCTGTGTTTAGTGGTGGGTTTAGGAACCTAACAAGAAATAGTTATAAGGCTTCATCTACAAAAGGGAATGGTGATGAAAGGAACCCCACAAAATTACCCAAGATTGAGATGCATTACTTTGATTGAGATGACCCTGAGGGCTGATAGAGGCACAAAAATACTTTTAGATTCACTAGGTACCTGATTATAAGAAGGTTGATATTATTGAGATGTATTTGAGGGGAAAAGCATACATATGGTTTCATGGATTCCCTTCTAATCATTCTAATGCCAGTTGGACCCCTTTATCTGAGCAGTTAAAAGATTTGTAGAGTTTTCTGGAGAGGAGGTGATCGAATTGTTCAGTAAAATCAAATAATATGGGGATTGTGTCTGAGTACAAGGAAAGGTTTGAAGACCTTAGATCTCAAGCTGAGATTAACTTACCCAACAACCCTAAATCTTACTAATGTGAATCATAGTAGACTTAACATGAAGATCAATATTACAAATTAAGAAGAAGTTTGGAATTCAATAGGTGCATAACGCAGTAGCAGACCTTTCTTAAGGCACTGGCATGCTTAATTCTCCAGTGTCTATGAAGCAGGTTTTTAGTCAGATGTTGAGATCCAGTTTTCTTATAGAACACATTTGAATTTGAAAATCACTATTTCTGGAAGAATTGTAGCCCTTTGAGTCATCTTTCAATGCAATATGAATCATCACAATCAGACATCAAAAGAGAAAATTATGACCAAAATACCGTGCGATCACAAAGTCAGGCGTTCCGATGATATTTCCGAATTTTAAGTTAATTCCCCTTTTTAATTATTTTTAATTCCATTTTGTTAGCCTAAAATTCTAGTTCAACCTTTATTGTTATAAAAATGTTTATCTTGTTTTTTTCCTAATTAGATTAGGAATCGTCTTTTATTGCTTTTTCAATTAGATTCGGTTAGTTTCCTAATTAGAATATGACTTTATTTTATATAGGCATCTTCATTGATATTTTTAACTACACACAACTTTGATTAATATATTTCGATAGGCAATTTTTCTTTATACTCTTGTTGTTCATTGAATTAATATCGAACTTTGCAAGTTTAATTTTTGTGGCGTTCAAATAAATGAGTGAGACTTACAATTCTTATGATCAAGATGTCAACATATCACATTGATTGTGTTGATTGCTTGGTTCAATAATTTTGAAACGATCTCTAAACTTTGATCTATTGACTTTCTTGGGTTCGTGTCAATCTTTTGTGGGTTTCGTAGATACAATTGCTACGTGGTTTCCATTTGTTAGTATTAGAGATGAGACTCCAAAATCCAAGGTTATATCTTTACTTTTCATTGTTGAGTCTTTATTTTTCTTCTTCGCATTCTTGAATCTTTAATCCAGAAAGTATCCCAAAAATTTCAAAATTTGTTATTTTGTTCATTTAGCATCTAAATTAAATTTCGTTTATTTTTCTGTTGTCATAATTGAATTTCTAAGCGAAAAAATCGAAAAAAAAAAATCTGAAAATTCCAGCAGAAAACAGTTTCGAAACTTTTAGTAAAAAAAAATTTAAGAACTACTTTCATGAATTAATTATAGTTTCCCGTCAAAAGTGTAAAAATTTATTTCTTATCATTCCTTCATTGAGTTTCTAAGTTACAAAATTCTCACTCACATCCTAATTTGATTCCTTGTGTTTATCAAATAGTTTGTCACTTGTGAATCATTCATATCCAATTTGTTTCATTTTATTTGTATTGTCATTAATTCCAATTAATTTTGTGTCCTCTTAAAAAAAAATCAAGTTCTTCAAAACTAGATTTTTTTCGAGTTTCTCGATTATTGAGTTAATTTTCGTCCAAAAAATTTTAAAAATATATATTTTTTTAATTTTTTTTTAATTGGAAATTCATAAATATTCCGAAAATTTTAAAAAAAATAAAAATTTCAAGAACCACTTTCTTGAGTTTCTTTAAATTCTTGATCAGTCTTGAAATTTTTTTCGTTCGATTTTTTTCCCGAGTAAAAAAATTAACTCATTCTTTGCAAATCGATGTCCAAATCATATTGTTCTTGAGTTTTCTTGAATTCTTGAAATTCATATGAAGGGATAGATGGTAATCCATGTTTTATTTTCAAGACTAGATGTTATGTGGGTGATAAACTATGTAGTTTGGCTATTGATATGGAGTATATCTCTATTTTGGCTAATATCAACATGTTTGAGAAATTGGGGTTGTCTTTACTACCACATCCTATGCCTTATAGGATGACATGGTTGAACGAGTGTTGGGAGTTCAAAGTAACCAAACAAGCCCTAGTGAATTTCACCCTTGGGAGACATAGTGATGAAGTATTATATGATGTGGTGCCTATAGAGTCTTATCATATGTTGTTGGGTAAACCATGGAGGCATGGAAGAAAAGCAGTTTATGATAAAGGTAGAAACTGGTAGAGCTTCATAAGGATGGGAAGTCAATCACACTAGTTGGTTTAATACCAGAACAAGCACTTGAAGATCAAAAGAAGGTGAAGAAAGAATTTAAACCGTTATCTAGATTTAATATAAATTAAAACTTCTAAAAGAGGATATAATACATGGAAAGGTAAAAATATAGTTTAATTACCAAAACTTAGTGAAAGAAAGGCTGTGATTGAGTTGCAATAAGAGCTTCGGGATAAGAATGTTGATAGGTATGTCAACGGGGCGAGGATGCCAATCTCTGTCCCTACCCCGTCGGAGATTTACCATTCCCATCCCCGCCCCATCCCCACTTAGGCGGGGGTGGGGTGGGGATGCCCATAATTCCCATTTACATCCCATTTAGTATTAATATTATATATATATATATATATATATATATATTTCAGTGTTCTAAAAAGCATGAAGCGTGGAACCCGAGAGTCAAGCTTTTGAAGCTTAAGCGGAAGTATGCGTTAAAAAGCGTTTCTCAATTACTACATACTAAATTTAAACTTTACACATACTTTAACTTGTAAAAAAAAAAAAAAAATAAGCATCAGAACGCTTTATGCACACTTACTCGTGCATTACTCACTCTTAAGCTCGCTTAGTCAAGCTTCAATCACGCTTACTTGCGCTTAAGCGCGCTTTTTAAATAAAAAATTGTCTTCACGCTTTTTTCGTGTTTTTGCCAAATCGACGAGGGAGAGGCACGCGTCGCGCCTAGAGAGCAGGTAGGCACGCATTTTTCGCGTATTTTAGAACACTGATATATATATATATATATATATATATATATATATATATATTTGCAAGTGCACCTAAAAGTATGACCAAACAAATTAGTAATGTTTTCATTTGATATATGTTCACAGCTTAAAGAAAAATGATATAAAAGTGATTATTTCATTTTCTGTGAACATTGATGTTTTTCGAGCAATACTTAGTTATACAAATTCTTTTCTTAAAGTATGATTATTTTACCAAATTACCATTTAACAGCTCTAGAGAATGATTAACATTAATAAGAAAAACTCATAATAAATTTTATAGAGTAGTATAGTTTACTTGTGTTCAGAAGTATATAGAATGAGATGAGACTTAAAAGAGATATGAAGAGTAGTATAGAGTTGAAATATAGGGCTTTGTTTTGAAATTATATATTTTGGCATCGGGTGATTTATGATACTTTTAATTTGTTTGAATCTTTTAATTGAACTGATTAATGGGAGATGATTTTGGGGCGGGGATGGGGATTTGACAGCAATCCTCACCCCTACCCCATTCTCGATCGAATATACTTTTTCATTCCCATCCTCGCCCGAACGTCTAGTTCCGGGATTCCCCACCCCATTACCATCCCTAAATGTTGAGAAGGAGGGTGAATTGAATAAAGAAGTAGAAGTTCAAAATCTAAACATTGGTATGGAAGATAAAATTTTGGGTAGTAAAGAGGAGGTGCGAGAGCTGAAGGATGAAACAATAAAAGAAGAGGTATGTGAGCTGGAGGATGAGACAATAAAAGAGGTGGTTGAACATGATGGTGATGAAATGAAAGAGATGATTGAGTAAAATAGTGAGAGTGTTAAAGGAGGTGAAGAGAGAACCTCGTTGTTGGACATGATGAAATGTTGTTGATTCATCGCGAGTACAATGATCCATATCTTGTACTTGGAGAAACTAACATTCTCCATCCTATTTTGCTTAATTCTTTCTTGCAGGTTAATGATAATACTTGGGAAACAAAGTCAAACCCCCTATGGAAACAAAAGTTTGTGCTTCGTTTCATCAATATCTACCAAGTGAAGAAGTATCATTCCTTAATTCTATGTCATGGAGGTAAGAATTTTCCATTTGATCCAGATGGGACA
The DNA here is from genome assembly GCA_963555705.1 of Ligustrum vulgare. Lineage (NCBI taxonomy): Eukaryota > Viridiplantae > Streptophyta > Magnoliopsida > Lamiales > Oleaceae > Ligustrum > Ligustrum vulgare. The sequence continues at coordinate 48,081,907 of OY743180.1, forward strand.
GTTATACATCATGAACCAAGCTATAATTTGGGATGAATCATCCTGAAGGAGGGAATGATGTGAATCACAGAGATTTAACATGAAGATCAATATTACAAATTATGAAGAAGTTTGGAATTCAAAAGCTGCACAACGCAGCAGGGAACCTTTCTTAAGGTGTGAGCATGCTTAATAATCAAGTGTCTACCAAGCAGATTTTTAGTCAGATATCGAGACCTAGTTTTCTTATAGAAGACATTCAAATTTGGAAATCACTATATCAGAAAGAATTATAGCCCTTTGAGTCATCTTTTTAAGACAACTTGAATCATCACAATAGGACATCAAGAGAGAAAGTTATGATCAAAATACTGTGCGATCACAAAGTTTGGCATTTTGATGATATTTCTAAATTTTAAGTTAATTCCAATTTTTAATTATTTTTAATTCCATTCTGCTAGCCTACAATTCTAAACCAACCAGCCTTATTCAAGCATTTGAAATTGCCTCCCTCCAAGGAGGCACCATCCTAACTATGTCCAAATACCAAAACAACAAACCAGTAAATACTTCTAAACTTTGGACCCCCTCAATTTACCAAACCACCAGAAAATAAACCCTATATCTCATATAGAACCCTACCCAAATTCCAAACTATATACCCCCCTTCCATACAAAAGAGCATTGGGCCTATGTTATAAGTGTGATGAGAAGTACACTATGGGCCATGTTTGTAAGATAAGATGTTGCAATACATCTTATTAGATGAGGAGGAGGAGGATGATTGGGTTGGATATAGGATTGAAGGAGAGAATGTGGACCCTAAAGAGGAAAATGGAGAGGAGTTAATGTAAATCTCCCTTCATGCCTTAACTCGAAATTCAAGGAACAAGACACTAAGGATACCTGGAATGATTAAGAGGAGACCAGTGTCTATCCTCATTGAATGTGTGAATATACATAGTTTCCTTGATGAAAACTTGACCAATGAGCTAAAAGTGCACGTTGACTCCTCTAAAGCTCGTTGGGTGATAGTAGTAGTGGAGGCCAATTGGAGAGTAAACTTCTCTGTAGGCTATTGTTGTGGAAGATGCAAACTTTGGAGTTTCAACTACACTCGAGATCACTCACTTTTGGAGGAATTGACATGGTGCTGGAAATTGATTGGCTCAATTAATTTGAGTCCATTATGAAGGATTATAAGGAAAGGAAGATGATGTTTAATTACTAAGGAGAAGTGGTGACTTTGAGTGATACATAAGCCGGGGGAACTTAAAACTATTCAGGAAGGTGAGAAGGAACCGTTACTTCAAAGATAGCCATTTTGGCTGGTAGTGCAACTTCTGTCCACTGAGAAAAAGGACCTTGAACCCGAGGTAATTCCAAGGGAGATTCAGCAATTGCTATCCCAAGTTGAGAGAGTTTTTCAAGAGCCACAAGAGCTGCCTACTGCTAGGTCTCATGACCATTGCATTCCACTTCAACCAGGTCCAAACCCTTCAAAATAAGACCATATAGATGTCCTTTCATACAAAAGGGTGAGATTGAGAAGTTGGTATAAGAGATGTTGAACCAAGTAATTATTCAAGCAAGCAATAGTCCTTTTGCACCACCAATACTATCGGTGAGGAAAAAAGGAAGGAAGTAAGAGATTTTGTGTGGATTATAGACACTTGAATAGTCTCACAATCAAAGATAAGTATCCCATTCCCCTTATTGATGAGTTACTAGACGAATTACAAATGGTAAAATACTTTTCTAAGATGGATTTGAAGGTAGGTTATGTAACGATCCAAAAATTCGTCTTATTATTATATTAAATTATTCAAATTTAACGAGATCCACTTGAAATTCAAATAGAAATTTTAATTTATTTGACTTATTTAAAGGGGCATATTCGACATTAAATAAGATTTTTAATTTAGTTGATGTAATTTAAATAAAAAATAAATAAGAATAATAAATATTACTTTAAGTTATTTTATCGATTAAATAAATCGATTATTGATTCAATAATTGGAAAGATATGATTTAAGTATATGGAATGTACTTCAAAGTGGAATTAAGAATTCGTCCCAATGTTGATAAATAATAGACCAAAGTTAATTCGTAAATTTATTGGTCAAAATAGTAATAATAAAAGTTATATAATAATTATTTACATATTTGTGTGATGTCCACATATATTATATTATTTAAATAATATTTATTAACGACGAATTAAACGTATAGTTTCGGAACGTGTTAATTCTTAGTTTTGTTATCTGTTTTGGCTATTCAAAAATACAAACACGTAGAGTTCTAAATGAACTTCGAAATGAAATATTGTAGACACATACTCGGTTAACGTACGTGTCTCGAATATTAAATGAAGGTTGACAATTCAAAATGTTAGTTTTAAACGGCCTATTTTGACAAGCCACAACTTTTGCTATAGTTGATTATATTGCATTTCGGTAAGAATACGGGAAACTAGATCATGAATATCTTAGAATGGTATATTGAAAGTTAAATTTTGATGATAATGAGAATACCGAAAATTAAGACGAAATTTTCCACTTGAAAAGAAATCGAACTAAAATAGTTTTAAGTTGCTAATTTTGACGAGTGATAATTTTTACATCGGGTATCAATTTTAGGATATGAACATATCATTACCAAGTACTTGTTGACAACCCATAATTTATCTGAGTCATTTTGGAGTTTTTATTAATTTTGGGGAATAAAATATAAATCTTATGTTTTTTTTGGGACTAAAAGAGCAAATAAAATAATTACGATTTAGTCCTCAATAAAAACTATAAAATATAAATAGGGGCATTCGGCATTTAAAAACGGAGAAACGAGAGAGAGAAAAAGGAGGGGGTCGACCATCCTCTCTGCAAAGGTAAAATTTTATTTATATTAATTAATTATTATTATAGTATATATAATATTATTATATATAATATAATAAGTTTTATATTATTAATATTAATATTATGATTATTATTTTTATTATGAAAATTAGATTAAATCCTTTATGTGGTATAATAAAGCAAGTCAATATCTTTAAATTAAAGTTGATCTCTATGAAGCTATTACTAAACCACCGAGAGAAATGCTCAAGAAATATAACTTCCACTGGACCTTGTTGTTGAAGCGGGCCAAGAGGCATTTGTGCTCTTGAAAGCTGCTATGTGCCATACCCCAGTGCTAGCTTTACCCGAATTCACCAAGCCATTCATCATTGAGACTAGTGCCAACCATTAATTTAAAAATGTCTTCCTAAAATTACTCTTTATTTTAAATAGCTCAGTAATGCTTTAGATACTAATTCCGTTAAATAATGGTAAAAATAAATAATTAATAATGCAGTAAAATAAATATGTGTTTAGGTGGGAAAAATGTGTGCAACAACTATGTTACTTTATACCCTGTTTGGTAAAAGTTTGTTTATAAATTTTCTTTATAAATATCAAAGTGTCAATATCTCGTTGGTTATTTTTTTGAAAAGTAAAAAATGACGGACAAAAATATTTGATTAATAGAAATTGTTAACTTTTAAAAAAGAATGGTCCAATGATAAATTGTTATGTGGTCGTTTATAAATAAATATTTACCAAACAGATGCTTAATATAAATTAGGATTAAGATTAAGATTAAAATAAATATTTTAGATTAAGATTAGCCATTATTTGGCCTCATTAAAATTAAAATACATTTTTTTATTTTCTATTTTCAACCACACTTCATTAAATAAAATAATATTATATGCAAGTCCAAAAATCTTCATTATTTTAAATCACAAATCCTAAAAAAAAAAAAAAATATTCAAAAATTCATTTTTCCCGCGAAACTCAAACAAGGGTTCAAATAGTAATGGTAACAGATGAGTTTCGGGACGGGACGGGTCGGATCAAACCCGTCACCACGTTTAAATTTTTTAGTATTTTTTTCTTTTTTTTTTATATTTTTTAATTAATTTATTCGAGGCGAGTTCGGGTTGGGGAGGCCAAACCCGCCCCTGCAACCCCCTCGGGTCACGAGAACTCGCCCCGCCAACCCGTGACGTGGGTTCTTTCGGCCCCATCTGAGTGGGGTTTTTTTTGCCATTTATAAGTTCAAACAAGGGTTTACGCACTGTTCAGTTGTTATTGTTTGTAATTTAAATTAATTTATTGAGTTTTCTAGATAAAATATGTAATTAAAAATTAAAGAGAGAAAATGTATATGCTTAAAATTTGATTTGAGAAATTATGTAATTTAAATTGTGGTTCACTTTAATAAGATAGTTTATAATTATTCCTTTTCCATCAAATGGGGATTACCCATTCACATTTAAAACAGGGACCTATATGTCATAACTCATATGTCGTGGGTAATGGACCACAGGTGCAATTCACTTCCTCAACAATATTGATGACAATGGGTCGGGTTTGTCAAACCCGTACCCTACCCACTAAATATTTACAACATTCATACTCTACCCATATACCCATTTAAAAATTGCGGGTCGGTTGCGGATTGGGTGCGGGTCGGAGGCGGGTTTGCTTCTATACCCATTTAAAATCCATTACTAATTATTTATTTTTTTATTATTTTTTTAGGCTATAAATAGGTTATATGTGCTCCGGATTAACTTGAATCAATTAAATATTGAACTTCACTTGAATTTGAGTTGAAAAAAGCTTGTCATATGTTGCAATTATACAAGCAAATTTGAACAATTTTTTTAGACGTTAACAAAGTCAATAGTTTAAACATATTAAGGTTTAGATGATAACAATGTCAATAGATATTTGAGTTCTATTTTTTATTTATTTATTTTTTTTTGTAAACAATCACTTTTATTTTAAATTCTATAATTTTTAAAGGAAATTAATGGATATGCGGATCGGGTATGAGTATTGTAGTAAAACCCACATCCGACCCATACCCATGTCGAGTTTTAAAATTTACCTTCATACCCTACCCACGAACCCATTTAGTCGGATAATCCCCGCCCATTTATGTCGGGTCTCCATCGAGTATCGGGATCGTGGGTATTATTGTCATCCCGTCAACAATGGCCAATTTGAAAATTTGAAAACATCAGGGGTTTCATTCGAAATTCGAACGTCATAACTTTCCCAAAGTCCCAAACCCATATATATATATACACAGAAGATGTCCTTCGAGAACAAAACTCGTCTTTTTGATATTCCAAAAGAGAAACACTGCTTGAAAAGAAGAGAAGAAATGGCGGAGGGCACGTCTGCTAAGAGATGGCTTCCTCTTGAAGCTAATCCTGATGTTATGAATCAGGTTCGGTCAAATTTCTCATCGATTTCCTATATATAAATTATTATTATTACGATGTATGACGAACTGTCTATCTGAGAAAAATATGATGTGCAGTTTCTCTGGGGACTCGGTGTTCCACCCGATGAGGCGGAGTGCTTTGATGTTTATGGATTGGATGAAGAACTTCTGGAAATGGTTCCAAAGCCCGTACTCGCCGTCCTGTTTCTCTACCCTATAACGTCACAGGTGATTTGGCAAAGAGGATAAGGATTTGACCGAGCTTTAAGAGTTTACTGATAATTAACGAGTGTATGAAATATATAATTCTTTAATTGATTAAATTAGAAATTAGAGCAAAATAAGACGCATTTGGTAAACTATAAACAAGTTTATAAATAAAACACATTTTTCCAAACTACTTTTAAATCTACCATATTTACTCAAACAACTTTTCAAGCATATATTTTACCTTGAAAACTTCACATTCTTTGTTTATAATTTATTATTTATTTTTTTACCAAATTACTGAAAAAATAGGAAAAATCGCACCAAGCTGAAACAAAGTACATTTTTTTTCCCAAGGTTAGCCAAACATGATCGTGAAATGCAACTTTCTATATCAGTTGATTCTTACTTTTGTAGCCCTTAGTGTGATTGCTTTACTATAGCGTTTACAGAGATTGTATCTGTATTGAGATGACTATTCTGGGTTTTTACAGAGCGAAGAAGAGAGGAGAAAACAAAATAGTGAAATAAAGGTGAGTTTGACTTAATTATTAAGTTTAATGTTATTATTGGGATGATACATTTCTATTTCTCTTGTAAGAGAACCATGCATTTTTGTAAAGTAGGATTAATCTTTGCTGGATTTGAGTGGAAAATCCAGAGAAAATGGTTGGCTTTGATCTGTTTTTTATTTTTTAATAGCAGAGACACTATTTCACTAGTTTTCTTTTTGAACATTAAGGGTAGAAGGTGTAACTAGCCTATTCCAATCCTCACTTGTATTTCAAACATCATAAGTAGAATCCAAATATATTTCCCTTCCTTTCCAATTTCAAATCTAAATCTTGATTCCATTTCAAAATTAGTTTAAAAATGTCTGTTCTGATTTTTGGATGAGGTTACTATGCTCCTACATTGAGAGCTTCAGACTCCCAATGATGACCACATGACTACCATAGATAAGTTTGCAGGACTTATTTTCTTATCATCTGCCAATTCTTGGTCATCTTGATCTGATGTTCATTAATTGTTTTGGATTATGATTTCATGATATCAATATGTAGATTTTTGAGGTCTTCATTCATTCATTTTTTTTTTTTTTTGATAGGAAACTGAATTTTATTAAACAAATCCAAAAATTACAAATATCATTATGGACGAGTCGTCCATCATGTAAAGTAGAAAAACTATTTACTAGTAGAAAAACTATTTACTAGTCTATAGATTACTCATAACATTAGAACCCAAAGAACTCCTGGGATCAAGACGAAACAGAAAATTATCTAGACCACTAAACATATTGGCTGCTCTAGCCCATTGACACGTGAAAAATAAAATATTTTCCCAAATACCCTCAATCGTTCTTTCAACATTGTCAAAAATCCTTTTATTTCTCTCTAACCAAATCATCCACGCTCCTGCCATTACAAACATTTTCCAGATCTCCTTCTTTCTGTCCATATTATCCCCGAAGTTCCATTTAATAAGAATAAAATCCGCCCAACGTCTAGGCATAGCACCTCATACGCCAAATATTTTCACCACTCTATCCCAAATTTGTTTTGCTAATTCACAATGGATCAATAAGTGATCAATATTTTCATTAGCCTTTTTACACATAATACAAAACGATGGGGAAATATACCATTCAGGTCTCTTTAGCTGTAATAAATCCCAAGTGTTAACCTTCCCCAAAGACACCAACCAAGTAAAAACTTTAATTTTTGTAGGAATCATTCATTTTCAAATAAATTTGAATTGGGGAAAATTAGAATCACTAGGAGATTGACAAAGAAGGTTGAAGAAGGATTTACATGAAAAAGTACCCGATGGGTGACCAGTCCAAATTCTTCTATCCAATGAAAGTGGGTCAATAGTGATATTATCGAGCAAATTGGAAAGAGAAGTAAATTCTTCAATATATCTGTCGTTAAGATTTCTACGAAATCCAAGATTCCAGAAGGGTGTAGAATTTGGTATTAGGGATATTATACTGTTAATGGCGGAATTTTTATTGGTTGATAACCGAAAAAGACGTGAGAATAATGTTTGTAGAGTTTGGTCACCCATCCATTTATCTACCCAGAACCGGATTGTATCCCCTTTCCCAACCACAAATCTAGTGTTTACTTGAAAAGTATTCCAAACTTTCGTAATGGATTTCCATGGTGCCCGATAAGTGGAATTAATATCCATGCATGCATCCCTTCCGTTTGAGTGGAGGCCATACCGACTAATGATGATAGAGTGCCGTAGTGCCTTTGATTCCAAAGGAAACCATCAAAGCCATTTGCTAAGAAGCGCCAAATTCCGCAAATGAAGATTTCCAATCCCTAGCCCTCCTTTTTCCTTTGATTTTGTAACAACTTCCCATTTGACTAGATGGTCGCTATATCCCTCTCCTCTTCCTTCCCAAAAGAAATCCCTCATCATCTTCTCAATTATCTTTACCACCTTCAAAGGCATTTTGAAAATTGACATGAAATATGTCGGAATACTCCCCAAAACCGATTACAAAAGCACAAGTCGCCCTCCTCTAGATAAACAACCTTTATGCCACCCTTCCAATCTTCTTGCAACTTTCTCCACCACTGGGTTCCAAAAAGAAATAGTATTTGGATTTCCTTCTAAGGGTAATCCAAGGTAATTCAGCTGCCAATTACCCTTGTCACAACCCACTTTCCTCACAATGTGTTCAATCCTTTGTTATGTCAAGTTAATTTCTACAACCGTGCTTTTTGCCATGTTTATTTTTAATCCCGCACTCCTTGTAAAAATCTCCAAGATTCCTACGAGATTTTCTATACTCTCATCCTTATTCTCCAAGAAGAAAATACTATCATCTGCAAATTGTAAATGTGAGACCCTCACTTTATTATTACCAATCTTAAATCCTTCCAATATTTTCATATCGCAAGCCTTATTGACCAATCTACTGAGGACATCCCCTACTAGAATGAAGAGAAAAGGTGATAGTGGGTCTCCCTGTCTTAACCTTCTAGATGCACCGAATTTCCCCCTTGGTTTGCCATTAATCATCACTGAGAAATTTACAGATGACAAACGGCCCATTATCCATTCCCTCCATCTTTTACCAAAACCTTTCCTTTCTAGCACAAAATCTAAAAATTCCCAACTAACATGATCATATGCCTTTTCAAAATCAATTTTAAGCACCACCCCTTCTTTCTTCTTCGCCCTATATTCCTCAACAGTCTCATTTGCAATCAATACCAAATCCAGGATTTGTCTTCCTTTCACAAACTCACACTGGCCTACGTCTATTGTCTTTTCCATGACTTCCTTAAGTCTCAAGGATAGAACCTTCGCTATTATTTTGTATAATGAAGTAACCAAACTTATGGAGCGAAAATCTTTGATGGAAACTGAGCTTAGTTTTTTTTGGAATAAAGCTTATGAATGTTTCATTTACTCTAGCATTTACAATACTGTTCACATAAAATTCATGAAACACCTTCATCAAGTCCTCAATAACTTCCCAACCCTCCTTTAGTGCCGCCATAGAGAAACCATCTGGTCCTGGTGCTCTATCTCCTTCACATTTAAAAAGTGCTTTTTTAATCTCTACTTCCTAAAAAGGTTCCTCCAGTTTCAATCTCCTTTCTATGTCAATACTTGCCCATTCTAACCCGTCAATGCCTATACTATTTCTCTCATTGTTGTTGAACAACTCTTGAAAGAAATCTAATATTTCCTTTTCAATTTCCTCTTCCCTATGAAGAATTCTCCCATCTCTGGCCTCAAGTTTATTGATCAAATTATTCATCTTTCTTCCGCTTGCAATTCTATGAAACATCTTTGAGTTGTTATCCCATTCCTTGACTCCTTTAAGCCTTACATTTTGATTCCACGAAATTTCTTCCCTAATGATCAATTCTCCCAATTTTCTTCTTAATGTCCTTCTCTCTCCTCTCTTCTCTTCCCCAATATTCTGGCTTACATCTTCCTTGTCAATCTTTTCAATCCTCTTCATAATTGGGTTTTTCTCCATTCTTACGTCACCAAATTCTTCTTTATTCTACTTTTTCAATTCTTCCTTCATCAATTTCAATTTCCCCATGAATCTAAAACCTGCCCAACCTTGAACTTCCCACTTATCCCACCATACCTTCCAGTTTCTGTTAAAGTTCTTATGCCTTAACCATATATTTTCAAAACGAAATAGACTAGGCCCCCATTTGAATCTGTTGGTATCTAAAGTAATGGGACAATGATCTGAGGTTACCCTCACAAGTGCTTCTTGCCTTACTTTCTCAAACATACTTTCCCAGTCTTCCGAAAATAGGAATCTATCTATTCTCGAGCATGCCAGTCTTTCTCGCATATTAGACCATGTGTATTCTGAATTTAGAAGCCGTAAATCCTTTAACTCCATGTCTTTTATGAGTTGATCAAACTTCCTCATGCTATTGGTATATCTGTCCCTACCCAATTTCTCCGAAGGATATCTAACTACATTAAAATCACCCCCTACACACCAATTCCTTCCACAAACTCCATATAACCCTGCTAGTTCGACCCATAACTTTTCCCTATCTCTTTGTCTACATTGTCCATAAACACCTGAGAACCACTAACCTTCATTACCCCCAACAACCTCCAACAAGATCGATACAGAAAATTTCCCCAAGACTACTTCTCTCCCCCTAAACACCCTTGAGTCCCAAATTACTAGAATCCCACCTGATTTCCCAATTGAAGGTAGAAATGCCCATTCCTTAAATCTACAACCCCAAATACTGCCGATTAGTTTCTTCTCAATTTTTTCTTTTTTGGTTTCCTGTAATGTGACTACATCAGGTCTGCATACATAGTTTTTGCAACTTGTATTATTTTCCATGTACATGTTTACTTTTAATGAAAAACAACATTGCACTTAAAACTACGATGACATAAGTCTTAAGATACTATATCTAAACTTTTGGCTTTCTTTTCACCACAGTATCCTATAATGAGTGGATTTCTACCTCAACTGTTTCCATTATATTTCTGGGTATGATGTTTGTGTTGTGCCAAGGTGGCTCTATAACCATTGAATGTCAAATAAAATAAATAAATTCAGTCATTTTATTAGTTGGAGAACTTTAGCTAATGTGTATTTACTTGATTACAACAATGTAATTTTCCACGTGCATGCTTGCAGACACACTTGTGGTTTTTTATTTTTTCATGAATTCATAGAATATATTCCAGCAATCAAGAAGCCAAAATTTCTCCGGCTTATCACTGACGTCAGTATAGGATTTTTGATCTCTTATCAGCTAACTTGTAATATATGGAAAAATGGGAGGGTAAGGGTGAGGGGTATAGCGACCACTTGGTAAAATGGGAGATTGTTACAAAACCTAAGGAAAAAAGAGGTCTAGTGATTGGTAACCTTCATTTGAGAAATTTGGCGCTTTTTGGTAAATGGCTTTGGCGATTCCCTTTGAATCGGGTTCACTATGGCATTCTATCATCCGTAATCGGTATGACCTTCACTCAAATGAATGGGATGTATGCATTGAAGTTAAATCCTCCCTTCGGGCACCTTGGAAATCCATTGCAAGAGGCTGGAATAATTTTGAGGTAAATACCAAATTTGTAGTTGGGAAAGGGGACAAAATCCAGTTTTGGTTCGATAGATGGATGGGTGATCAAACTTTCCAAACTCTTTTCCCTCGTTTTTTCCGATTATCGGATAAAAAAGATTCAGTTATTATTGATATTGTATCCTTTCATTAAACTCCACACCAACTTGGAACTTTGGATTTTTTAGAAACCCTAACAATAGAGACATTGTAGAATTTACTTCCCTTTTAAGTTTGCTTGAAAATATAACTATTGATCCACTTTCCCTTGATAGAAGAATTTGGATCGGTCACTCATCGGGATCTTTTTCATGTAAATCCTACCTTAATACTCTTTTTCAATCATCTTGTGACTACTCTAATTTCCCCCAATTCAAATTCATTTGGAAGGGAGTGATTCCTTCAAAAGTTAAAGTTTTTGCTTGGTTGGTGTCTTTGGGAAAGGTTAACACTTGTGACTTGTTACAATTTAAGAGACCTTTTTGGAGCATTTTTTCATCATTTTGTATCATGTGCAAAAAGGCAAATGAAATTATTGATCATTTACTGGTTCATTGTGAACAAGCTAAAGTAATTTGGGGTAGAATTATGAACATATTTGGAGTACAGGGTGCATTGCCGAGATGCTGGGCTAACTTTATTCTTATAAAATGGAATTTCGGGGATAGAATGGAAAAAAGAAGGAAATTTGGAAAAAACTGGTTATAGCAGCAGTGTGGGGGATATGGAAAGAGAAACAAAAGAATTTTTGACAATTTGGAGAAAAAAATAGATGATATTTGGGATAACATCATATTTTTAACAGGATTATGGGCTAGAGCAGGCAGTCTTTTCAGTGTGATAGATAATTTTTTGTTTCATTTAGATCCCATGAGTTCATTATGTACTATTGTCCGGAGTTCCCAATAGATTATTGTATAGCTTCAATGCTTTAGTATGGATTCAAGTCTTTTTAAGATGGATGACTCGTCCCACTTTTTGTTGTAATTTCTGAAGTTATCTTTAATAAAATTATGTTTCTTATAAAAAAAATATATATATGGAAATGGAAATTAATCTCAATAATTCATAATTTTCTGGTAGATATTCACATAACGTGACTCAATAATGTGAATCGGATTTTTGATTAGGTTTTCTGTTGGTTTAATTTTTTTTCGTATTCTATGCTCCTATTCTTTTTTTTTTTCTTATTTCTGATCTTCTGGTGGATCAATTGGCTCTTCACTTCTTTTTATGAATTTAAATGCAACTATTCAATATTCATGATAGTTTGCGTATAGGAGCCAAGTGGAGGAGTTTACTTTATGAAACAAACTGTGGGCAATGCCTGTGGAACCATTGGGCTTCTTCATGCTGTTGGGAATATCACTTCTAAGATAAAACTTGGTAAGTGTTTTGATATTCGATATTAATTTTTTATTAAGACGGGAATTCATGTAAGGCTGAAGATGTTTCCATCTCTTCAATCGATAGTTTGTAATCTTGTATAATTGCTTGTTTGGAAAATATTTCCTTTCTTTGAGCATTAATAATGACTTATGGTGGGGTTTTGGTTCATTGAGTGGAAAATAGATCAAATGGAGAATTAGGGAATACGAAGCTATGAACTTCTATATATGGAAAGGAAAAAAAGATAGAAATGAGCCAGGATTAGTCATTGAACTTGGTTTAGAAAACAAGGTCGAAGAAGTCAAACAAGCCAGGGATAAGATTTAATTTGATATTCTTTTAGCTGATTTTTAAATTCTACTTTTTTCATGCATGTTTACAATTTCTGTTGTTTATCTTCAAACAATATCAGCAATTTAATGTCCCTTCTGAATCTATTATATCAAGGTTTCATTTACACATTTTTGCTTATTGTTTTCAGTTGAAGGATCGTTCCTGGACAGATTCTTCAAGTCCACTGCAAAAATGGGTCCTTCAGAGGTCAATTATTTTTTTATCCTTATTGTGATTAGTGTTTGGTGCAATTGATATAACCACTTTGGTGTCTTTCTAAATATACCAGAATAAAATTATCTTGCAGCGTGCTGTATTCCTTGAAAATGACAGTGAAATGGAAGTTGCTCATTCAGTTGCAGCTACTGCCGGTGAAACGGAGGTTTGGCTTTAGAAACTTATTTATTGACTGATTACTTGGTAAATTTGAAATTTATAGTAGCTTTTAGTCCAAGGACAGTAATTTTTTTTTCCTGCCTTGATATTCCTACCTTCTTTGTGGAAAATAAGTTGATTATCACTTGCATATGTTGTTCTTCAATGGAATACTGCTGCAAAATTCAAACTATTAACATTAATAACTTATTACCTTAATACTTACAGAAGCCTTAGGGTCTGCCTAATTGAAAAAGATTATAGCATCCAGCAAGTGATATTTTAGCGAGTATGTTCTTAGAGAAGAATGAGACCAGTCCTCTAGGTTTTTGCATTTGATGCTATTAAGGCCATACAGAAATGAACATTTCTTAATATCATCAATACATTATGCATGCTATATGGTAAAGAAATGAACTTTTTAAATATCATCAATACATTATCCATGCTATATAGTAACTATCAACAGAAACTCTTAGTGCTTGTTTGAGATCCATTATAATTAGATTATTTGAGATAATTTATTTTGGAATAATAATTTTTTGAAGAATGTGTGGTTAAAAATTAAAAGTGAGAAAAATGTATTGGAGAATGCGTGGTTGAAATTAAGAGATATAAAAATGTAAGAAAATATAATGGGGCTCAAACAAGGATTTAGTGTTCTAGACTTACAGATTTGTGCATTGGATTCTTAATCTGGTTTTATGTCCTGAAGACCATCTCAATGATTAAATTTAAGATATTAGCCATGGAAAATGTATAGCATCTTTTAACGCGTCGAACTTCTTTCCTTTTCCCACTTAATTTGGTACCTGTAGTTCATATTACTTGATGCTTCAATTCTTAAGTTAGTGCAATTGCTTCGGTCACTTTGCCAGGTTGATGCCTAGGATCTTATCTAAACTAGTAATTTATGGCATTTTGTGTTGAACATATGCATATGGAGAACATCCTAACACCTGTTTTCTTCCATTGCTAATTTATTATAATTCAGTCTCCGGTAGTAGTGACATGTATAATAATGAAACAAGATAAAAGGGGAATGTATATATATTTCTCCATGCCCCGTCCTCATGTTGGAACCAAGAACCATGCAACATTCCCAGGGTTCATAACTAAGTCTCCATGCCCTTTCCCTATGGGAGTAAAGCTGGATAATAATTTAGTTTTCTAATCATCTTTTTTTGACGAGTTCCCGTGTTCCTAATTCCACCTAGAACTACCGTAGCATATAATAATCAATCATGGTAAATGGTACTTTACCGTTTCAGTATAGCTCAAGGAAGCTAGCTGACCAGTGACTTATTTTTTATTTTTTCATTTTTTTGACATTTTTATCAAATATCCTATTATCATAAGGGTGGTATAAAATTTTAGTCTCAATCTTGTTATTTGATGAGTTTAGTTTTATCAAGTTTATTTTTCATGAAGGGTTGGAAATTTGGGATCTAATCTGTTTTTCTTTACAGGCTTCGGATAATGTAGACACACACTTCATCTGCTTCACATGTGTAGATGGTAGGTCTCTCGCTCTCTCTTCTTCCCTCCCCATACAAGCGATTGTAATATATAATTCCATAGAATTCCAAACGGGAATAGTTACTCCATTTTTTAACGTGAAGTGATATCGATTGTATGAGGAATAATGTAGCGTAGATTAGCATTTGGGAGCTAATTTATCTTATATGTACATATGTTGAGAGAGATTCTGCTAGCTTAGTTCTTACTAATATATGTTTTTGAGCTTGAATATGTTTTTTATATTCAGCAACAACGGTAACAAGAAGCTTAGTTTTATTCTCATTAGAATTGAGGACAGCTGCATGAATCATTTTTATCATTCCATTTATCACCTGTGAAAGAATTAAATATTCTTGAACAATCTCATTCTATTTTACTTGGTAGCTTTTCCACTTCTAATGTGCTGTACTGAGTTCTTAAGCTCTTCCCAATCATTTAAGACATCCTTCCAGTAATTTAACCTCGATTGCTGCCATCTCTGTTTGTTGGTGTACGGTCTCATTTCTAGTGTTATCTATTTTAGTATGATGACTACACATCCATCTTAACATTCTCATGTGTTACCTTGATATTATGGAAGATTAGTACCTTACCTGTCCAATTTTTTGTGTATTCGATTTTCTACAGTACTTTGAGGCTTTCAGATTAATAATGATTTTTTCAAAATTTACTTGTGTTAACTCGTTTTTTAGCCTTTCAGAAGCATTTCTTGAGCTTCATTGTGATACTGTGTTCCTACTTGACTGTCCAAAAGGATATTGACTCGGATATTGATGTGAAGTTGAGATTACTTACCTCTGGGATAAATAAGTGACAAGGGACAATTGATTCTTTTGAAAATATGCTGTCTACAGGAAGCTCTCCTGTTTGCTGCTTGTTACATGTTTGTTTAAAAGAGTGGTGTGGTCAGGATATCCACTGTGGTGGGGGAAGGGGTAGTCTGGATTTCCCCCCCGTCAATCTAATGATCTTAGTAAACATCTCATTATGTATTAATGTTCTAATACAGAAAGTTAACAAAAAGTTAAGAAGAGAAGACGAAGTTAATACAAGTTCAATCATGCAAATGCTACCATGTCAGAGCAATTATTTGATGGAGATACTATCTTAACTATGCCAAGGCATGGAATAAATAATCAAAGTGCTTATAGATGAATGTTCCAGTAGAATCTCATCAACTTTAATTAAGTGCCTACTTTTTTTAATTGCTATTCGTTTATCTATATTATTGCCATATCTTATTCCAATGCTAATGCATAATGGGTAGTGCAAACTTGTAATCCTTTTAGTTATTAAACGAGTGACAGCAAGATTGGAGGCTGTATAGGACCTCTGTGAGATGTGTGTGTTGGGGGAGGTGGGGTGGGATGGGGTGTGGAAA
This sequence comes from Ligustrum vulgare, assembly GCA_963555705.1. Lineage (NCBI taxonomy): Eukaryota > Viridiplantae > Streptophyta > Magnoliopsida > Lamiales > Oleaceae > Ligustrum > Ligustrum vulgare. The sequence goes on from OY743180.1 coordinate 48,097,966, forward strand.
AATGGATATCAAATGAAGCCTAGACTCCAGATATGTCCCATACAATCAGAAAACTAATACCAGATGGACCAATTGCTGTCCAGCGTTTCCCATGTGGCCCTGCTGCTGATTTAGCCTGTGGCAAAAGTTATAAATCGTTTATCGGTGGTCAAACTTCATTTTCAACTACATATTCCAATGGATTCACAAGTAATATCCACTTAACGGACCATTCATTTCTATCCATTTTATATGTAAAACCATTTCTTCCCAAACGGTGAGTTAAAATTAAATGCATTGTCATGTTGAATACATCCTAGCATAGACATGGGTGAAAGACTAGTCAACTTGCAATCTTGATCTTGTTTTTTTTAAGAGAATCTGATACATGCATATGCTCATCTGCGTCAATTTGGCATAAATGAATCCACCTTATTTATTGCATGTTTGGCACTAACTTAGTTTATAAAAATAACCTGTCAAACCTACTTTTTATCCAATGAAACTCACCGTTACTTTCCACTCGCCACCACTCATTTCTAATGTATTTATATTTTAAACCGATTATATCTATTCCCAAATATGCACTTAGTTATTTGTTTAGAGCAATTACCATCAGGGTTCATATGTACCATAAACTTGCTATTTACAGGACAACTGTACGAGCTTGATGGAAGGAAGGAAGGGCCAATTTCACACGGTGCATCCTCTCCAAGCACATTATTACGGGTAAATCTTCTTTATCTGTAAGGGTTAGGTGGGATCGGGTTTAAGTTTTTATTTTTTTCCTAAATATTTTTGGGTCTTATAATTTTCTTTTAAATCTGGTTGTAAAAGAACAACGGAAAATGACAAGTAAAAGAGCATTGAGTAGTGCAACAAAATGCTGCATCAAGATATGTAAGTAAAATTAATCACAATCTGATGTCATGGAATCTTGAGCATTAAAGAAATTCATGTGATTGACACCTGAGCACACCATGCTTCTGATGGCTTGAGACATTTGTCCCGCACCTCGACCCTGGCATTCAAAACCTGTTCCTCAAATTGAGTTTAGGAAAAGTTTTCTTACTTGTAAACACCTTTAATTGACTCACTTGTTTACCCAAGACTTCTCATTGACGACTATTTTATTAGAATCTTAGTACTGAAAAGGGTGGGATTAAAAAGTGACACAGAAGTTTTAGCAAAATTTCATGTTGGTCTCCAATGTTCATTTTGTTCCAAGGACGTCTCTGAACTTAAACTTTGTTCCAATTGTACCGCGGAACTTAAACATTTGTGACAGTTTGATAATTCCATCCATGTATTGTCCATTTGTTTAACTGATGCAAAAGTTGACATCCTGTCCCACTGGGTGATATCTAGATTGCCCTGTTACATATTCCACAAAGTTTAAAGTTCGGTGCTTACTTGAAATAAATAAAAATCGATTTCAATGCTATATATTTTTATTTTTTTTTCTGAGTTTTAAGGAACTTCGACCTAATCAAACGAAATTCAATTAAAGAAATGAGTAGTTCCTTAATTACAAGAAATCAGAAAATCATTTATTCACAAATTTCGTGGGGGACTAAAAGTTCTTTTTTTCAAAAAAGCCATATCGAAGTGGTAAAAATGTAAGAAAAGGTCCTAACTTAGTGGTTACCAGGGAGGCCTTTGGAATTCATATATTCCAAAGGTTCAAGGTTCGAAACCCCCTGAGAACGCGTCCACCTCGCGTGGAATAAATCCACACCATGCGGTGGACAATTCGCTGTGTTGGCCGAGCCGTAAGTAGCCATGAGCCTGGTGGCGTCAACATATACACCTCGCGTTGAACAAATCCACACAATGCGGTGGACAATTCGTTGTGTTGATCGAGCCGTAAGTACCCCAGAGGCTGGTGGCGTCAACATAAAAATGCGCGTTTTATATGTTGACGCTACCAGGCTCATGGTTACTTACGGCTCGGCCAACACAGCGAATTGTCCACCGCATGATGTGGATTTGTTCCACGCGAGGTGGACGCGTCCCCAGGAGGTTTCGAACCTTGGACCTTTGGAATATATGAATTCCAAAGGCCTCCCTGGTAACCACTAAGCTACTTAGGAATTAACTTACCTATTCCGACCGGGGAGAACATGCCATTCGCCAGGGAGATTCTGAAATTGCGGAGGCTTGGTTTGATCAAGCAGCTGAGTATTGGAAACAGGCTATAGCGCTTACTCCTGGTAACTTAGCTTGGTGGTTACTAGGGAGGCCTTTGGAATTCATATATTCCCAAGGTTCGAAATCCCCGGGGACGCGTCCACCTCGCGTGGAACAAATCCACACCATGCGGTGGACAATCCGCTGTGTTGGCCGAGCCGTAAGTACCCCAAAGGCTGGTGGCGTCAACAATAATCAACATGAAATTGACCAAAAAATTTGGCAGAAGTATACACCCTAGCGTGCTAAGTCGGATTAAGCATCAAGAAAATTATTGTAAAATCATTTACAGCATTGACCTTGAGGTGACTCGTGTTACTGGAGAGTTCCCCCTTGTTTTTTGTTCTTCGCTATGTCAATAATTTTCCTAAGTTACTATTTTGTCACTTGGACGTCTATTTGGTAAAAGATAACTTTCTTGCAGGATGTGGCCAAAGTTATTCAACAGGCGATCCTTAAAAATCCCGAATCAATCAACTTCAATGTAATTTCTATCTCGAAGAAAACTGAAGCATTTGAATGATGTTCTTGACCACATGGTGTGGGTTGAAGGTGAGTGCTATTCACGGACTAGAGGACATTTATGCATTTCAGGTTCCTTGTCATGGGTGATGCCGTGATGGCCCTTATTCTTAGGCCTAGACATTCTGATGAGAGTTGTTGCTTGAGAGGACATCAGTATTTATTTTATTTTTTTTCCTCTTATCTCCTACCCCAAAATAAAATATATGACTTTTACATTGGAGGCTCTGAATATGTTAGAGATTTACAGTATTCACGTTTCTTTTGTCTGAAAATGATGGTGCACTGAACCAAACATAACTAATTGACATTGTTAAATGCCTCTCTTAATTCAGTCTAACTTGCTAAGCATAACATGGCCTGGGTTTGCAAATTCTGCTGATTTTTTCAGTTCGTATTTATTCTTACGAGTTACGAGAAATATATTTTTGTTGCTTGAAGTGCTAATTTAGAAACTTAAAAAAGAAATACATTTTCTCATTTAATTGGGCTAAGCAATTGGACAGGTCCTTGGGTAAAACACTTTCGTATTTGGAGGAACCCCTATGGGCTTGTCTCCAAGCTAAGTACCCCCACAGTAACTGATAGAATTATTTTAAGGGTAATTAATAATTATATTCACACAACACTTTTTTATATTTCCACAACACTTTAATTGCAAGAGGCATCTTCAATATTTATTTAATTTTGCTCTTTTTTTTTAATCACATTATTATTCATAACATTCAATTAATTAACATATTTTGTTTCTAATCACATATTCTATTCAAATATTCTACTAATTTGTATTGAAAAGATGTGCAAATATTTTGTTTAACTTTTTTATTAATTATTTATTTTGATTATTTAAAATATGAGAGTTAAATAAGTATTTTTCGCCCTCGTAACAAATATTTTAGATGAAAAATTGTCTCAAAAGGCAAAACATGAAAATTAATAAAGAGTTGATAAAAAAAAAATTATAAAAAAACTTGACAGTAAAAATGCAAAAATAAGAAAAATTTAGGGATTTTCATTGCAATTAAAATATGGTCTAGTTAACAAAAAGTGTGGTTTTAATATATTTACCTTTATTTTAATTGGAAACTAGTAAGCATATTCCTGCGATGCACGAAAGATATAATTGACAATTATTTATCGAAGAAATTGTAAAAGTACAACGCTCGACAAAAATTGTGTATTTTTATATATATAATGAAAAATACTAAAAAAAGTAAAACGTAAAATTGCGATTTGCATATTTCTTTTAACAGCTAATTGTTTATTCTTTAATTTTCTTTGTCTATTTAGGCAAAGTAAAATATGGACATGTGACTTATTTTTGTACTTTACAATTTTAATTTCATGACTAAAGTTGAGCTTACGGTTTTTTGATTTCTAAAAGTTGAAATGTTTACAATTTATAAATCGTAAAATGAAATAAAGAGGCTAATAGATATTTACACAATTAATTTATCGACTCACTGTATAGCACTATAAGAATTTGTACTTACTATCTTAATGCAATAATTGATATTTAAATATATTAAACAAATATTTCATTACATTACATGTAAAAAAGCAAATACTAATGAACAAGATTTACCAAACATTTTAAAAAATAAAAAAAAAATGCTCAAACTTAAATTAAATGTTGCAATTTGTTAAATTTACACGTGACAACTTATACGCAGTCCTATATTTAAATGAATGTAAAAAATAAATAATATGAAATACAAATTTTAATTAAATTTTATTGAATGAATATTACAAATATAATTAATTTTATATACAAAAAATCATCTATACATTTCAATTTATATATGAGGTTTAACTCACAAGATATAAGACTTTATCACTTATTCGTATAGAATTGATTCTTTGAAAATAATTTTTTTCAATGTTCATTCTCAACCACACATTCTTTAAAACTCATTTTCCACAATTGCACATACTATTTTTGTACATGCTAAATAAATGTATTGACCATATTCTATTTTTAAGTAGAATTATTTTGCTAACACCTTCTATTTTACAAATTGATGAACCAATGAGTTTATCGAAACCTAAAGTTTTAGAGAATTAAATGATTTAATTGAATTTATTTAGAAAGATCGAATATCTATTATTCTTTTCAATTTGATAAGAAAAAGATTTTAAATTAATCATTTAGGTCTAATTGAATTTAGGTAAGAAATGATAGGTATCATTTTAGGACTTAAATGAGATAAATTAAAAAGATTGAATGTTGAAAAATGTAAAAAGTATAAGTAAAACTTTTACATTTCGTATTTAAATCGATTTTACGTATGATATGTTTAGAATTTGCTCTCATTTCGTTGTTTGTATTAAATTTTTCGTTGAAATCTTGGATTTGACACCAATATTACATATTTTTCGTCTTTAAAATAATGCAATAATTATTAAAAGAAAAAAGTTATATAATTTGATTTTTTATAGATATTTTTTGCACAAATTCATAAATTATTTATTACATGCATTAATTGCACTTTCCTAATTCATATATTAAAAATAATTGATAAAAATAAGAAATTTTCTAAAATGATAGGTGAAAATGGGCTGAAAATTATGTACATAAAATTGTGACGGTTATCCTATTATTATATATGTATAAAAGATTACGCCTTCACAATTCAAAAATCAAATTTCTAAGTGCATTTTTTTTCCTCCATTTGAACTTCTTCAATATGATTTTTTTTTTTTTTTTTTTTTAAAAAAAGTTTATTACTTTATAAGTGCACTAATTTTCTTGTAGCATTTTAGCTGGATTTTGATGAATTAATAATCAACAAGGGGTTATTGATATATCTTTTCCTACTTTTTTTGTTGCATATTTCTATACAAATTTACGAACTTACAATGATTTCTAAATTTTAGTGTTATTTCTTGGTTAGGATTTATTATTATTATTATTATTATTATTTTTCATTTTTCTATTTGATTTATCTTTTATATCGATTTTCTTTGTATTTCACCACTGCATTTAGAATAATTGGTTGACTATGAAATATAACTAGGCCTGAGTTGGATTAGGTTGGGTTGGGTTGTGTTGAGTTGGATTGGGTTGAAGGCCAATCCTTACCCAAACCAACCATTTCGATTTGCATGAAAATGAACTCAATCAACCCATTTTTTTTAATTATTATTGCTGGACCTCATAAATATTAACCTGTACCCCTTTATGATTGGGAACAAGACAAAAATCTAAAATATGCTTATGGAGCACCCAATTATCATCAATGTAGTGTGCTGTAAGAGACATATGCTTAATATTCTGAATGGAAGTCCAAGTATCGGTGGTAAGAGAAACTCTTTGACTGTTATTGTGAGAAGAAAAGACTACCACCTGATAAGTGCATTTTATACGCTTATCTGTATGTCTAAATTAGAAAATTATTGTCGTTTTAGGACATATGCTATTTAATTTATGTTTATTTGCTTACTTTGTAGAAAGTATCTCAAAAGGCGAAAAATGAAGAAATTAATGGAAAAATGACATAATTGGATGTTAATTGGAGCTTAATTGAGCAGATGGGGAATGATAACATCAACCGGGAAACCTATATGGTGCCAAAGAGAAGAAATCAAAGGTTGGAGATCCCAATTGAAGGAATTGAGAGCTTAAACGGGCAACTCGAGAAGAATATAAAGCTCGGGGACTAAATCGCAACAATCAGAAGTTAAGGATCAAGGCGGCAATAAAAGGCAGGACCAACTTACATGATCGCGAAAAGATGGAAATTTCACTTCACGCGATCACCATATGTCTATTGCGCGATCGAGCAAAGCCTCGAAATCTTAACCCGAGAGTTAAAGACCTTAACACGCGATCGCTAGGGTTTCCACCACGTGATCGCGCGGTTATTCGACTGGGCCGCATATCAGATTTTTCTTGCGATTTTTAATAGGCTTTGGGCTTTTTGACCTAGGTTTTCTCCAAAACCTCTATATACAACACAAGAGGCACAAGATCTGGACATTTACCTCTCCATAGAACGAGCAACAATTGAGAATTCAACATTAGATTTTTGCAGAATCAAGTATCGCAAATGAGCGTGAATTGAAGATAATTGAAGATTCAAAACTTGGTGCAAGATTTCCACTCTTTATATTATTTTCAATGAACGTTTATTTTTATTGTTTTTGTTCTTTATTAATGATGTGTAACTAAACTCCATGTTGGGATGAACGATGTAGCCTAGTCATATTATTTTAATTCCAAGTTCCTTTGTTTTAGTAATTCGTTGCATGTATTGATTTACTATTGCTCTTAATGCTTGAATTGCTTAATCACCAATTCATGATATGTTGAGTTATTTTCATAATCCGAGATGTGAGTTAATAATTTAGAACGTGGTAATAAATTCGGTAATTGAATGAGAGATAGAGATATACTCTTGTTATTATTTCGATCGTGTGTGAATTCTTGTGTGTTATGCATCTAGATAAGGAATATTCGGACCCTCTGTATAGATACATTGTTGACTTATTTAGGTAGAATTGATTTAAACTCGAAAGAGGAATTTCAATTTAAATTAGTGAATTCGACCGTATGCATATTTAGGAAACAAAACATGGAATTGGAATTGATTTAATTAATTAGGTGAATTCGTGAATCTCAACTACCTTACAATCGTTTTTAAAACAAAAGCAAATTCTCAATTTAATTCTCTAGTTTTAGTATAAATTCTCAAACAAATTCTCTTTATCTGTTCAAATAAAGTGTAGAACTAAAATATTTCGGTAATTAATAGCAGTTTCTGTGGGACGATAATCTGAACTCCTAGGTCCACTATATTACTTCTCACCACCCGTACACTTGCGGGGATATCTCGCATCGCGAGATATCGGTGAACAAGTTTTTGGCGACGTTGCCGGGGACTTTTAATTAATATCGATACCCATTAGTTCTTATTTTACTTTGAACTTTATTTTGCTTATTTTTATTTTTATTTTTAGTTTTATTTTTGTTTACTTTATTTTATGTTAAGAAGGATTAAATCATTTGATTTGCTTCCTTTTGATACAGAGATTGAACGCACCTTTCGATAGAGGCGTAGACAATAGTTGGAAGCGAATCAACAAACAGACTTAGCCATGACAGATGATAGAATTCAGGATAATCAGGGAAATCAACAAAATCAGCCAGCAGCTGTGAATGGACAGCAACAAAATCATGGAATGCGCGTTTTAAGAGATTACATGGTTCCTCCTGTGGGGAATATTGGGACGTGCATAGTGCCACCTGCCATCCGAGCAAATAATTTTGAGATCAAGACTTCCTTGATATCCTTGATCCAAAACTCGTGCGTTTTTCATGGATTGCCATCAGAAGATCCACATGCGCACCTTCGTACCTTTTTGGAACTATGTGATATGCAACGCATGAATGGAGTTTCAGATGACGCCGTGAAATTAAAGCTATTCTCATTTTCTTTGGCGGACAAAGCAAAAGTCTAGTTTTGCTCTTTGCCCCTACACACAATCGCCACTTTTGAAGTTATAAGCCAGAAATTTGTAGATAAATTTTTCCCACTTGGCCGCATGTCAAAGCTAAGGCATGAGATTTTATCATTCAGTCAACAACCTGGGAAATCAATTTTTGAGGCTTGGGAAAGGTTCAACGAGCTCATCAGACAGTGTCCTACACAATGGAATCGCTGATTGGATACTTGTTCAAACGTTCTAAAATGGTTTGACAAACGAAAACAAAAAGTATGCAGACTCGGCAGCTGGGGGATCGGTAATGGATATGACATATGAAGAAGCTTCTGAGATTTTTGAGAAGATGGATGCGAACAGTTACCAGTGGTACTCAGATAGATCTACACTAAAGTCTGGAGGAATTGTTGCAGTTAGTGAAATTACAGCATTAAGTGCTAAGCTGGATGCGTTGACAAAGAAAATAGACAGTATGGGTGTGCAGCCAGTGAATTCAGTTCAAACGGCTCTGTGTGATGTTTGTTTTGAAAATCACGCTATAAATTTCTGCCCATTACAGTAAAATCAATCAAATCCAGAGCAAGTCAACTTTGTGGGAAACAGACAGCAGGGTGGTCCATATTCACAAACATACAACCCAGAATGGAAAAACCACCCCAATTTTTCTTGGTCTAACAATCAGACTGTTCAGCTCCCACCTGGATTTCAGCAATAGCAACAGCAACAATCTCATAAAAACATATCCGAGAACATAGAAGTGTTAATTCAACCGGTCAAGAGTCGAAATGGAGAATTAATTAATCAAGCTGCTGAAATAAAAAAATTTGAAGAAACAGGTGGGAGAGCGGCAGCTAGCAGCTCAACAAGACAGCCAGGACAGTTACCGACTAATACTGAAACTAACCCTTGTGAGCATGTTAATGCAATAATAATAAGGAACGGAGTTCAGCTATCTGAAGTGACTGTAGAGGAATATGAAAAGCAGAAGAACCAAAAGAAAAATGTGGTGGAAGAGCAGAAAAGTGAAAAAGAGCAAGGGTCAACTTCAGAAACCTAAGAGAAAGTGGAAGAAGAAGTTCGAGTTCGACCTCCAGTCAAGGCATAGGTACCTCCAGTTCCATATCCACAAAGACTGAGAAAGCAAAATCTGGAGCAGCAATTTGGGAAATTTTTGGAGATTTTCAAGAAAATTACATATAAACATCCCTTTTGCAGAAGCTTTAGCCCAAATGCCCCTCTACCTGAAATTCACGAAATAGATGCTGTCAAACAAAAGGAAATTGGTTGATTATGAAACAGTAGCTCTTAGTGAGGAATGCAGTGCAATTATCCAAAAGAAGTTGCCACAGAAACTAACAGATCCAGGGAGTTCTCTATCCCTTGTACTATTGCTAAATTTACTTTTGATAATGTATTGTGTGATCTTGGTGCCAGTGTCAATTTAATGCCTTTGTCTGTGTACAGGAAATTAGGTTTGGGGGATCCCAAACCAACCAATATCACACTAAAGCTTGCCAACAGATCCATTCAGTACCCATATGGTATAGTGGAAAATGTGATAATAAAGGTTGAAAAATTCTTCTTCCTAGTCGACTTTGTGATCTTGGACATGGAAGAGGACGTTCAAATGCCCCTCATTCTTGGAAGGCCATTCCTAGCTACTGGAAGAGCCTTAATCGACATTGAAAAGGGAGAAATCATCTTTAAGGTCAAGAAGGAACAATCACTTTCAATATCAAGCCAAGGAAAGATCTTGAAGTTCTAAAAGAAAGTTGCTTCAAGGTGGAAGGAGTGATCCAGAATCCCGAAGAAAATGTGAAGTAAGGGATAAAACTTGAGAATGCTTCGATGTTACAAAGAGGGATTTTAGAAGCTAAAAAGGATTGGAATAACTGGAAGAAAGAGGAAAAACCTAATTTTTTTCAACAAACAGTTAAAAGTGAGGCTTTGAAATTCAAGAAAGTGAGAAAACGAATGGAGATATGCAAGGTAGGGAATTGCAAGCAATGCAAAGCTTCAAGAGGGTAATTCAAACCTCCATGATAAAGAAGTGCAAAAAGCCGAGCTTTAGACTTAAAACGGAGAGCTTGTTGGGAGGCAACCCAACCTTTCGTCCCTTTTATTTATTACGCTTTTGGTATTAATTTCTTTACTTGTTTTAGATATTTGCCTGGTAGGTAATTTGTTTAAGTGTTTCTCATGTTACATTTTAGGACACTTTTGCATGTTAGTCTATTGTTGCAACGTTAGGTATGTTTTTAATGTTGTATGTTTTCATTAGACTAGGTTCTTAATTGTCATCCCAACTCACACACACACTAGTTTGGATCATGAATTTAATGTTGGAACGTCATTGCATAAATCATGAAGTGATTAGGGGGGCTAAAAACGTTTTTGAAATCCAAAAAAAAAAAAAAAAATAGGAAAAAGTTTCATAAATGCCGGGAACTACGCGATAGCGTGCCAAGAGGCTCTAGCGATCGCGAGTTTGCATTAAAAAATCAACAGGTTTTAAAACCTTGAACCACGCGATCACTGGCTCTCTAGCTACGCGATCGCGTGGCTACACTGGTAACAAAACCGACTGTTTAAATGCTTCACTTAATACTTTCAACACAAATTCATTTTCTCTCCCCAAAATCACTCCAAAATTAATCTTTCATCTATCATGCATGTCATCAACACTTCATTGCACCAAATTCATTTCTATTTTCACATCCAAATCAATCAAAGGTATGAATTTCTTCACTTGAAACATAGTTAACTCAAATTTATGAAATCTTCTTTTAGTTTTTGAATAACTGAAATTATGAATTGTGAAGAATGTGCTTAGGTTAGTTGTTGGAGTTTGTGATTTGTGGTTTAGTAGACAAAAATTTCGGGTTCATTCATGCCTCCAAACCTATGCATACCCTTTAATTCTTGCAATGCACACCATGTGTTTGATGAAATGCCACAAAGAAAGTTTTGTACTAATTTAGAAATTCATTCGAGCATTTATCTTCATGACATGTTTATCAATATTTATGTGTGTAGTGCATGAGTTAGTTCACATCTTGGCATTAAAACCATTAAAACCATGTTTGCATCATGGCAGCCCCATTGCAAGGCCATTGTACCTAGAAAATGTCTCACGTCACCTACTTCTCCACAGTTTTTCATGACCCTATTGATCTTCGAATGAGCTGAATTTTTAATATGCTATCAACTATGCTGTGAACTTTAACATATCAAAAGATGGCTTGAAAAAATTTATATTTTTCTAGGCGGTGTCAAGGCTTGAATATGTGTGGTCGACCAATTTTGAAAATTCAAAATTTTGCTTTAACTTTAGTTTGGGAGAGTGGTACTGACCTTCCATTACTTCTTGTTGGTTTTTATGACTTCTAATGTTACTTATCTCTTATTTTCAAGGCAAACACCAACCAAGACACATCCAATCAAGTTGGTCAAAGCAAGAATAGGATCAAATTCATTCAACATCATTTCAAATGGAAGCATCAAGGCAGCAAAGTATCTCCATTTCACCTCGGAAGTTCTCGTTATCTCTTCTTTGTCTTGCATTACATTTATAAATCTTTTTGACAAACATTGAGGACAATGTTTCTTTCTAGTTTGGGGTGGAGAATTTAATTCATTCTATGTTTCCATTCGATTTTATTAGGATTCAAAAAAAAAATATTTAAAATTTTGTTGACATGTTTATTGCCCAGGATATAGCATGAATCAATTTGTGCTTAGGCTTGAAAATTGGACAACATGAAAGCATGAACTTATTTTGAACTAGTTATATTTTGTTAGATTCCATATTCATTGCGCACATAGCCAGTGTTGGATAATTGTTTGTGTGGGGGATTTTGTTCAATACATGTGGGGCAAAGTTTATGCAATTTCAACTTAGGAATGACTTGAAAATCCCTGAACTTAGATAATTAGACATCCCATCCCTAAATTAGAACCAATCATGCTCAAAGGAAAGTTTGGGGGTAGAATGGTTGGAATTTGTATGCATTGATGGGTTGGAGGTCTGTGGTACTTGATTTTGCACTTTAGTCATTACAGTTTGGTCAACGGGTATAAACCATTTCCAGCATAAAAACAGAAAAATGCTGAAGGTCTTATTCTGCTCTTCAAATGCCTTTTTCACTCGAGTAAGTAAGTCCGATGGGTTTTTCAAACCTGGTGCCCTAAAGCCAACTGGCTTGGGAGTCATCGACCTAAAGCTCGCTACAAGGGTCAATTAGAAAGCAAGTACGGATAGTGGATTGACACATAAGACATTAAAACATCTTTAACTTTTCTGTTTAAGCCTTTATGACTCGAGCAAGTACGTCTTAGAGGTTCTTTGAACCTGATACCCTAAAGCCAACTGGTTTGGGAGTTGCCGATCCGAAAGCCCGCTACAAGGGTCATATAGAAAGCAAATATGAAAAGTTCAGCACAAAGATGGTAAAAGGAAGGGACAATTAAAAGAAAAAAGTCGTCCATCAAAAAGAATATATAAATGCATGGTATAAGCTTAATTGACTAAGCTGTGGTGGTTGAGGTTGTAGAATTGGGGGCTGCTTTCTTTTGATTTGTTGTGCACGTATATTTCTGATTCTAACTGCCTTGTGTGGAAAAAGCAATGAAAAATGTTGAGAACTCACATAGATAAAAATCAGGGATGTGAGAGAAAAGTAGAAAGTGGTGATCATCCATGAGCGTTTAAAGGAATTTCATTAGAATACATAGATTTACCAGATGGGATTCAGGCTTGATTATGCATAATGAGCCACACAATGTTGAGCATATATTTTGCATAAGTATGCGCTTGACATTGGCTATTCACACACACACACACTTGAAAATCTGGTATGATATAACTAGAAATTATTTTGCATTTTTGTTCATAACTCTTGCTTAAAGCTTGAATTGAATGGACTATTGAGGCATTTGGTAAACATGTTGACACAACAAAAATAATTGCATATGGTTTTTTTAATTTGTTAGTTTAGTTTACATTGTTCGAGGACGAACAATAGTTCTAGTTTGGGCGTATTTGATAAGTGTATTTTATACGCTTATCTGTATATCTAAATTAGAAGAAATTACTGTCTTTTTAGGACATATGCTATTTAATTTATGTTTATTTGTTTACTTTGTAGAAAGTATCCCAAAAGGCGAAGAATGAAGAAATTAATGAAAAAATGACACAATTGGATGTTAATTGGAGCTAAATTGAGCAGATGGGGAGTGATAACATCAACAAGGAAACCTACATCGTGCCAAAGAGAAGAAATCAAAGGTTAGAGGTCCCAATTGAAGGAATTGAGAGCTTAAACGGGCAGATCGAGAATAATATAAAGCTCGGGGGACTATATCGCAACAATCAAAAGTTAAGAATCAAGGCGGCAATAAAAGGTAGGGACCAACTTACATGATCGCGAAAAGATGGAAATTTCACATCACGAGATCGCCATATGTCTATTGTGCGATCGCGCAAAGCCTCGAAATTTTAACCCGAGAGTTAAAGACCTTACCACGCGATCGCTAGGGTTTCCACCACGCGATCGCGCGGTTATCCGACTGGGCCGCAGATCATATTTTACTTGCGATTTTTAATAGGCTTTGGACTTTTTGACCTAGATTTTCTCCAAAACCTATATATACAACACAAGAGGCACGAGATCTGGACTTTTGCCTCTCCATAGAATGAGCCACAATTGAGAATTCAACATTAGATTTTTGCAGAATCAAGCATCGCAAATGGGCATGAATTGAAGATAATTGAATATTCAAAAATTGGTGCAAGATTTTCACTTTTTATATTATTTTCAATGAAAGTTTATCTTTATTGTTTTTATTCTTTATTAATCATGTGTAACTAAACTCCATGTTGGGATGAACGATGTAGCCTAGTCATATTATTTTAATTCCAAGTTCTTTTGTTTTAGTAATTTGTTGCTTGTATTGATTTACTATTGTGCTTAATGCTTGAATTGCTTGATTATCAATTCATGATATATTGACTTATTTCCATAATCCGAGATGTGAGTTAATAATTTAGAACGAGGTAATAAACTCGGTAATTGAATGAGAGATAGAGATATACTTTTGTTACTATTGCGGTCGTGTGTGAATTCTTGTGTGTTATGCATCTAGATAAGGAATATTTGGACCCTCTGTAGAGATACATGATTGACTTATTTAGGTAGAATTGATTTAAACTCGAGAGAGAAATTTCAATTTAAATTAGTGAATTCGACCGAATGCATATTTAGGAAATAAAACATAGAATTGGAATTGATTTAATTGGCTAGGTGAATTCGTGAATCCCAACTACCTTACAATCGTTTTTAAAACAAAAGCAAATTCCCAATTTAATTCTCTAGTTTTAGTATAAATTCTCAAACAAATTCTCTTTGTCTGCTCAAATAAAGTGTAGAATTAAAATATTTCGGTAATTAATAGCAGTCTCTGTGGGACGATAATCTGGACTCTTCGGTCCACTATATTACTTCTCACCACCCGTACACTTGCGGGGATATCTTGTATCGCGAGATATTGGTGAACACCACCAATTTCAAAATTTTCATCAGAATTTAATTTACGAATGTCTCTGACAATAGTCCTTTAAGATGGGGGATCAAATTGGGGACATGCAACCCTAAAGAAGAGTCTAAACCCACGAGCTTCAACAAACCTAAAAGGGAGTTCATCTATTATTATCATTTGTGCACATGCAACCCTACACTCCTCCTTACTACGACCAATAACTATAAGATTTCTTCACTGCCCTCTTTACGATCAAAATATAGGACTTTTTGCTTTCTATCCTACAATCTACCGGGATATTTGGGACAACGAAGAGTTAAATGGTCACTCAAAGTACTAGTCCCACAATTTTTAGTACCACAAGCATAATCAATACCACAGTAATTGCACTTGCACCTGAAGCATGGATCATCCTTTGGACCCATAGTGTGTAGTAATCCCAAATATAAGAAGGTGATCTACTATATTTTCTCTAACATCGTGTTGAGTGGCGTTGGACTCTGGTGTGCGTAGGAATGAAATGAAAGAATGGAGATGAAAAAAAGAGGGTAAGAGAATTAGGGCGACTGTGGCTGCTCGACTTTTGTTGCATTTTTTAACTCTTTTTTTTTTTTCTTATTCAAAAGTAACGGTTTGGCTTGAGTTGGGTTAATTCGGGTTTTTAACTGAAACCTGCAACCCAAATCAACCCGAGACAAATTTATATTTCCCAACCGGCAAATCAATCCAACCACTTGAAAAACCAAACCAACCCGGTTGGTTTGGATTGGGTCGGTCGATTTTGTCAGTTTGGTTTGATTTTTGCCCAGTCCTAAGTATAACCCATGTTTGATTGATGATAAAAAATAATTTATTTGAAATGAATAGTGATTTTTTAGTGAATGTATGATTAAAAAGTATAAAATTTTTTCGAGAAAAAATCATATATAGCTGGAATAAAAATTTCAATTCCAAATATACTATAAAAGTTGAACAAATACATAAATACTATATACTATATATAAAGATATCATATATACTTTCTCATATAATTAATCACATAAGCATATTATAATTGATGCTTTAAAAAAAAACCTTTAATTCCTTTTCAAAAATAGGCTTCTTTCAATAACTTCAATGCAATGCCATTTGTGGAGAAGCTAACGGTGGGCTCCCATTCAAATCATTTCCTTCCCGCAATCTACAACTGGGTTCCTATAACTATATCATTTTGGGAATTTCTATTTGATTTCATCTATTTCGCAATCAAAGGTAAATTAATGATCATGGACATGAATTCAAATATGATGCAACTTTTGTGTTTAACCTGATCCATCATAAACGTGTCACGTATTGATGTGTAATACATAGAATTCATCAATTGACTGATTTGAATTTCCTTTCTCTAAGCATTAACTTCACTAGTGTTTGTTTTTCGTGTTGATAAATTTCACCAAATGAAGGATCGCATTTGCATGTAGAGGTGTCAATCCGAGTGGTTCGGGCCGGGTCAGCCCGCCAATAAAAAATCCGGTAACGGCCCGCTTGAAAAAAGGCTCGCCCGCTACGGATTACGGGCTGGTTATGGGTCAGCCCGCAAATTTTGAACTACAATCCAGGCCCGTCCGTTGGCCCATCCGGGTCGAGCCCATACGGGTCGCGGTTTGTTCTGATTTGGCTTGTATGAACAAAAATATAGATTTTTTCATATTTATAACAAATTTTTTTGTCAAATTTCTAAATACAAAATGATTAAAATGATAAATTCATATTTATACCATAAAATATTTACATAAAATTTAAAATTATAATTTATGTTATATGAATTACTTCTAAATTTGCAAATTTAAATAAAATATAAACAAATAACAATTAAGTGATAAACGTATTTTTAATTACTATTATAAAAAAACGTTACCTTTTTAGCTATTAGGGAGAAAAAAAATAAGATTCTACTTTAAAAGTTGTATTAGAGTTTCTAGAAGAAGAGAGATTTTCAATGTTACCATATTTAATAAAACAATTTATTTTTATTTTTATTTTTATTTTTTTTTTACGGGCCAGCGGATTAACCGCGGCCTGCGAATGTTTGACTCGCAAAACCCGCGGTTCACAACTTCTTGACCCGTGAACCGCCCGCACTGGTCACGGGTCGGCCCGCGGTCCCGGGTCAATCCGGACCGATTTTCACTGGTCTAGTCGGCCCGTCCGTCTTGACACCTCTATTTGCATGCACTGGCGGATCCAGCTATGGGCGAGCCTATTCGGCCGCTCATGCTAGATCCGACCATATTTTCAAATTAATTAATTATTATTATTATTATTAAAAAAATGTAACAGTCTAGTAATGTATTTGATTGAAAGTTTAATGTGTTTGATTGATTTAATTTTCTAGGTGAAAAAAGTGGGAAATTTTTCAACTTTTATAGTTTGATTGTCATTATTTTTCATTAAAAATAAAGCAAAATTTAACTATTTTAATGTATATTTTTTAATTTTTTAACACATTTATACTTGATAATAATAATGTTACTTTTTTGAAAAAAAAAATCAATTAACAACAATAAAAAGGATCAAACGTGACGAAAATGGTAAAAAAATTTTCATAGAAAACAAAATTTCCTCCCTACTTGGAAAACGAATCCCTCCAAATTAAGAAAAATACCGAATTTCGAAACAAGTTGGAAAACAAATTCTATGAATAATTTAGGCAAACAAACAACGTAAAAGTTGAAAAATCACTTGAAAAATGTAAGACTATCAAACGCAGTCTTATATCCATTACCCATGTCGCCTGTTCAATCCATTTGATACTTTGAGAGCCAATTTGTTGAATGATCGTTTGCTGATTTACATAGAGCGCAAGAATTTTAAACTCATTGAGAATGAGATAATTTTACAATGCTTTCATAGTATGAGACCTTAGAGAATGCAGTTGTCTAAGTTTATAACTACGGAGTAGGGTTATATCATGTATTTTCCTACTATTTTTTTGTGTTGGACTATATTTCCATATTAAATGAAATTACGTTTTAAAGCATTTATATATTAGTAGAATTTTTAATAATTTTTTAATTAAAAAATATTTCACCATTGAGGGTCAACAGTCAAAGTGTCAAAATTCGCTCTAGTTCAACCACAATCCTGGATTAACCGCTGTTTCCATGGTTGTAATAATTTTAGCTCGGTGGTACCCTGAACCAAACCTCATTAGCGAAATCATTCAAATATAAGGTCAAGCTTCACATTCTAGATAAAGTTCCGGAACCTTGGTTCTATTACTGGAAACACAAAAGGCTAATTAGAGAGTTTAGCTACAAAATAATTTATTACTTGAACTATTTTCGAAATGATTGTAAAGTTAGTAATATGAAATTGGTTATGCCGCCTGTTGCAAGGAATTAACACCAAATACAAACTTTTTTTTTTTTGGGTCAAGTACAGAGATCTTTCGGAGCTTTTATATCCTATCTTACTACTTTCAGATACATTGAAATGTAGAAACCTAGCAGTGTGTAGTAAAGAATATGACATGTAATTTGAGTGTAGGATATCAGAACCATTGGACGTGTAACATGTTCAATGAACATTGTGTGGTATAATTAATTATAAATGAACATTGCACATTATGAATTTCTAAACAAATTAACGAGGTTACTATATGAATATGTGTTTTGAAACAAAGTATTCATGACTTCTACTTCATAATCATTGTATATGTCCATGCTTTGGTCTCTGAATTTTTTGTCATAACAATACAAGTCTGATGTTATTTGATTCATTTCACATGGAAATTAAACCACAATAGTCCTCCGTGACATTCTCTCTTTGTTGGACTTCATGTCTACTCCAATGCTTTCCTGCTCTTTCTTGGAAACAAGAGAAGACAAAATCGGAGAGGCTTGAAATTTGAGCGAGGAAAAAAAGATTTGATCAGAAGAAAATTTCAACTACCAATTTAAAACTCAATTAGATTAACAGAAAGCCCACAAGTTTCTGAACAATGGAAGTATTGATGCTAATTCTCCCCCACAAACTTGGCTAGCAATAAACCCACTAGAACTTCTAATTAGCCATGAAATATAATATCTGATCTTGGAACAAATGAAACTTTTGCCAAAAAATTATTATTATTTTCCTAACAAATATCTGTAAATGTGACTGATAGAAGCAACTGTTGCTGGCCGCAAGTGTACGGATCGCACAAGTAATAAAGTGGACAATGAGTCCGGATATCGTACCCACAAAGATTGTGTAAAATATATTTTAGACTACAAACCTTAACCGGAACTAGAAAGCTTTGATTTTAAGAATTTTATTTTAAAGACCAAACTAATGATTAAACTAAAGAAACAATGACAATTTGATTTAAAACTATAAAGAACAAACACGTTAGAATTATGAATTCATTTTAACCAAATCATCCATATTTTGACTAAATCATTTAAATACAATTTATTGGTTTTGAATATCCGTATTCCTAAAATTATTTAAGTCCCCTTTCGAGCGATGCATAAAAATCTTTTCCTAAATGTAAATTGACTTCTATGATAATTAAACAAATAGAAAAATATTAAAGGATAATTGACCACTCTCAAGGATAACACAAAGCATAGAAGGTATATTTTCATCCCTTATCGAACTTTGTGGTAATTAAATAACATCTAATGAATTTCTATTCTTTTGAACATAGAAAAAATCAAAACAACCACTCAAAAGTTGGCCAAACAATTACATGATAATAAAAGCACTATTTAATTGCATCATAATGAGTCAAAATATGGAATCAAATAGTTAAAACTCCATCATAATCATAACACTAAAAACCTAGCCTAGATATATAATTGAAAATAATTCACAAGAAGAATTGATAGATATCATTCTATTCATGTTCTTGATACTTGGTCTTCACTTGTGCCTTCGACTTTCTAAGGATTCCTCAACAATTGGACAGTGTTTTGGCATGTAATCAACAAGTTGGGAACCCTTCAAAACGTGTCCCAAGTCTAGTATATATAGATTTTCCCAATACTTAGGTCAAAATATGAGAAAATATGCTGAAAATGGTGAAAAAGCTCTGCTACGTGACCGCGTGCATGAAATCCATGCGATCACTTGCCTTTTAACAGTTTAGCCTTAGTTTGCCGCGGGTGCTGGCATGCGACCACCCGCGTCTACTCTATGCGACCGTGCGGTTCTCCGAGTATTAGGTAATTTCATTTTTTGAAGTGCTATAAGTTGGTCCTCATGGTTTTATTGCAAAGCAGGTCCTTCAACTTTCATTGTTACAGTTTGGTCCCTGAACTTCTGATTCCTTCCAAATTTAATTTATTCTCCGAATTTTCTTTCAATTAGGCCTTTGATTGACTTCATTAGCTCTTTATTTGCATACTTTAGTACTTTTATCATCTAAATAATTGACTTGATTTTGCTCCAATTCCTTTGTCATCTTTACTTGGGGACTATTTTTAAAATACAAACAAATAATAAAGAAATCAATAGCAAATATTCTTAAAAGAGCATGTGAAATCCTACTTTCATAATAGAAATAAGTGTATAAAATATACTTATCTATATACTACCTATAAAAGTCTCTTAAATGGGAGATTTTTTTTTACCCCTTTTAACCTTGAAACCTTGATTAGTTTTTATAATTACACATTAATCATTTCTTCATCATTATTATAATATTTTTTATTCATTTTTTATACTCAATTTGTTATGCCCAACTTTAATTTTATTTCTACATACTTTTAAGAATAGATCCAATTATTATAAAATCAATAAATTTACAATTATAACTCCCATAGAAAATGAATCTAATTAAGAATGAATATATAAGAATGAATCCAATTATACTATCATTTGATTCTCAGTAACAAATCCCATAGAAAATGAATATGCACAAGTTTTCATTTCTATTCCCCTCATCTCAAAGTTTTCCGTCATTTGTTTTTTTGATTGTCATATGGATTATTGATTTTTTTAACTACATCTTTTTCCCCCTTTTAATTTCGACTGTAATTTCATTTTTAATGTTATACATTTGGTATCTTTTTAAATTCTCAAGTTTTACAATGAACTCATCATTATGAGTTTTTTTAGTAGGTTGTTCTCATTAGTTGGATCAAAAGGACAACAAGGAATTAAATTATGTTGGTCATGATATTAATGTAAAAGTCTCAATCTCTATATTTTTTATTTAATTTTATAATTGCATTTTTTTATATTTAGTTGAAATTCAAATTATGTTGATTCTATTTTTGCTGAATCTTTGATTTTAAAGGGATTTGATTATGAAATCTTAATTATAGAGGTATGGTATTTGATATCGTATTTTTTGACGTAATAATACTGATTTGGTGAGTTTAGTAATTAGATTTAATATCGAAGGATTTGATATATAGTTTATGTTTAAATATTATATTTTTCACTTAATTTACTTATTTTGCTACATAGTTAAGCTACATGAGATAAAGCTTAATAAATATTCTATATCATAAAAAGTATCTAATTTGTTTGTCTATGAGTTTATAAGAATAAACAATTAATAATTAAAAAAATTCCAAAATGCAACACAACTTCGTACGCTGATTTTGTAATTTCCAGCTTTGCTAATTAGTGCAAGATTTGTTAGCTAATCCCAAATGATCACTACTTTTATCAAAAGATCTTAAGAACGCATGTCTAAATTATTATAGTGCATGGCGATACCACTCTAGTAACATCGCTTTTCCTCAATTTTTTACACATCACACTTCTCTAGTATTCTTGATGTCTAAATGCAAGTTCTATATGGCCATGCATGCGTCTTCTAATGATCTTTTGTTCTATATGTACTGAATATAATATGAAAATTTATGTGACTTGGTACAAGTCGATTGATGGATCTCATAATCCTGGTGACAAGAGTCTTGCAACTATAGAAGCTGTAAAAGAGGGGATAAGGGCCAGAGGTTTGAAAGGTATATTTTCACACACTCTCTCTCTCTCTATTCAATCCTCTTACAATCAAGATTTTCTTTGTCAATTGATCTGCATTATTAGTTTCTTAATTCATTGGGTCATTTTTATTATCTGATATATGTAATTGATTTATATCTCTTATCTAATAATTAAAAATCCGTGTTGACCAACGAATTATTCAAAGAAGATGACTAGAAATTGGTCCAATTACTACTCACTTTTTTGTCGAAACACACTAGCTATTCAAGATATATCAACTCAGCAGAAAGAGTTGGGGGATATGCCACTCAATTCTTATCCCTTAGAGACATGTTACTAGAACTGTTGTTCTAGGAGAATGTAATGGACTTGATCATGAATTTTATCACAGCATGCTGGCTATCTTCGTGACTATAACTGTCAAGATAACTTGGTTTTACTTGAGACTTTCTTTTACATATTTAAGGGTCAAGAGCCAAATTTAATTATTAAGATGTATTTAAATTTGAATCGAATAATGAATAGAGAGAAATCTGCTGACGTAGATACAAAAATGACTATTTTGGATTTTTAATGTCTTTTGGAATTAAAATAGAATTTGAGGTGATTATCAACATTGTTAAATAAAAATTTATAAAATTAATTAAGGAATAAATTAGGAATTATAAGGTACTAATATTGGCATACAAAATTTTTAGATTTTTAGTTAATGTAATTGAAAATGATGGGCTATAGCTGAATTATACATAAATGATAAATGAAGACATTTAAGAATGAAATTGCAAATTTAATTATAATATTTTCTAGGACACTTATTTTGAAAAATATTGGTTGATATTTTTTGTCATTGTGTAATTGATTAAAATATCGATACTCTACTTTTTATTGTATTCGATATTTATTAATTATTATCAGGGGCGAACCCATGTCTGTGGTTGAGTGCGGGAGAAAGAGTTCTGCGTAAAAAAATATTTCAAAGAAAATAACAACAATAATCGTACTCTTTTATAATATTCAATTTCTTTTTTAACCTAGTGGGGGCCTTGACCCTCATTGGTCCTTCATTAGATCCGCCCCTGATTATTATGTGTAGGTGGTTAACATTTCAAATAAAATCTCAATTCATGTTTAATTGGTCAAAACCGTTTGTAAATAAATTCAACTTTTTTTTATATACACACATCCAATAAAATCATAATATGTTCTCATCCTTGAAATATTTTTGCAGCATATTATATTCCAATTTCAATCATTTTTCAAATCATTCAATATTTGACATGAATAAATTTATCGTAATTTTCTTCTCAGGTCGTACATGAACTCAAAATAAATATGATTTGATTAAAATAAATTATTTAACATTTGAATAAATATATCTCACAATAATACTACAATATCACGTGCATCGCATGCGTTTATACTAGTTAGAAAAAAATTGCGAGAATTAGGTTTCTCACCACTACGATTATTGTTCTAGATAATGTAGCATTTCGCCATATAAATCTGAGACACACTTTGGGGTTTTTGGAGCGTTTTCGTGAGAGGTGATACGAAATAAATATGAAGACTCCGATTGGGGATTTTGAGCGTGATATATTCGATGGTATAGGGCGTGTTTGGTGGAGTGAAATTAGATACCATATTAACAAGGCTAAAACCCTGGAAGGGAGATGTAATTCTTCTCTTTTCTTATTTATACTAAAAATACTGGATTTCTAGTAGAAAAAGGTTGATATGTATTTTTTGAATATTTATTAAATAATATGTGGTGTAACTTTCACAATATTTTTTAGTTTATGTGATATTATTTTATTGATAAATGTGTATTTTAAAAGATGAGAGATAAAAATGCGTTAAAAATTTAAAAGAGGACCAATCCGAGGCAGATATGCTTGCTGGAGTTCCCTTTTCAGTGCTTCTCACCCTCTATATTCATCACGTGCCCTCAATTTTACAAAAAGCCTAACAATTTTCAAGTTTAAGCATTATTTCTAGACAGAGATTAATTAATTATTTTGTATTCTCATTTTCATATTTAAATTTGTCTTCCATGCTGTTTGTCTATAGGTTTCATTGCCGTAGTTCGAATGCTTGGCTAAAACATCGATAGAGATTGAAAAGATGTTCTAGATTTCCTTCGCTCAATCTATTTCTAGGTTTAGTTATTATTAATTCATTTCTTAAATCATTTATAATTATATTTTTGTACATTTTTCCTTTCCAGATCTCCTCAAATACTTAGTTGGGATTTGTAGTCATTTCGAATAAATCATCAATAAGTAATAATAATTCATTTGAATGAAAAAGTTATATTTTTTTGCTTTATAAGGGAATTAAAATAGGATTTTGAAATTTGAATAAGTGAAATACGCCTTCATACACAGATTTTTAAAATATAGTAGTTAAACAATTCAAAACTTTGAGGACTTAAAAAAATAAAATAAAAATCTTCCATAGCATATGCATACCAACTTTCATGAATATATTAGTGAATTAAGTTAGAAGATACTTATCACAGTCCAACTAAAAATAAAAAATAAAAATTAATAGATTCAAACTTAAAACTTTTCATCCATCTCTTTCCTTTGTTCCAATCATTTGAAGAAATTTTAATGAGTTCCTTTCATCCCCTATATAGATGTAAAGAAGCTATATTTATAAATAAATTAATGATTAAAAACTTATTGTTAATTCAATTTAAGGGTGAAAGTGAAAGTTTATATTATTTTTAACAATATTATTGTCCAAGTAAATTAGTGACTTATATGGAATGTTGATAAAAAAAAATGGTATTCAAAGAAGTGATATTGTAATCGCAACGTTATGCTTGAGTTATTCGGAGACATTATTTCATAAAAGACTTAATTCATATAATCTATTTTTATCAATTTAGTTCAAAAAGAGTGTAGCATCAAATTAATTACTCATGTCATTTATCATAAAGTGCAACACGTGTGCTTACCATTAGTTATTAAAAAAGTTGTGAAACTCAATTATCCGCTCAACTATTGAAAAAACACTCGAAAGATTTTCATTGATACAAGAAATGAAACATTAAAATGAAAGATTAAAATAAAATACAAATATTTTGAAGGTTTGGAATCGTGAAATGGAATAAGTTTTGCTCCAACAAAAAATGCCCCCTAGGTATTGATTACTTGTCGTTTCCCATTATTTATAAACCCATTTTGAACCACGCATTTAATCAATAAAATAATTTACGCATAAATTCAAAATTTATTTTTAATTTTTAACCACACATTCTCTCAAAAATCACTATTACTCAAACTCATTTGTTGTCAATAATGGGGCTCAAAGAAGGGCTGGACATGTGTACACCAACTCTTTCAGCAAAGACTTAAAGGGAAAGCCTCTTAACAATATGTTATGGAGAGTAGCAAAAATCACAATTGAGACTGATTTTTGGTTTTGGATGGAGGAGATGTAAAAGGTCAATCCAAAAGCATATGAATGGTTATTGAAGAGACACCCATCAGAATCAGGAAAGTCCCATTTCTTGACAAAGGTGAAGAGTGACATGCTTTTGAATAACCTTTGTGAATGTTTCAATAAAGTCATTTTGGATGAAAGGAAGAAATCCATCTTGACAATGCTAATCGACATTTAAATCAGCTTCATGAAAATGATTTGAATGAGAAGAGACAAAATGATGAAAACCAATAGACCATTGTGTCCTAAAATACTAAAGAAACTCAATAAAAGTATTGAAATGACAAATGAAAATGATTGTCTAGTGGAGCCTTCAAGTGGACCTCGTATTATGTGAGTTGTCCTTTGGTGAATTCGTTATTGATTTGACAGTGTGTTGATAAGCGTATTTTATACACTTATTTGTATGTCTAAATTAGGATTAATTATTGTCGTTTGGGAATATTTGCTATTTAATTTATGTTTATTTGTTTACTTTTCAGAAAATGTCCCAATTAAAGAAGAATGAAGCAATTAATGGAAAAATGACACGATTGGATGTTAATTGGAGCTAAATTGGACAAGTGAGGAGTTTGTGACAACAACCGGGAAACAAGCTTGGTGCTCAAGTGAACAAATCAGAGGTTGAAGGACCCAAGTGAAGGAATTGAGAGATTAAATGAGCAAATCGAGAAGAAGATAAAGTGTGGGGACTAAATTGCAACAATTGAAAGTTGAGGACTGAAGGTGCAATTAAAAGTCAAGGACAAACTTGCACAGTCGGAAGAAAGATGAAGTCGCGATCGCTGGTTACACACCAAGCGATCGCGAGATGGTTGTAAATTATAACCTGAGAGTTTTTTGGTCTTCCACGCGATCGCCGTCCATAAGCCTGCGCGATCGCGCGCTTGTCCGACTGGGTCGCAGATCAGATTTTTCTCGCGATTTTTGACAGACTTTGGGCTTTTTGACCTAGGTTTTCTCCAAAACCTATATATACAACATAAGAGGCACGAAATTCAGACCTTTGCCTCTCCAAAGAACGAGTCACAACTGAGAATTCAACATCAAATCCTTGGAGATTTCAACATCGCAGAGGGGCGTGAATTGAAAACAATTGAAGAATTGATAATTGGTGCAATCTTTCCATTCTTTATTTTGTTTTTCAATGAACATTTATTTTTACTGTTTTTGTTATTTCATGATGATGTGTAACTAATTTTAACGTTGGGATGAATGATGTAGCCTAGTTAATTATTTTAATGCCATATTCCTTCTTTTAACGCTTTAATGCATGTGTTGATTTATTATTGCGTTTAATGCGTGAATGAACTGGCCACTTATTCATGATTTCATGTGTTATTTCCATAATCCGAGAGGTGAGTTAATAACATAGATCTAGGTAATAAATCCGGTAATTGAACGAGAGATAGAGATATACTCTTGTAATTATTGCGGTCGTGTGTGAATTATTGTGTGTAATGCATCTAGTTAAGGAATATTCGGACCCGCTGTAGAGATACAAGGTTGACTTATTTATGTAGGATTGATTTAAACTCGAGAGAAGAATCTCAATTTAAATTAGTGAATTCGACCGAACACACAAATAGGAAATAAAACTGGAATTGGAATTGATTTAATTAGCTAGGTGAATTCGTGAATCCCAACTACTTTACAATCTTATTTGAAAACAAAACAATTTAACAATTCTTTTTAATTCATTAGTTACATTTCTTAATTCTAGATTTTTATTCTTAAAACGATTTTCATTTGTTCAAATAAAGCTAAGAACTGAAATATTTCGGTAATTAATAGCAGTCCTCGTGGGAACGATAATCCGGACTCTAAGGTCCACTTTATTACTTGATTACGATATCGTACACTTGCGATTTCAAACACAACAAGTTTTTGGCGCCGTTGTCGGGGACTATTTTTATATTAATATCGATACCCATTAGTTCTTATTTTACTTTGAACTTTATTTTGCTTATTTTTATTTTTATATTATTTTTTAGTTTTTGCTTTTAATTTTTGTTTTCTTTAATTTATGTTAAGAAGGACTAAGTCATTTGATTTACAGAAATTGAACGCACCTTTCGACAGAGGCGTAGACAACAGTTGGAAGCGAATCAAGAAACAGACTTAGCCATGACAGATAACATAATGCAAGATAATCAGGGAAATCAACAAAATCTACCAGCAGCTGTAAATGGACAGCAACAAAATCATGGAATGCGCATTTTGCGAGACTACATGGTTCCTCCTGTGGGGAACATTGGAACCTGCATAGTACCTCCTGCAATCCAAGCTAACAATTTTGAGATCAAAACCTCTTTGATCTCACTGATCCAAAACTCATGTGTTTTCCATGGATTGCCGACTGTAGATCCTCATGCACATCTTCGATCCTTTTTGGAATTGTGTGAAATACAGCGCATGAATGGAGTTTCAGAAGATGCTGTGAAATTGAAGTTATTTTCATTCTCTTTGGCAGACAAAGCTAAAGCTTGGTTCTACACTTTACCCCTACATACAATCACGACTTTTGAAATTATGAGTCAGAAATTTGTAGATAAATTTTTCCCACCTGGCCGCATGTCAAAGCTACGGCGTGAGATTTTATCATTCTGTCAACAGCCTGGGGAATCAATTTTTGAGGCTTGGGAAAGGTTCAACGAGCTCATCAGACAGTGTCCTACACATGGAATCACTGATTGGATACTAGTTCAAACATTCTACAATGGGCTGACAAATGAAAACAAGAAGTACGCCGACTCAGCAACTGGAGGATCAGTAATGGATATGACATATGAAGAAGCTTCTGAGATTTTTGAGAAGATGGCTGTGAACAGTTACCAGTGGTACTCAGATAGATCTACACCAAAGTCTGGAGGAATTGTTGCAGTTAATGAGATTACAGCATTAAATGCTAAGCTGGATGCCTAAACAAGGAAAATCGACAGTATGGGTGTGCAGCCAGTGAATTCAGTTCATACAACTTTGTGTGATTTTTGTTTTGAAAATCACGCGATAAATTTCTGCCCACTTCAACAAAATCAATCAAACCCAGAGAGAGTCAATTTCATGGGCAACAGGCAACAGGGTGGTCCTTATTCACAAACCTACAACCCAGAATGGAAGAACCACCCCAACTTCTCATGGTCTAATAATCAAAATGTTCAGCATCCGCCTGGATTTCAGCAACAGCAACTGCAACAGCGACAATCTTAGAAAAACATATCCGAAAACATAGAAGTGTTAATTCAGCTGGTCAAGAGTCAGAATGGTGAGATAATGAATCAAGCTGCTGAAATAAAAAAATTGAAGAAACAGATGGGAGAGCTGGCAGCAAGCAGTTCAATAAGGCAGCCTGGACAATTACCAAGCAACACTGAAATGAACCCTCGTGAGCATGTTAATGCAATAACAACCAGAAGCGGGGTTCAGTTATCCGAAGTGACTGCAGAGGAATATGAAAAGCAGAAGAGCCAAAAGAAAGATGAGGTGGAAGAGGAAAAAGGTGAAAAAGAACAGAGGTCGACTCCTGAAGTTCAAGAAAAAGTCGAAAAAGAAGTTCGAGTTCGACCACCAGTCAAAGCTTATGTGCCCCCAGTTCCTTATCCACAACGATTGATAAAGCATAAGTTGGAGCAGCAGTTTGGAAAATTTTTGGAAACATTCAAGAAACTGCACATAAATATTCCTTTTGCCGAAGCCTTGGCCCAAATGCCCCTCTACTTAAAGTTTATGAAGGAGATGCTGTCAAACAAAAGAAAGTTGGTTGATTTTGAGACAGTAGCACTGAGTGAGGAGTGCAGCGCCATACTTCAAAAAAAATTACCACAAAAATTGACTGATCCAGGGAGTTTCTCTATCCCTTGCACTATTGGTAATTTCACTTTTGATAATGTATTGTGTGACTTAGGGGCTAGTGTTAACCTAATGCCTTTGTCTGTATACAGGAAACTTGGTTTGGGGGAGCCTAAACCAACAAATATCACACTAAAGCTTGCTAACAGGTCTATACAGTATCCATATGGGATAGTGGAGAACGTGACTGTGAAAGTGGACAAGTTCTTCTTTCCAATTGACTTTGTGATCCTTGATATGGAGGAGGACTCTCAGATGCCCCTGATATTTGGAAGACCATTTCTTGCTACATGGCGAGCTCTCATAGACATCGAAAAATGGGAAATCATTTTTCGAGTCAAGCATGAACAAGTCAGTTTCAGCATCAAGCCAAGACAGGATCTCGAATATCTTAAGGAAAGTTGCTTCAAAGTGTTAGGAGTAATTCAGAAACCAGAAGAAAATGAGAAGTAAGGGATTAAGTTCGAGGAGGATCTAATCACAAAATATGAGTTCGTAAAGGAAAAAGATGGATGGAGGGACAAAAAGGAAGAAAAGCCGAACATCCCTCAACAATTGGCTAAAAGTGAGGCTTTGGAATTCAAGAAAGTGAGAAAACGAATGGAGATATGCAAGGCAGGGAATTGCAAGAAATGCAAAGTCTCAAGAGGATCATTCAAGCATCCATGATAAAGAAGTGCAAAAAGTCGAGCTTTAGACTTAAAACGGAGCGCTTGTTGGGAGGCAACCCGACCTTTCTTCCCTTTTATTTATTACGCTTTCATAATTTATTTATTTGCTGAATTTTAGATATATGCATGGTAGGAAAATTGTTTGGGTGTTTTGCATGTTCATGTTAAGGACACTTTTGCATATTAGTCTATTATTGCATATTTAGTAATGTTTTTTTAGATTTTGCATGTTTACATTAGGCTAGGTTTCTATCGTCATTCCAAACTCACACACACTAGTTTGAATCATAAAGTTAATGTTTGGAAAATCATCGCATCAATCATGAAGTGATTAGGGGGATAAAAACGATTTTGAAAATCAAAAATAGGAAAAATTTTCAGTACTGCTGTGTACTAAGCGATCGCGTGCCAATAGGCTTCGGCGATCGCGACTTTGGATTAAAAAAATCAACAGATTTTTAAACCTTGAACCACGCGATCGCTGGCACTCCAGCCAGGCGATCGCGAGGCTGTACTGAGAGTAAAATCGACAGTTTAAGTGTTGTGCCTCACGTTTTCAATTTCAAACATTATAAACTCGTTTTCTTTCCCCTAATCACCTCATATTTGATCTTACATTCTGTGTGCATGTCATCAACAACTAGTTGTATAAATATCATTGCTATTTCCCGCATCCAAATCAATCAAAGGTATGTAATTCTTCACTTGAAACATACTTTACTCAAATTTATGAAATTTTCTTTTAGATTTCGAATAATTGGAATTGTGAATTGTGAAGAAGGGGCTTAAGCTAGTTGTTGGAGTTTGTGATTTGTGGTTTAGTAGACAAAAACTTTTGGGTTCATTCATTCCTCCAACCCTATGCATATCCATTGATTTTTGCAATGCCCATATAGTGTTTGATGAAATGCCACAAAGACATTCTTGTACTAATTTTAGAGATTCTTCCGAGCATTTATCTTCATGACATGGTTATCATTGAGTAAGTGTGTTTAGTTCATGAATTAGTACACTACATGGCATGAAATCCATTAAAACAATGTTTGCACCATGACAGCCTCATTGCAAGGCCACTGCAGGCCATTGCACCTGAAAATCCACTCACGTCACCAACATTGCCATAGTTTTACATGACCCTATAGAACTCCAAATGACCTAAATTTTTAATATGTTGTAGACCATGCTGTGAACTTTAACATATCAAAATATGGTTCGGAAAAATTTGTGTTTTTCTAGGTTATATCAAGGCTTGAATATGTGTGGTCTACCATTGTTGAAAATTAAAAAATTGTGCTTTAACTTTAGTTTGGGGGTGTGGTACTGAACTTCTATTATTTCTTATTGGTGTTTATGACTTCTGATGTTAATTATTTCTTATTTGCAGGGAAAACACCAGTCAAAACACGCCAACCCAATTTGAACAATACAAACAAAGGGTCGATTCATACAATGCAGTGCTACAAGAAGCTTCAAAGAAATACATCCTCTACACTTGGGAAGTTCTCGTTCTCTTTTCTTTGTCTCGTTTTACATTGATGAATCTTTTTGACAAATATTGAGGACAATGTTTCTTTCTAGTTTGGGGGTGTAGAATTTCATTCATGTCAATTGCTTCCATACTTATTTAATATTCTCATTCAATTTCTATTGGATTTTTTTTTTTAAAAAAAAAAAAATTGAAACCTTTGTTAACATATTTATTGTCTGGGATATAGTATGAATCAATTTGTGCTTAGGTTTGAAAATTGGACAACATGAAAGCATGAACTTATTTTGAACTAGTTATGTTTTACTAGATTCATATTTATTGCGCACATAGCCAGTGTTGGATAATTGCTTGTGTAAGAGATTTTGTTTAATACATGTGGGGCAAAGTTTATGCAATGTAAACTTAGGAATGACTTGAAAATCCCTGAACTTAGATCATAAGATATCCCACCCCTAAATTAGAACCAATCATGCTAAAAGGCAAGTTTGGGGGGAAAATAGTTGGAATTTGTGTGTATTGACGGGTTGGAGGTCTGTGGTTCTTGGTTTTTCACTTTAGTCATTACAGTTTGGTCAACGGGTATAAACCATTTCCAGCATAAAAACAGAAAAATGCTGAAGGTCTTATTCTGCTCTTCAAATGCCTTTTTGACTCGAGTAAGTAAGTCCGAGGGATCTTTCAAACCTGGTGCCCTAAAGCCAACTGGCTTGGGAGTCATCGACCTAAAGCTCACTACAGGGGTCAATTAGAAAGCAAGTACGGAGAGCGGACTTACACATAAGACATTATAACATCTTTAACTTTTCTGTTTAAGCCTTTATGACTAGGGCAAGTACGTCTGAGGGGTTCTTTGAACCTGGTACCCTAAAGCCGTCTAGCTTGGGAGTTTCCGATCTGAAAGCCCGCTACAGGGGTCATATAGAAAGACAGTATGAAAAGTTCTGTACAAAGATGGTAAAAGACAGGGATATTAAAAGAAAAAGTCATCCAATATATATATATATATATATATTGCATGGTATAAGCTTTGTTGATTGAACTGTGGTGGTTGAGGTTTTAGAATTGGGGACTGCTTTCTTTTGATTCGTTGTGCATACATATT
The DNA here is from genome assembly GCA_963555705.1 of Ligustrum vulgare. Classification (NCBI taxonomy): domain Eukaryota; kingdom Viridiplantae; phylum Streptophyta; class Magnoliopsida; order Lamiales; family Oleaceae; genus Ligustrum; species Ligustrum vulgare. Next base: position 48,130,121 of record OY743180.1, read on the forward strand.
TCTGATTTTAACTACCTTGTGTGGAAAAAGCTAAGAATATTTTTAGAACCCACATAGATAAAAACCTGGGATGCGAGAGAAAAAGCAGAAAGTGGTGATCATCCATGAGCGTTGAAAGGAACTTTATTAGAAATCATGGATTGACCACATGGGATTCGGGCTGGATTATGCATAATGAGCCACACAGTGTTGAGTATACCTTTTGCATGAGTATGCGTTTGACATTGGTTATTAACACACACACACACTTAAAAATCTGGCAAATATAACTAGAAATTATTTTGCATTGTTGTTCATGACGCTTGCTTAAAGCTTAAATTGGTTTGGACTATGGAGGCATATGGTAAACATGTTGACACAACAAAAATATTTGTTCTCTTATTTTTTTGATTTTTGTAGTTTAGTTTATATTGTTCGAGGACGAACAATAATTCTAGTTTGGGGATATTTCATAAGCGTATTTTATACACTTATTTGTATGTCTAAATTAGGATTAATTATTGTCGTTTGGGAATATTTTCTATTTAATTTATGTTTATTTGTTTACTTTTCAGAAAATGTCCCAATTGAAGAAGAATGAAGCAATTAATGGAAAAATGACACGATTGGATGTTAATTGGAGCTAAATTGGACAAGTGAGGAGTTTGTGACAACAACCGGGAAACAAGCTTGGTGCTCAAGTGAACAAATCAGAGGTTGAAGGACCCAAGTGAAGGAATTGAGAGCTTAAATGAGCAAATCGAGAATAAGATAAAGTGTGGGGACTAAATTGCAACAATTGAAAGTTGAGGACTAACTTGCACAGCCGGAAGAAAGATGAAGTCTCGATCGCTGGTTACACACTAAGCAAACGCGAGATGGTTGTAAATTATAACCCGAGAGTTTTTGGGTCTTCCACGCGATCGCCGTTTATAAGCCTGCGCGATCGCGCGCTTGTCCGACTGGGCCACAGATCAGATTTTTCTCCCAATTTTTGACAGGCTTTGGGCTTTTTGACCTAGGTTTTCTCCAAAACCTATATATACAACCTAAGAGGCACGAAATTAAGACATTTGCCTCTCCAAAGAACGAGCCACAACTGAGAATTCAACATCAAACCATTGGAGATTTCAACATCGCGGAGGGGCGTGAATTGAAAACAATTGAAGAATTGATAATTGATGCAATCTTTCCATTCTTTATTTTGTTTTTCAATGAACGTTTATTTTTACTGTTTTTGTTATTTCATGATGATGTGTAACTAATTTTAACGTTGGGATGAACGATGTAGCCGAGTTAATTATTTTAATGACATATTCCTTCTTTTAACGTTTTAATGCATGTGTTGATTTATTATTGCGTTTAATGCGTGAATGAACTGGCCACTTATTCATGATTTCATGTGTTATTTCCATAATCCGAGAGGTGAGTTAATAACATAAATTTAGGTAATAAATCCGGTAATTGAACGAGAGATAGAGATATACTCTTGTAATTATTGCGGTCGTGTGTGAATTATTGTGTGTAATGCATCTAGTTAAGGAATATTCAGACCCGCTGTAGAGATACAAGGTTGACTTATTTAGGTAGGATTGATTTAAACTCGAGAGAGGAATCTCAATTTAAATTAGTGAATTCGACCGAACACACAAATAGGAAATAAAACTGGAATTGTAATTGATTTAATTAGTTAGGTGAATTCGTGAATCCCAACTACTTTACAATCTAATTTGAAAACAAAACAATTTAACAATTCTTTTTAATTCATTAGTTACATTTCTTAATTCTAGATTTTTATTCTTAAAACGATTTTCATTTGTTCAAATAAAGCTAAGAACTGAAATATTTCGGTAATTAATAGCAGTCCTCGTGGGAACGATAATCCGGACTCTAAGGTCCACTTTATTACTTAATTACGATATCGTACACTTGCGATTTCAAACACAACATGTGTACATGCACATGCACATGTAATAGGTATGAATTGTGTGACATCTCATGTTAGCTTATGTTTTTCACTACAAAGATGATTCGGTAAAGTTTGTGCATGAATGCTACAAGATTGCAACTTATTTGAATTGTTGCGACAATGTATTCTATCAAATCAATGGAAAGAAGTTGTGGGCCCCCGTTGATGTCTCCATCCAACCACGAGGCTGGTATGTTAACATTAATAAATTTTACCCATTAGTGGCGGACACAGACTTTTTACGGTACTGGGGCACGATTTGTATTAAATACAATTATTCTTTACGCATTTTCATACTTTAATAACGTTTCATAATTATATCATTGTCAATATTAAATACACATCCTTCTCAATATTTGCTACATCAAATTTGAGAGTGTCACTCATAACATCCCCAATATTATTCTCGACGTTGAGATATATCTTCAATTTTAACATCAGTTTCCTCATCAAGTTCCCCAACCCTTTCATTTCTAACATCATTTTCATTACTTTGCATATTAGAAGAAAACGTGGATTTACGCTTTAAATATTTTTCCAAAACTGATACAAACAAATAAATAATTGTAAACATATATTAACCAAAAAATCTCAAATAATCCAATATAATTTTAGGGAATCAGGTAATTACTATATTCAATAATCAACTGATTAAAAAAAAAAAAAAAGAGGTTGAATTTTTACTGGGGCACGTGCCCCCCCTATGTGGGTCCGCCCCTGTTACCCATGCCAAATGGAGCAAGTTTTGCTCCAACAAAAACTACCCCTAAAGTATTGATTGGTACATAAAGATGGCAATGAATTGGATACGGACCGGGTATACCAACCTCATATCCTACCCACTAAAGATTTATAACCTCCATACTCTACCCATTTAAGAATGACGGGTCAGGGGCGAGTCTGAAGTAGGTATGCTTCTATACCAATTTGAAATTCATTACTAATTATTTATTTATATTTATTATTTTTTTAAGGTTAGGTTGTTCTAGATTAACTTGAATCAGTTAAATATTTGGCTTTACATGAATTTGATTTAAATTTTTTTTTCTAGGTTGAAACTAAATATGCGAATTTGAACAAATTTTTTTAGGCGTTAATAAAGTCAATAGTTTAAACATATTAAGGTGTAGACGCTAACAATGTCAATAGATATTTGAGTTCTATTTTTTGTTTATTTATTATTTTTTTCACAATCATTTTTTTTTAAAATTCTATAATTTTTTAAAGAAAATAATGAGTATATATACGAGTCGAGTATGAGTATTGTAGTAAAACCCACACCCGACCCATACTCATGTCGGATATTGAAGTTTACCTCCATACCCTACCCACGAACCCATTTAATCAGGTAATCCCCGTCCATTTATGTCGAATCTCCAATAAATATCTGATCCGTGTATATTATTGTCATCCCTACTGGCACACTTGAACAAAATACTCATTATTCTAGGATTAAAATCATTGTTTATGCAACTTACCCCCTAACTCACTGAGATTTTATTTTATTTTATTATTAATTTTGTTTTGGCAAGTAGTAAACCTTGCTTTTTGTTTCAATAACACTCCGTTCTTTTACGTAATAATTATAATTTATAAATAACACAATTTCTCAAACTACTTTTTAATCACACATATTTTCACTTTCTAATTTTCAATCATTAATCTACCTAAAAAATATCAAAAATTCAAAAAATAAACGGTGACTCAAGCCGCCGAACACTCCGTAACTCGTGTCCTAAAGGATCACGAACATTTTGGCGGTTTGTCCCTTCAAATTCAAAATAATATTCATAATTTTCCCCTTTTCACAATTTTAAATAGTAAATTCTGAAAAAAAAATAAAAAAAAAGTAAATTTATTAGCAAAATTATGGATTGCGTAATTTGCATGTGTGGGGAAATTAAATTTGTTGTAATAAGAAAAAAAGAATACAAAGCTTCTTTTTGGCAAACTTGTTTAAAAACAAGTTTTTTAAAATACAATTTCTCAAATCACTTTTTAATTATACATATTTTTTCTCTTAATTTTTCAACCACATATTTTATTTCGAAAACATAAAAAAATATATTTAAAAAAAAAAAAAAAATTATAACAAACAGAGTTGCCGGTGTAAAAGATTGTAAATATTTCACAATTGTGGAAGACGCAACTTTTCAATAGACTATTTTAAACCACCGGTGACGCCACCACTCCCAACCGCCATCTTCAGCTTCTTATGCAACCCATTTTCCGATGACCCTGAAGACAAAGAACGACCAGGCGAGGAATCCGAGGATGATGTTCTTTTCGATGTAATCTTAACTGGCCCAGGCTCACCGGAGTTAATTCTAAGAGGAAAATTCAGCAATGCACGTGAGCCGCGTATACGATAAGCCGCCCTGTCGTAGGCTAATGCAGCATCCTCCGCCGTCTCATATGTCCCGAGCCACACACGGGCGCCGTTCTTTGCAGGGTCCCTTATCTCCGCCGCAAACTTTCCCCACGGCCGCCGCCGGACCCCTCTATAGTGCTTCCCCCTGGGTGGCGCCACTGGCTCAATATCCACTCTTAACGCCCTTTCTGGCGGCGCTATTTCCACTTTTACTGCCCTTTCTGGCGGCGATACCGTCGGAAAAGTCAAAATTTCAGACATTTCAAAGCTGATATCTGGCTCGCTCTTTACAATCACACTACTGGCGGTTTCGGAGATAGGCGGCGGCGGCAGCCACTCTAATGGAAATGGAGATTGAGAATCATCGAGCAAATGCCTTGTTATCGATTCAAGGACGGCAAGATCCTCATGATAATCACTATTTTCATATATCATCATTTTGTACTATAATTTCAACAAAAAAACCTTTAAATAAAATCCTTTCAACTTGTTCTGGGTTATATCGATGTTTTTGGAGAACTATAGCCGTACGGGTTTTATATATATATATATATAGGTTCAGTTTGAATCAAGGTTCATGCATTTTTCTACCATTCAAATTGCATAATATTATATGAATAAGTCAAAAAAGTTGGAATTTTTTGGTATATTTGTTGTTTCTTGGAACCTTCTTAAATCTTAAAAAAAGAAAGTTTAATTTAACAACGTGCAGAATTTCGTCATGTATTCAACAATGTTCATCATTTGGGATAAGTAGCCTCTTATCTTGACCGTTATTTTGTTATATTTTTAACAGATATATTTTATCATAAGCTTTTACAATTCAATAGCATATAAAAGTTAGCGTAAATTGATTTTTTTCAGATAAAATGGTTTCCAAGTAAATACATATTAGACAAACCCGACTGAAGTTTATTTTACATAATCCAAAATGTCATTCAATATTTTTAATTAAAATTTGAGGTAACCAAAAACCTCATAATGTACGGCATCTTTAATGGTTGGGTAGGTCATGGTGTATAGTGCATGAAAATATAGATACAAAAAATTCGTGAAACTCATTTTAATATCTCTTTTTTTCTTCTATCTCTTCCACTTTCTTCCAATTGTCTCCACTTTAGTCCTTCACAAGGTTCAAAATTGGACCTTATACTTGACTCATTCTTTTACTTTTTTTTTTATTATTAATATATTTGAATTTGTGTTAATCTCTCTTTTCCTTTTTCATTTTCCCCCCTCTTTTTTTGTACTTTCAACATTCATCCCATTTCTATAATTTAATCATAAAATAATACATCTCTTCATTTTTTCTTCCATCCAAGAACCTTGAACTTTCATATATCTATTAAAGATGCTCTAAACATTCCATTTGGTTGTGAACAAGTATGTCTCGGTCAGGGACATTTCGCTCAGCCGAGGACAAGTATGCCCTTGATCGAGGACCTTTCGCTCAACTAAGTATCAACTATGTACACTGATCATTGTGTCCCATTCAATCGTGATCTATCTTAGCTCACTTGCTCGATCGAGTACCTACAAAGTCATTCATTGCCGCAAAGGAGTTGTAACGATCACAGAGTAATGAGACACCATTGTCTATATTCCCGTTGCAATTTTAGGAGTGGATAATGACTCATGTCCTTCCCTTCTTAATGGTTCCAAGATCACATCAAATAAGTGGGTGTGCATGTAAATGGTGTAGAGGTCACAGTTGTTGACAAAATATGTTTTGTACATATTTTTATTAATTTTTGACTTCGTTAATTAAATAAATTCAAAATTTAAAGTGAGTAATTTGGAGAAGTCTAAGGAAATTTCTTGTGCTAACTAATTTGATAGATGGTTCGTGTTGAAGCAGAAGGTTGGCGCATTGGCTAGGTAACATCCCACTCATGAACTTAACTTATCAGTTATGTGGGGTTAATAAGAATAGAAGTCGCTCAACTTTCCATAAAGTTTTCACTGGATTATTGCCCCGAACATAATTCAGTTGGTTAAAATGTGAGAATGAGAAATTTAAGTTATGTTGACAATTGTAGGGAGTTCGAATATTACATATGGACGAAGTTTCTTGCAAGCCCAGTTAATCAACAAGTTCTCAACTTTACTCCAATGAGACACATCCCACGATTTACATCGTTTACAAATTTCTAAGGTAGGAGCTATTAAGGTTGGAATTCAACTTTTTTTTCACTGAATTACTAAATTGTTAAGTTTCCCTTTTAATTATTGAACTTTGTAATTTATAATCTCATACATCACTTACAAAAAAATTTGACGAATTACTGACAGGGCTAGCGAAATCTTCTAGGCCAGCATTTTTTAAAAAAAGAAAAAAAGAAAAGAAAAAAAGAAAAGAAAAACAATTCCAAGTCATGTATTCACACTTGATAATGCCTTGATAAGGTACTTCCAAAGTTATTAGATCCGCGAAGTGTAAAAATTTGAAAGATCGTGAGAGAGAATGAACACCGATTCAATACAAATTTGATATTGTTTAAATCGTATCCACTAATACAATGGACAAAATTTTAATTTGAATGAGCACTAAACTATCATTAAAATTTTCAGTAGACCACCGAACTTGTACTTAATAATTTGAAGAAAATATAGGAGCATGAAACTTTTTTAAATGTCTTCTGAAGGAAAAAAAAATTGAAAAGAAGCTACATGTTTTCTAAGGATAAAGACAAAATAAATAAATAAAAAAATCGACTCGCCCAAAGCCTAATGGGTACCCGATTTTAATGGTGCGAAAAAACTCGCTCCCATGAGAAGAAGGATGGGTTTGAAGCGAGATTGGGCGGTTTAAGCCGCCCCGCCCAGAATTATAATTATAAATATATAGAAAAACAAAAAGAAAAAATGCTAAAAAGATAAAAATAATTAAACGGAATGGTAAATGGGATGATCGAGTTGACTCATCTCGACATTAAATTCACGGTGCTCGGGACGGGTTTTGAATTAATTTTTTTGCTGGACAGAGCATGAAGCGGGGTTACCCACCCCGCTGCCATCTCTAATAGAAACTTTCTGTAAAATTATTTAAGAACTTGCGCTAGATATGATTCACTTATAGAGGTTGGATCTCCACAATGCATTAGCACAAGGAACATATCGGGCATTCGAGATTAAGTAATACACAAATAACACAACTCCTGCCCTATCATCCCTTATACCCATGAGATCGAGGATTTTATCCTCTAGGATTTTCTAGAACATCGAAGTATGCCTGGATTTCATTAGACTTTCCGTCGTCTGGGACTACCCAATGAGGCCAAAATGTGTGCATGGGCTTCTGAGGAGTGATGTTGTAGAACATCTTCCTTCACCCCTTGAGAGGGCTTGATTTCTTGTACATCCTAAATCTACCTCGATTAGATAAATAGACAAAATACATTGAGTGAAGGAGCTGTTTAAGATCGAATACCATTCTACAGAGGTCAAGGCAAGGTGTTATGGACAAATACCTATAGGTTGTAAAAAGGTAAATGAGCATCCCCAACCATTAGGCAATAATTGTCATGGACACATAGAATGCTCGACTAGAAATTCTCAGAAAAAAGGATGGATGGGCCACCTAAGTCCTTCTTTTAAGGCATCCCTGAAAACAAATATCTCTCCAACTCACGCTTGTACTACTCTATACTCAGGACAAGGTGCCCTACAATCACAATAGGGCATAAGCCTAAACTCCCTTACAATCTTGATCACTTTATACTTATTATACATGCATGAGAGCTTGGGGAATGTAAGGGGCCGGGTGTTCTCACCTTGACCCCGAGGTCGAGCATCAAAGGGAACATCCATCAGGATCAAATAATTACCTAAGTCCCTGAGGATATCACTCCCACTGTTACTGCTCCCGAAGCCCTGGACAATTTCCTCACTTGACATCTTAAAGGAAATACACTAACTTAATGCCTTGATCTCTTACCTTACAACCTGAACGGACAAAATCCTTTAAAAAATCCTTAGCTCGATCTTTTAGAGGATTGGAGATGATAATGTAAAAGAAAAGTTTGAGGCAAGAAATGGAGGGGGGGGGTATTTATAGGCGTAGACGGGAAGCTCAAGGGTCTTCAAATTTGAACTGTCAAATGACAGCACATGCCATCCATCTGAGGGCACATCACCAAACGTCGCATCATAACAGGGGCTTCACATCAACAACTCGACATTAACCTAGATCATTATTTGAAAACATGTACTATACCATCTTCGCAAACTTAATAGTGGGTGCACAGGGGGCCTTATGTGTACAAAAATGGCATACTTGATGCCATTATATGGCTTACCCGATGTCATTACCCCTGATCTTCACTGTTGGTCTGGAGGGGATATTGGATGCCTTGGGGATAACATGCTCGAAGTTTTAGCCCAATTACCTAACTCGAGCTCAACCACCATATAGTACTAGGGGTGGCAAACGGGGTTGGACAATTCGCGAGTTCATGAGTTCGGCTTGGTTCGGTTCGTTAAAAGTTCGGCTCGACTCGTGAAAAAGGGGACTTGGGCTTGGACCGGACAGAAAATTTGGGTATTGGATAGTTTGGGTTTGACTCGTTAAGTTCGTGGATCGGTTCATGAACTAGTCCAACAAACACCAAAACGGGGCGGAAATGGGCCGGCTCGTGAACCGGTGCCGGCCCGTTTTGGCTCGTGGGCGAGCCAAACGATCACAAAACCGTTTCAACCTTATTTTATTATTATTTTTTTCCTTTCTTTTTTTTTTTACCTATAAATACTTCTTTTTTTGTCTTTTTTTTTTTCACAATCTCACTCAACTCTCTCACTCTCTCTCCCAAGTCTAAAATCTCAATTGCAATATTCTACTTCTAGTTATATTCTAATTTCTATTGCTATAATATTTCACATACAATATTGTCTCAAATCTCATATTTCATTTTCATCTAAAAGTTTCCAAATCTATTATTTCTAATGACACACTCACAATCTGATGGTTATTCTTCTAGCCAATTTGTTGATGAATTTTTCGGTCTCAACGATATTCCAATTCCCGACAATTTGGTGGATTTGGAAAATGAGATCGAAGATATAGATACTAGAACTCCTCTTAATTTGGATGACATTATTGATAAAGATGTCACTGCTGCATATAGATCTGGCTCTACTAGCATGACGGCAGGCTCTAGCAGAAATTCGAAAAAATCGAATTGCAGGAATTTTTTCGATTTAATTGAAACAACGGCTAAAAATGCTGATAACAACCCGGTATTCAAAGCAAAATGTAAAATTTGCGGCCGACTTTTCTCTTGGTAGAAGGGTGGGGGCACAACATACCTCAACAGACATTGTAAATGATGTCGAAAACCTGACTCGATTCAAGCAAACCAATCAACTCTACAGTTTGGTCAATCAAGTCTAACCAATTGGGTCTTCATCCAAGATCTAGCGCATCAGGAAGGGATGGTAATGTTCGTATCGAGTGGTGAGTTTCTGCTTTCAATTGTAGAAAGTTTTCAATTCAAGGATTTCATTCAAAAGTATCTCCAGTCCAAGTACAAACCCGTTTCTAGAAATACTTTACGAGCTGATTGCATTACTAAATATTTTGAGAGAAAACAAAGTTTCATAGATGCTTTAAATAAATATAATGGTAACTTATCATTTACTTCGGACTTGTTGATTGACAATAATCATAGAGGTTACGTAGCTGTTACTTATCATTACATTGATGATATTTGGTTAATGAACAAAAGAATTATGACATTTAAAGTTATTGATTACTCACATAATGCAACAAATAGTTTCAATGTACTACTTGCAATTCTTATAAAATTTAATTGTGATAGAAAAGTTCGTAATTTTACACTAGATAATGCTTCTGTTAATAAAGCAATGATAGATAGATAAGCTAACCGCATGAATCCTGAATTTGATGGAGTCTTATTTCATGTTCATTGTGTGTGTCACATTTTAAACTTAATAGTTCAAGATGGTAAGTTTATAGAAAATCAATTGAAAAAAATTAGGTATGCTTGCAATTTCATTATGATAGCACATTCTAGAAAACAAGCTTTTGATGCACATTGTGCAGAAAATGGTATGCCAGCACGATCATTTGTTATAGATGTAGGTATACATGAAACTCAACTTATTTAATGATTGAACATTGTCAATGTTACGAGAATTTAATATGTGAATATTACAACGGTTGACACTCACACGGCCCAAATTTTGATTTGGGGGCTAATGATTGTGAACTTGTATTTCATATTAAAACTTTTTTGAAACTATTTTTATGATGCTACAAACGAATTATCCGGTGTTTATTATCCCACTAGTCCTTTAGTGTTGAAATATTTTTATTGCATTGCTAATAATTTTAACAAGTACAAAATATTTCCTATTTTTTCTGAAATCATTGTAGCAATGGAGACTAAGTTTAGAAAATATTGGAAAAATGTACTCACTTTATTTTCATTAACAACGATTATGGACCCTAGAATAAATTTGGAGGGGACTAAACACACCATAAATGCAATATCAAAGAAATTAACCTTTGGGACCCCCTTAACATGCATAGATTTAGAAAAATTTTATGTAACATGTACGAGATCAATGCCAATAGATCAGGTAAAAATGTTAGAAGAACTGCTCCCACCCCTAACGTGATATAAAATCAAGACAGTGATTTACATTCCTACCTTATGAATATGAAGGGAGCTTCTAATATACTTTCTAGTGGTTCTAGTTCTTCTAGTATCCCTAATAATTCAGATGAAATTTCGAGCGAGTTAGCTAGGTATTTCTCACACGACCTTTTTAACATGTTAGACGAGGACGAGAGAAATAATTTTGACATTCTTAAGCGGTGGAGACTAAACGAGCGTCAATACCCAATTGTTTCTATGATTGTACAAGATCTACTAGTACCTCCAGTATCAACTGTAGCATCGGAGGCTGCTTTTAGTGCAGGTGGTAGAGTATTATCTGAATATAGGTCAAGGCTTAAAGAAGACATATTGGATGCCTTAATGTGTTTGAAAGATTGACATTTTGCGGAGAAAAATGTTACAAGATAGGATAAGTGAAATTCTGATCGAGGAATTCGGAGAACAATCGTATTGGTAAGTAATTATTAATTATTATCCTTACAATTATACTATAATATATGCATTTTTCTTTCTCTATATTTTTAATTCTTTCTTTTAAATAAAAAAATTCTACCTATAACATTTTGTTTGTGTAGAATTTTAACTCCGCCTATAAGATATTAAATGTAGTCGGTCCCAAGCTCGGATTAAAAGAGGAGGGTTTAAGTTTTACATTTTCAATTATTTTAATATTAGTAGTAAAATATTAGCTGTTACAAAAAAAAAGGACGAACACGAGCCGGCTCTTTGGGAGACAAGCCCTGCTCGGCTCATCTCGTCTCGTCTCCCAAAATGAGCCGTGTCCGATTCGGCTCTTGGGCCGAACCAAACGCTAATTTCACGGGTGGATCGAGCCGGCCCGGATCGACCTATTTGACATCCCTACCATATACTCATTTGACGTACACAATTTAGTGTTTGGGCTTAATACCAATCATTGTGCTTAGTTGTGCCTTCAAAGCATCCCTTTGACAACCATCAATCATAGGGGGGACCCACAATTTTAGCAATCTTACAGTTATCCAATTACCGCACTCTTACAGAGCAGTGGGAATCTATTTCTTAATGTCCGTTTGATTGCAATGGTGGAATTTGGATGGAAAAAAAACGAATTTCAAGGAATTGAATTCCTGAGAATTGAAAGTTTAATGTGTTTGATTGATTTAATTTTCTAGGTAGAAAAGATGAGAAAATTTTCAACTGTTGTTATTTGATAGACATTATTTTTCGTGGCAAATAAAGTAAAATGTAGCTATTTTAATTATAAAAAAATACATTTTTATTTTATTTTTTCACACATTTGTACTTGATAATAATAATGTTAATTTTTGAAAAAATAAATAAATCAATTAACAACAACAAAATTGATCAAACGCGACATATGTGATTTGCCAAAAAACCAATTACATCTTCACTTTATAGAATTGGTTTTCTTTCGAGAATTAATCTAAGTGCACAATTATTTTGACAATGTAGATGACAATTTGGTGATGTGAAAGTGTTATTGTTGTTGATTTAAAAGATGATGTGATGTGTGGAAAACAAGGATTGCGCCACGTAGGCAAATTGTCATTCTCATTGTGAGTGTAGCAAAGTTATTTTTTCAAACTGTGGAATCGTACCATCACGTGCAAGGAGGAGGAATTAACTTTTGAATGCAAATTTCTTTTATCAAATAGCAACAATTGTGAAAATTGGGAAAACTTATTCCAATTCCATGGCAAAAAGTACCTTTCAAACACTACCTTAGATCTTACAAGTTTTCTATTCATCAATTCTCTGAATGAATAAGACATTCGAGTGACTAATCCTATTAGAAATGTACTACCCGTCCTTGCTCTCTCCTAATAAATCAAGTATGCAATTATTATTTCCAGTCTATAGCCTCACACTTGAATAATTCTATCTAATTTAAAATTCGAGGGCGACAAGGTCACATCTAGATGCATTTGTTTCAAGTATTGGAGAACCAACTCGTGCTTATTCGTTTGATCAAGTTCGAGAGATCACATGTGAAAATTTTGATAGCATCAGTATGAAAATAATGTTTATTGGTTAGAGTCCCGTGCATAATTATTGATGTATTTTCATGGATCATATATAAATTCGTTTCTTCATAAAAAATTCCAAAACGAACGAACTGTTAGAATTACTCTTTGACTGAATTCTCTTTGATCAACCCTCGGATGCAAAGACTGGAATATTTGACCATTGAATTTTGACCAAAGGCTTACAGTTTGACTTGTAAAATTTCAGGGTTCAATTATTAACCAAAACTGGAGTGCGATTACAACATTGACCCGACAGGCCGCACGTGCATCTAACCGTAAAGTTTGAGTCTATTTCATTAAACGACAACACCTGAACTGGTTCCCTAATTTTCTCGATCTAAAACTTGAATCCGAACGTGGACTCAAAATTTACTTTTAGGAAGAATCCAGTTCATGCAATTATCCATAAAATTGATAAAAATCATTAAAGAACGAAGCCTTCATCCTTGACATCGACTGGTCTTATACGGTGGGTTTGATACACCCATTTTTTTATTTTGATAATTGATACACCCATTTTTCACGAAAAATAAAAATGGTTTTCATTAAATTTCATTAGTGATTTGTTTCATTGCATTTTTATTGAAGGTAATCAGTTTTTCATATTTTCACGATTTTACTTGGAAACAAAGAATATATTTTCCTTGGAGGTTGAGAATTAATTTTTCATATTTACCACACTTTTGGAGCATTCACATTTGATGTGTTAAAGTATTTGTTAGTGCGAGATGTTAACTAATAGTCAATTTTTTATCTACATTGAATATGTTAATTTGTTTGCTAAAGATTTCTTTTTATCAACAAATTAACTTGCTTATTAAATTTAACTAACATTTTAACATCTCATGTGACACTTTTGTGTTAAAATTCTCCAATAGCGTAAATACATCTCATCCAACTCACTCACCCACTTAATCACTTATTTATTCTTTTTTTTTTTCCCTTCCTTTTTCTTAATTTTTTAATATCGATAATTTTTTTGTTGTTGATTTCATATTATATAATTTAATGAGATCTTCAAAATGAGTCTCATATTAATATATAAATTTTGTTATTTTAAAAATAAGTATTTATAATATTCTTAAACTTGACTAGAAATTAATACATTGTGGTAAATAATAAGTAGTTAACTTTAGCATGTATAGTGTCATTTTAACATTTATTTTTTTTTACCTACGTGACTAGCTAAATTTAACACATCCAGTACAGATGATTTTACTGTTAATTCCACTTTCAATCTAGCATACCTAAATTTCTTGAATTTCTTTTCACGACAAATAAGTTCTTGACAATTCAATCCCCTTCAACTTATTTTTTAACTCAAATTACATGCTTGCAATTAAATGAACTCTTATTTCTTATCTATTTTTGTGTTCACATGACAACATTTCATGGAACTATTTTTTGAAAAGTCAATAATTTCAGCTGGTCAAAGATTCTCTCTATTATTTTTTACTTTTAAAATAAGGGAAATTGAAATATTTAGTCCTTAAACGTTTGCCTCTGTGTGAAATGGATCTCTAACCTTTAATTTTTGACACTTTAGTCCTTAAACGTTGTATTCTTTGGCGCAACAGGTCCTTATGGTTCCCTTCCATTTCTTCTTTAAAAAAATTAAGAAAAGACTTAAACCCCCTTATACATAATTGTAGAAGTGTCCAGACGGACGGGCCAGCTAGACCCGTGAAAACCGGTCCGGATCGACTCGGGACCGCTGGCCGACCCGTGCGGACGGTTCACGGGTCAAGAAGGTGTGAACCGCGGGTTTCGCGGGCCGCTGTTAACCAGCTGGCCCGTGAAATAAAAAAAAAAATCATTTTTATAAAATATCGTAATATTGAAAAGAAAAAAAAAATTCTACAAACTCTAGTACTAGCACAATTTCTAAAGCTAAATCTTATTTTTCTCCCTAATAGTTAAGAAACGTAATGTTCTTTGATAATAGTAATTAGAAATGCATTTAGCATTTAGTTGTTATTTGTTTATATAAATTTAAATTCTATATAAATATTTTATGGTATAAATATGAATTTATCATTTTGTTCATCTCATATTTATAAATTTAACAAAAAATATATGTATTATAAATATGAAAAATTCTATATTTTTATTCATATTGGCCAAATTGGAACGATCCGCGACCCGCAACCCGCATGGGTTCGGCCCGGATAGGCCAGCGGGCGGGCCTGGGTTGTAGTTCAAAATTTGTGGGTCAGCCCAGAACCCGCAGCGGACGGGCTTTTTTTGACGCGGGCCGTTACCGGGCTCATATGTTGACGGGCTGACCCGGTCCGGACCACTCGGATTGACACCTCTACATAATTGGCGCAATTAGTTCCTAAACTTCAGATTTGGTGCTAAGTCTTTAACCTTTTAACTTTGTGTAAGTAGTCCATAAACTTTGGCATTATTTAGCGTAATAAGTCCATAACCTTTTAATTTGGTACTTAAAACCCTAAACATTGCATTATTTAGCACCACGTCCTTTTAGATGGTTTGCCTCCATTCCAACTTTAGAAATTCAATTTTATTTTTACGAAAAATATTAAACTACCCTTATATTAATAATAAATAAATAAGTCTCTGTTAGACAACTTAAAATTTTAGTTTCTTGCTTTTTCACAATCGATTCTACCATGTCAATTGAGTTTTCAATAAAGCAGTAGGGGTGGGCGTCGGTCGGGTTGGGTCGGTTTTTTGCCCAACCCGAACCCAACCCACCACGGTCGGGTTGATAAAAAATCAACCTAACCCAACCCAATTACGAATTCAAACCCAACCCACCAAATTTCGGTCGGGTTGGGCTTTGGCCCAATTAGTAAAATTTTTGAAAAAAAAAAAAAAAAAAAAAACTCATGAATCTATCTTTAATTCAAATCAATTATGTACACTACAATAACCAAAAGTACAATAAATTGAACATTTGCTAATAAAATTAAAATATGTTCAATAAATATTTAAATAAGTCAAGTTTCATTACTTAAAAAAAAAAAAAAAAAAATCTTTTTTTTTGGTGGGTCGGGTTGGGTCGGGTTGGGCACCCAACCCGCAACCCGACCCAACCCGAAATTTTTTTTAAAAAAAAAATCCAACCCAGCCCAATTTTCATGAAAAACCGACCCAAACCGATCGGGTTGGGTCGGTTTGGACGGGTTCGGCGGGTTGGGTCGGTTTTTGCCCAGCCCTATAAAGCAGTTTGTGATTACATTTTTCCTTCACAAATGAAGTACACATATTCGTACAATGAATGGTTTACTTGCTTAAGATTTTTAAATTGATAATTTAAGGTTCAAAATATAATGATTAGAAGGTAAAAATGCTTTATAAATAAGGGAATAATCCTATTGGATAATGGGTAATTGTAATTTTAATTTATTATTGAAGAAATAATAAAAAAACCTAAAACTCGGAATAAATTATTAATTTCTTGATTTCGTTTTTTTTTTCCTTTCAGTTTACTTTATTTTTCTTTTCTTTTTCTTTTATACGAGTTTACTTTAATTTTCACGTTTAATTTTAGAGAAATGCTATTCATACATAAAAATATATACATAATGTATATAATTGTTATAAATTATATAAATATATGTGAATGACCAATTACCATAATACTCTTGTAAATTTTATGTTATTATGATTGTGCCATTGATCACTCCTATAAATAGGGGCATATTGATTCATTCTAAATACACCTACAATGAGAATTCCCTCATTCTCTTGTTTTTCTATTTTGATGGTTTTACAACACATTATCAGCATGAGTGTCTAACCCATTGAGTAATACGACGAGAGTATGCTCTACAGTTGCATCTAAATGATGAACTCCCGTATCATAAACCTGATTATTATTAATCAACGTTTTCCTTTCCCAAATCAAATGCTTTTTGCTTTAGAAAATAACCCATATATTGTAGATTTGAAAACTTCAAGAAAGATGGAAACTTTACACCATTGTATGATCCAAAAAGTTCCATAAGAGGAAAGAAACATGGTCTTGATGTTGTTCATAAGAAAAATTGGAGAAATCGTACAATCCGAAACTTTTAAAGTAGATCTACGTAAAACTATACATCCAATCAACAATTGGAGGCCTGATTTGGAACCATGACGGCGAGACGCTTCTCCGGCGCTGGTGCGTGTAGACGACAGAGTCATCGGCGCGGCAGTGTGTGAGGCCTTTGAGGATCACGCACCGACGTCGGCAACACATGTGATGGAGCATGAGGATGTTTTCGGCGAAGGTGTCAAAAGACGGTTTGTTCATCTCTACATTTTGGATTTTTCTACAGTCTTATTTTTTTTTGTTTGATGCAGTTTTGGACATTTTTCGGTGGTCAAATGTGGTGGTTTCTTAAAAACTATTTTTAGAGCACTTCTGATGGGATTTTGAACTTTAGACCAAAAGTAAGTTTGTTCTAAATTAAATTTAAAATCTATTGACGGTTTCAATTTATTCATATGATCAATATATTAAAATATGGATGATTTTTCCCTTGATATTACGTTAAAGTATATTAATCGTAATTTAACGTATTTGATCAATCATGATTATTGATCTGATGATAAGTGCTAAAAGAATATATATTATCAATCATTTAACACTACTATGTGATCAATAAGATAAGGTACTAGTAATATAATTGTTACCATGTCATGATGTATTGAGTTATTGACTAAATACGACTCATTATCGTAACGGATTTGACTATTATGAATACCTTGAATGGATTTGGAGATATGGTTTGCTCACTTATGAAAGGTAATTACATCACTATTTAGAAACTACCTTTAATGTTGGTTCTACTAGTTTTAAATTATATTACGTTACCACCTATATGGTTGGTTTTATCAGTTTTAAATATACATATTACGTTATCACCTATATGGATGGTTTTACTAGTTTTAAATATTTATGCTCATCTAAATTTGATATATTATTGTTATTTGGTATTTCAATAAATGGTACTAGAAGTCACCACTAGAAAAAGGTTGTTGGGTTTTGATGAAAATATTTTATCAAACGGTACAGAAGTTACCAATATATATATTGAAAGGACGGATGAAAATGAATTATCCAACAAGAAAATGTTGATGTATGATAAGATAAGATAATATCACATGATAGGACGAACATGACTAATGTGAAAATAATCTCATCAATATTATGAGATAAATATTATATGATTGAAATAAACAGATTTGATAAATATCTGGAAAATTTTTTGTACAAGCACTTATGTACTCCAGAAGAAATAAAGATCATCATCTAAACATATTGAAATGATATTATTATTGCTCCTAAAGAAGCACAAAAGAGTCATACTGAAACATGTCAAGAAAATGGATACATGTAAAATACAAAAAGGGAAACATTTATAATCCTCAAAAGTAGAGGTGTGTCTCAAGAGTAAGAGTACTCTGTACTCTACCACCCCTAATCTTTTTGAGGTTCACAAGATTAAGTTTAAATATTTATAAAATCCTCAATATTAGATGTGTGTCTCAAGAGTAAGAATACTTCGTACTCTACCACCCCAGGTATTTTAGAGGTTCACAAGGTTAAATTTACATTAACCGAACTCCATTTTAGCTTGATGCCCCTTCCTTGCAACCAATCTTTAACTCATGCAGGATCTTGTATTGGAATATATGATTGTAACTTTTTCAGGAGTTCATCGATAGTGGGAGCAGAAATAATTATCTTCCTAGAAAATGGAGAGATGAATCCCTATTCTACAGCATAATTAAGAAATGTTAGTAGAGGTGGGCGTGGGTTGGGTTGGGTCGATTGTTTGCCCAACCCGAACCCAACCCACTAAAGTCGGGTTGATAAAAAATCAACCCAGCCCAACCAGATTTCGGTCGGGTTGGGTTGGGTTGGACGGGTTGGGCTTTGGCCCAATTAATAAAAAATATTGAAAAAAAAAAAAAAAAACTCATGAATCAATCTTTAACTCAAATCAATAATGTACACTACAATAACCTTAAATACAATAAATTGAGCACTTGCTAATAAAATTAAAATATGTTCAATTAATATTTAAATAAGTAAAGTTTCATTTAAAAAAAAAAAAAAAAAAAAACAGATTTTTTATTTGGGTTGGGTTGGGTCGGGTTTTTCACCTAACTCGCAACCCGACCCAACCCGACTAAAAAATTTAAACAAAATCCGAACACAATCCAATTTTCATGAAAAACCGACCCAAAACCGATCGAGTTGGATCGGTTTTGAAGGGTTTGGGCGGTTTATGCCCACCCCTAAATGTTAGTAAACCATCAAAGAAGTTGACATTTAAAAGCCCAATTGACTTATTATGGAGACCCAGCTGAGCCCATGAGGTAGTATTAAAGATTTCTACTAAAGTACTAAAACCTCTAGGCATGACAATAAAGGCATCAGAACCATATAATATGCAAGTTTTGCGTTCATGGATAGATAATGTCTGTACTTCATGCCCTAGTGTTTTGCCTGCGATATCAGCTAAAGGAACAGGTATAACACATTTCACTCTTGCTTTCTCTGTTTCAGCAGATTAAGAAACACAACACATCAATTCACTGCTACCCCCTCTATACACTAGATTGATATTTTTCTCCCCCAACTTCTTCCCTAGAAGCACTGATGCTTCTAGATATTCAAAGTCTTTCACGATTTTTGATCCAGAAAATACACAGATAGTTTTGATTTGTCGAAATTTTGATCCTTCCATCTTTTAAGAGTATAAGGAAGGAAAACTTATAAGAAAATGTTATTTTGGGATGCATTAAACTGCTAAATTATTTGAATTTTTAAACTCGAAAATATTCACTGTTTACTGCTCGTCTTTTGAAAAAGTTGTTATTTACTTTTGACTAAATGACACCATTTTTGATCATATCTCTGATAGCATATTTAATGCTCCATAATGAACACTCTTTCGGTGGTCTCTCAGTGACAGTCTGTTAATACGTGGAAAATGAAAATATAAAATATTTTGTTAAAATATATATATGTATGCATATATACACTATACTGATTTAACTTGTATCAATGTTGAATATCCAAAACGTCATTGCTTATAACAAATTAGCAAACAGGATCTTTTGATATTATATTGTTGAGACTATAACGATCTTTCTCATCGTTGAATTGAACCCATAAAGATAGTAGCTCACACTACACATACCCACAATGGTGCGTCTTAAGAGTCAGTCAAATATCATCAAAAGACTCCTTACTCAGTTCACCCTTAATGAAATCTATTTTATCATCTCGATTTCTGGATGAATATCTTACTGATTTACAACGGGTATCACGTGTCCATCGAGCACATTTGTAACAACCTTTCAAACTTTTTGCTCTTCTCTTTTTTGCAAAAGTACTCTTACCTAAACCCGGCATGTACTTAGAAAATGAATCTGGTAATTCACAAGATAATCGAAACTTTTGCTTCAATCAACCAACGAATACCTTCTGGGATATCTTGATCCATAAACAACCTCAATCTTTCAAGTCGAACTCGTTAAATCTTTTTCAAAACATTTACCAAAAGATTAGAGTAGAATTTTCGAATATTTGATAATATAACAGCCATTTTGATGGATCTAATATTCTTCCCAAATGATCAATTTAAATGCATTATTTAACACGTAAAAGAGTGATGGCTCCGCCTGTCATTGATTCCACCAAGAAAAGGGGAAATATTTGTAGTAAAAGATGGTAACACTGATTATTTTCTTGAGATTTTGTTCTAATCACCTTTTTAGATATAATAAATCAAGGTATACTAGTTATAAATCCGAACAAGTAAATATTGTATTGAACCGGAAGTTCATAAGTGAAATATATATTGTATTGAACCAGCAAGTTCATCGATATTGTATTGAACCAAATGTTCATACATAGAAGTGAAATTAAATCATATTGAACTAGAAGTTCTACAATGAATGGTTAGATAATCCCGATTAAAAGTTTCAAATTATTTTCTATGAGAATAACTTGTTTAGAAATTATTTATCATACACCAATATTCTATATATGTCAATATGATGAAGCAAGGATTAGCTCAAGAAACTTTATGATTTCTAAGGAGTGCGATACGTATACACTCCACCAAAACGCACTTAGATATATGATTGAGATTATAACCCTAATTATGGATGACATGTTTTGCTGATTTTTAGCTAATATAATACAAGATCTCTCAGCATTAGGGGGAGATTAAATGATTGATAATGCATGACACGCATAAAGCATGACTACGCCTGAAGCATAATGCAATTGATTCCAAAAACAGATATCTCTCAAATAATTGAGATGGTCCTTTAAGGTTAAATACTCATGATGGGTATATATTATATCTATGTTGAGATGAAAAGGAATCAAGAAATAAGTCGACTACATACATAACACAATTCTCTTGTGAAATTGAGGTTGATGAAATTCATAAAATTTTGGCCAAATGTAAAAATCCCAGAGTAGGGATTATTGTTATAGGACCTGAAGTCCAAACACTTAAATGTGTAAAGTCAGCAGTTATTTGTGTAAATGAAAAATATTACATAATCATAAAAGACGACTCTTTGTACACAAATTTCCCCCCCAAAGAAATGGCGTAATATATGATGAATGAGACTATAATCTAAAACACTAGCTTTAACTGTTTTGATATACCAATGAGTTAGATCAAAATGTATGATTCTCGTCTCAGTACTTTGGGAGTATTCTTTAATGTACCAACTGATCGGTGTACGTTAAGATTTCAAGTAAAATGATTATAGATTTTATGTCAAAATTGATATTTATTTCAATGATTGATTATACTTATGCATATTGTGATTTATAAGATGCAAGAACATATATGTATAATCACTGAAAAATTCATTATACCCAGAATAGTATCACTATAGAATAATACAAATGACCCCATGATATAATATGTTGAAATTGGAGTGTACCATTTTTGTAAATTATATTTGATACATGGGCAATTGATTATTCGCGAGAATTGAATTCGAAAATAAATATTTAATTATTTACCAGAAGTGAATTCAAAATGAATTTAATTATTCACCAGAAGTGAATTTGAAAATAAATAATGTTTAGTTATTCACTAGAAGTGAATTCTAGATATGATTATTCACTAGAAGTGAATCAATTTTGAATTTGAGAAATGCAATCGATCAATGAAACATTGCTTGATATAGTATGTTATGACATCATAAATGAGCTATGAACAATTTATATAAAGCTCATTATAAATGATAGGTCTGATGAAAAGATTCGAGATTGCATAAATATACTTGTGAGATTTCATGAAGGGAATAAATATACGTTCCACTCTTTTTCCCTTAGATGAGTTTAATGACGCAGCAGTTATGGGGCGTATTAATAAGAATAATGTACTCTTTTTTCTGTCGCTAAGGTTTTGTCCCACAGGATTTTCATAGCAAGGTTTTTGAGACATTATCAATGCTATTCATGAGCTATAATTCAACAATATGTTTTATGCTGGAATGATATCAACAAATGAAGAAAATCATAGACATCTTATGAAGAATGTTATGATATCAGCTACACACAAGGAGATTTTCATATATACATATTCCAGACAAGAGATGATATCAATGTTCAAGAAGTTCATGAATACTCGATTGCACACTTTATGGGAGAATCATGCTATACTCTTTTTCCTTCATCCAGGTTTTGTCCTATTAGGTTTTCTTGACAAGGTTTTAAAGAGGCAGCGGCTGTACTATTTTTCTGTGGTTCAGATTTTATCCCAGTGGGTTTTACTAACAAGGTTTTAACGAGGCATCACTTCAGAACTTCAAGCTTCAATACATGATTTGTTCTACTTATCATTTGATGTCATTTCGAACATTAGACTCAATGGTTCAGGATGGCCAACATCAAGGGGAGCAGCTGTACTCTTTTTCATTCGTTCAAGTTTTATCTTACTGGGTTTTTTTAGCAAGGTTTTAATGAGGCAGACAATTGCGTAATAGGTCATTCAAGGGGGAGTGTTATAAATAATTTAAATAAATGTGAATGACCAATTACAATTATACCCTTATAAACTTTATGTTGTTACTATTATGCCATTGATCATCCCTATAAATAGGGGTCTATTGATTCATTCTAAATACACCTACAATGAGAATTCCCTCATTATCTCTATATTCTCTTGTTCTTCTATTTTGATAGTTTAAGAGCAATAATGATAATAACGACAAAATATTGAATAGTGTTGTAAAACTATTATAAAACAATAGTGAATATAGAGAGAGAGGAGAGAATTCTTCTATTATTGAATTCTTATGAATGAATGAAATAAGGCTCCTATTTATAGGAGTGAACAATTGCACAATCGTAATATGTAAAATTTACAGAGGCATAAGAGTAATTTTCATTCAAACTTTACCTAACTTTTTAATATATTTATAGCACTCCCCCTTGAATGACATATTACTTTTCTCAATAAATCTCATTATTGAATTGGAATCTAACCAATCATTATAGAACTTCTGGTTCAACAAGATATTTCACTTGTACATATGTATGAGCTTCTGGTTTAATACAGTATTCATTTCATCAGTACGTATTTCTGTACATTTCAAATCAGTATACCTTTATTACTTTTATACCAAAAAAATCAGATACAATATCCAAGAAAATATCTCAATCTTGTCGCCAAATCTTCCCTTATATTGAAAAAGGTAATGACGCATTATCTCATTGTTCTTACCTTTTCAATAATTTATTCCATTATTTCTTGATGGAATCGATATCACTGACACGCGGAGCCATCGCTCTTTTTTACGCGTTGAATAATGCATTTAAATAGATGATTTGGGAAGAAGGCTAGATCCATAAAAAAATGGATATCATACTTTCAAATATTCGCAAATATTATTCCAATCTTTCAATAAATGATTTGAGAGAAATTTATCGAATTAGGCTCGAAAGATTGAGGTTGCTGATGGATCATGGCATCCCAGAAGATGTTCGCTGGTTGATTGAAGCAAAAGTTCGATTAGCTGGTGAATTACCAGATTCATTTTCTAAGCACAAGCCTGGCTTAGGTAAGAGTACTTTTGCAAATAAGCGAAGAGCAAAAAGATTAAATAGTTGCTACAAATGTACTCGATGGACATGTGATACCCGTTGTAAATCAATAGGATATTAATCCATAAATCGAGATGATAAGATAGACTTCATTAAGGGTGTACTGAGTAAGGAGTCATTGGATGATATCCAATTGACTCTTGAGACGCACCCTAGTGGGTATGTGCAGCGTGAGCTACTATCTTTATGGGCTAAATTCATCAGCGATAAAGAGCGTTATAGTCTCAAAAATATAATAGCAAAAGATCCTGTTTGCCAGGCTGTTATAAACAATGATGTTTTGGCTATGCAGCATTAATACAAGGTAAATCATTTGATATATATGCACATATAAAATATTTTTTCTGTTTCCTTCAACGAGTTTTGATAAAGGTTGGTTAAAAATATTAAATCACCGAAAGGTGAGTAGGGTGATTTTGTCAAAAGTAAATCTTCACTTTTCGAAATACGAGCAGTAAATAGTGAAGTTTTTCAAGTTTAAAAAGCCAATGATTTTCACATTTTCATGTATCCCAAAATATCATTTTCTCGTAAGTTTTTCCTTCCTTATTCTCTCAAAGATGGAAGGACCAAAACTTCGACAGAACAAAATTATCTGTGTATTTTGTAGATCAAAAGTACGGAAAGGTTTTGGGTATCTAGAAGCTGCAGTGGGTCTTGGAAAGAAATTGGGAGAGAAAGGTATCACTCTCGTGTATGGAGGAGGTAGCAGTGGATTGATGGGTTGTAGCAGTGATTGATGGGTTGTATGGAGGAGGTAGCAGTGGATTGATGAGTTGTATGGAGGAGGTAGCAGTAGAAATTGGGCTGATATCGCAGGAAAAACACGAGGGCATGAAGTACAAACCTTATCTATCCATGAACGCATAACTTGCATGTTATATGGTTCTGATGCCTTCATAGCCCTACCCGGGGGTTTTGGTACTTTAGAAGAAATCTTTAATATTACCTCATGGGCTCAACTAGATCTTCATACTAAGCATATTGGGCTTTTAAATATTAACAATTTCTTTGATGGTTTGTTAACATTTCTTGATTATGCTGTGGAACAGGGATTCATCTCTCCATTTTCTAGGAGAATCCTTATTTCTGCTCCTACTATCGAAGAACTATTGGATAAGTTGCAATCATATATTCCAATACAAGATCCAGCAGGAGTTAAGATAGATTGGTCACAAGGAAGGGGAATCAAGGGAAAATGGAGTCCGATTAATGTAAACTTATCTTTGTGAACCCTAGAATAGGTGGTGGTAGAGTACGGAGTATTCTCATTCTTGAGACACATCATAAATTTCTAGGATTTTATCAATGTTTTAATCTTGTGTACCTCAAAGATTTAAGGTGGTAGAGTATGGGGTATTCTTACACTTAAAACACATCTTTTTCTTTATTTCCTCAAAAGATCAGAGGTGGTAGGATACGGCTACTCCCGAAACACATCTCTAATTTTGAGGATCATAAATGTTTCCCCCTTTTGTATTTTGCATGTATGACTCGTTTATGCTTCTTCAGGAGCAATAATAATATCATTTCAGTATGTTTAGATGATAATTTTTACTTCTTCTGGAGTAAATATGTACTTCTTCTGGAATACATAAATGCTCGTGCAAGAACTTTCCCAGACATTTATCATCTAATATTCATCTCATAATACTGATAAGATTATTTTCACATTAGCCATATCCGTGCTATCATGTGATATTATCTTATCATACATCAACATTCTCTTGTTTAATAATTTTCATCCACCCTTTCAAATACAGATATTGGTAACTTCTGGTACCATTTGATGAAATATTTTTATCAACATTTACCGACTTTTGGTAATGATAACTTCTGGTATCATTTGATGAAATATCAAATAACAATAATATTATATATATATATATATATTAATAATAATAATACTGAGGTTATACCACCAAGTATATATGTTGACAACATCCTCTAATATGTTAGAATTAACCAACAACTGAGGTGTTTATTCAATTGATAGACCGACCATATAGGCGGTGTCAACATAATGAAATAATTAAACCGGCCATATAGGCGGTATCAACATAATGAAATAATTAAACCGGCCATATAGGCGGTATCAACATAATGAAATAATTACCTTTCATGAGCGAGTCATATCTTCAAATTCAGTCAAGGTATTCATAATAGTCCAATCCGTTACGATAATGAGTCATATCCAGTTAAGGTATAAATCCAGTCCATAATAACTCAATCCATCACGGTATGGCAACTATTATGTTACTTTTAAATCTTTTAATTTATCGTATTGATACTAAATAATTATACTAAATCCGTTATTCCCCGGCAACGGCGCCAAAAACTTGTTCGGTTGGAATCCCGCAAGTGTACGGGATCGTTGACAAGTAATAATTGTGATGAGTTGAGAGTATCGTTCCCACGAGGAATAATGTTTAGTCCTAATTACTAGTTTATCGTCGACTCAATTAATGAAAACAATTAAAATAAAAGGATGATTTTGTTTGTCTATCTATTCTAAAAATCTGTAATAAATAAAACTTAAATAAAAACAAATGTTTGGGAGTAAAATATGAATGGAGAGCATGTATTGGAATCCGAATCCACTTGTTATCACCTATCTCAATTCAACAATTCGAAGTTTAAATCATTCATGTGTTGCTTGACAATCGATAATTCACATGCAATTAAGTTTCTTTTCCAAGACAAATTAAATCTATTCTAAACATGAAACGAATCTATTCCTAGTCCGAATACGAATGTTTAGAATGCATTAAATCACACAATTATCAATTAGATTGCACATGTCATAGTGTTATTCCTAACATCTAGTGTTCATGTGTTGATCATGCAATGTTCAAACCTATTGTGACTTTTCCAAGACTACAACAAGTAACGATATATTTAATTGGTGGCCAATCAATCAAATAATAATAACAATAAAGCATGCAAAATCAATCAAGACAATACAAGAAATTATTATACTACTAGTTATCGAATTAGAATAAATTAATAACACGTTTCATCTTCATCCAATACAAAAGGGAGTTTAGCCTAACATATTAATTGATAAATTAAACACAAAGAATTGGAAAAACATCACCCGGTTAAATGCTAAAATTTTTCCAGCCGTGAAATTTTCTCTCTGTCCAATTCCAGCAGCTCCTTTGAATTTCTTTCACCAGTCGTTAACCTTGATTACTCCCACTTTTTCTCCTCAAGTCTGCTCTATTAATTTTCCAAGAAATTCTCTCCACCTGCCGACCACTTCTTCCACTTGATGCACTAATGCCCAGCCTCCACTACACCTCTATATTAACTCCCTTGATTTGTGTAGTCTCCTGTGTATATATATGTATCTTAATGAAGAATATAACCACTCAAGATTCTCCTCCAGCCTGCTCTATTAATTTTCTGTGCGGCTCCTCCCCTTCTCTGTATTTGCCGTGTGTGTATAATTATATCTTCAGTTCCACCCCTCTCTCGGCTGACCTACTTGTGTCGTGTGTATATTATATATATATATATATACCAATTAATTCAATGCCCAATTACACTAAGTAGGGTTATGTTTAAAGACTCAATTTCTCAAATAAATCAAATTGGTCCTTGTGTTTTTAATTGTGCAATACATGTCTCCATTTATGTCACTTCGAGTTCCTCAATTTTTGGAAGTTGCACTTGAGTCCCACTTTGTCCCTTTTTTGTACGGCTTTAGTCCATTTTTTCGTTTTGCATCCAAACGCATTCAAAATTGAATTTTTCCTAAAACAAACAAAATAAACATATAATGAGCAATATCATATTCTAAAACACTTACAATTGTCTAAATTTAAAGCCAAGATAAGTACGCAAAATGTACTTATCAAGCTTCTTATCAAGAAAAATCTTCATGTGTTGGCTTATGCGATTTACTCTGCTACTAAGGACTATTCTCCTCCTGACTCTATTTATTGATCCCTTTGCGAATTTTGGTGTCCGGAGACCAATACTTTTGTAATTTCCAGTGGAGATCAACAATACACTTTGGGATATACAAGAGATTACTTGACTTCCCATAAGAGGTGATAATTACGATGAGGTAATACTAAGTCTTTTGAAACTAAGGAACACGCTCCCCAAATCTTGTTTATTTTTGTTTAAGGCATTTTCACTAATTGTCGACAAGAAGAAGAGTGAAAGCGTACGCCACAATGACCGGATTAGTTTTTGGTTCAAAATTGACAATTATGTTCTGAATCCATGGAAAAGCAAGACCTTTAAGCATGCTATGGAAGAAAACTCATCTTTCAGAGATCAATCGGTAGCAAAAAATGAAATACAAAGACCTGTCCTTACAGAGAAATCATATGATATTCTGCATGGGGACATGAGTTATTGGAATTCTTCTTTATTTGTTGACGAATAAGAAGAATTGGACATAGCAGCCTATCTTTCCCTTTGGCTCTGCTGTTTTAATTTTTCTTCTAGAGATGATTCTTTCAGGGTAGAAACTTTTATAGTAGCTCCTAGAATGACTATAAAATTGACTTACAGCTTGGCCCCTCCAATCTTAGCTTGCATTTATAGAGGACTTAAGGAGATAACAAATTGCACAACTGGTCATGACATTGTATCTGTCAAATATACATTACTTGGACATTTTCTGTATGCCTGGCTACAACTGATTTTGTTTGGGGCATCTATAACAACATTGACATGAACATCTATATTCGATGATATGCCAGGACTTCAAATGATTTCCAACATTAGGAGGCAGATGCATTTGATTTTCAAGAACTTATTCATGGAAGAATGGACTCTAATGATTTTTCATATGAAATCCTATCCATCTGCCTCATGGTGGTATACGCACAGATAACAGTGAGAGGTCTATAGAGACTTCAGAGTTCATGATGAGTATCATACTAGGGTTCATTTCTTATTGTCATGGTAATAATTTGTTCATTCTTGAGGTCTATAATCCACACATATTTGCAAGGTAATAAGGTTTAGGTAAACCATTCTTGGCTCACTCTTCTTCGAATTTCCCTTTTTTGTAAGATTTCTAAAATTTCTTGAAGGATTAGATTATTCTATGATTCCTAACAATTTAGCTGATCAGACTGGTGAGAAATGCCAAGTAATTGATGCACTTGATATAATTTATGAAGTTCATGGTTTTCAAAAGTCTCATTACAAGTACCCGATCACTATTAATAATGGTGTCATATGACCTTATCTGGATGATCTTGATGATGAAGTGGATTCCGAGGCTTTAAAAGGTTAGCATTTTAGAGATTGGATAGGCTACTTCGATTATCCTACCTACATCGGCATTATTCGTCCCATACCCGAAGATAAATAATTGTGAGATAACACTAATTCGTTCTTCCATATCTTTGGTCCTCTATATAGATTTACTGAAGAATATTGTTTCTTTAAGAATGTTCTACAAGAAGGCACAACTAATTTCCCATGGACATTGTCTATGGAAGCTTAGACGCATGCTTTTTCCAACATTTGGACTTGGTGGAATTACAACAAGTCAACTCTTTTGAACGTAATAACCAATCAATTCAACCCAGACCCAATGCCTTTGATGAAATATATGGATACATTTCTTGGAGAAGTTGACACTTATGTTGCTAAAAGACATCAATACTTCTGTGGTTTGACTGTAGAAGAAAAGGCTAAACAATTGAAATATCTTGATAAACAGATAGTAGTAGGGAATACCACATGTTCTTCTTTGGAACCTTGTATTAGACAATTGAATATCAAGCTAGATAGACTTTTTGATGAACTCCAGTTCGCTTGGGACAAAGAGGACAACATTGAGCAAGCGTAGATTAGAGATGCCTCCATTGCAAACTCCATTGACCAAGTAAGGCTCTTGAAGACAACTTGCAGTTGATGGACAACAATTGATTGAGATATTCTTCTTCTTCTTCTTCTTCTTTTTGGCTATATTGTACGAACTTTGATTCATCAACATCTTTCTGTATTGGACTTTTCTCTTTCATCTCTCTTGTACATTTTTTTTGCAAAGAAAGGTTAATATAAGAAAAATAGAAAGGGTTTAATGATTTTGAATGGACTTGAATTTATATTTCCATTGAAGCTACCTACGTACCCAAAATGGATCTAGTAAAAACGTAGTTCATTATAATACCATTTTTTTTGTTTATAGGGCCATTCTCATTTTATCCTCTTGGGGGGCTAGAAGTAGTACATTTAGATACAACGAAAAATTATAAAGAACTTTAAGTATAAGAACACTTCAAGAATTTTCCAATGATAGGTCCAGTTTGCAGTCCATCTTTGTCAATGACCTTGTATGCTCCATTGGTGCATGTGAGTAACAAGAAATGGACCATCCTATTTAGGTTAAAACTTGCTCCCAATTTTCTTGTGATTATGATTGATCTGCATACTGAAGGTACCATATTTCTTAGGGGTGTAAACGGTTTGGTTTGGGCGGTTTTTGATAATTTCTCAAACCAAATCATTTAAAGTGGTTTGACGTTTTTTCAACCCAAACCAAACCATTTCATTTTCAAAACCAAACCAAACCAAACCATTTTTTGCGGTTTGGTGCGGTTTTAAACCGCGGTTTGCAATGAAATTAAAATAATACATGTAGTTCGTGCTAAAATAAATATTGAAATAGACTTTTGAATTAAGACATCAAAATTAATTATAAATTACCCAACAACAATACAACATTATAGATTTAAGACTAACAAAATTAAAACATATGGGCAAACAACTTTTAAGATAGATACAAAGGCACAATCACAAACAAATTACCACAATAATATAAAAACAACCTAATAGATAACACAAAAGTAAAAACTAGTGATCACAACATTACAAAATAGATTTAGTGATTCCAAAATGGACACAAAATAAACAACTTCCATTACAATTATAAAATGTTTAGACCAATGATAGCTTCCTTTGACATTGTGTAATGCTCCAGCGCTTCAATTTTTGATACCATGTCTCCCTACATTTTACATACCAAAAAAAATTATATTACAGTTGACTAGCAACCAAAGAGAAGCACAAAACATAGAATTGAACTAGCTAAAGTATACTAACCTGTCACATTCTAGTTCAATTTTTTATTGGTGCAATATTTCTGCTACTACACATGATTCATCTTCATGCCAAAAAAATAAAAATAAAACAAGAACAAATGAATTCATTAGTTCCAACAAAAATGAAATGCATAAAATTGAGTAAATGTATTGAAAAGTAAATATCATATTACCTTCAACTGCTCTCTCGGAGTCATCGAATGCCTGAACCTCCTCCAAATATTGACGCAGCACTATTGGTTCTTTGTTGCTATGCATCCAATTCTTCGTGCAAATGAGTGCCTCAACCATCTTTGGACCCAACGAACTCCTAAAAGAATCCAGAATTCGACCGCTCGTGGAGAAAGCTGATTCAGAAGCTACTGTAGATATCTGAATGGCGAAGACATCTTTGGAAATTTGGGAGATAATCTTGTACTTATGAGCATTCAATTTCCACCAAAGCAGTATGTCAAACGGCTCATCAGTCAAATGTTCACAACGATCATTCAAGTAATCCACCAAATCATTCTTCTCAACTTGAGCTTCCCGCAAGAGTCTTGCTTTAAAAATTGAAGAAATTGGCCTAGAACTACATGCACGTAGTGATGAAGTTGGACTACTAGTTTGAGCTGCTTCATTACATTGAGTACTAAGTGGAGCCATCATGTCCCTATACCACTCATATAACCTATGAAGTGTGCTTTCAACCTTATTTAACAACATCTTTGCGATCTCCACATCGTATATAAGTTCAAATCCAACTTTAAGCAATTCCAACTTGCATCTTGGGTCAAGGACGGTTGCAATGAACAATAATTGATTGAACTTCTCAAGATTGCCCCAATACTTATCAGATTTCCTTCGCATACTTATTGCCATAGAACCCATCAAACTAGTTGGCTCTTTTGCCAATTCATTCAACTCTCCATGAATTTCACATATTTCTTGAAAGAAAGTGTTGGAAGTTACATATAAAGAGCCACTAATTTTTAATGTCATATCATAGAATGTCTTCAAAAACCCAATAAACACCTCTGCTTTATCCCAATCCTCATGTGTAGGAGGTCCATCTATACTACTCCCATCAGATCTATCCTCCTCAAAGTACCTAGTATAGTTTGCATCACCTTTTAAAACATCAAATGCCTTTCTAAATTTGGTGGCAGCTTGCAACATCATGTAGGTGGAATTCCATCTAGTTGTCACATCCAAACACAATAAACCCCGAGATACAATATTTGCATCTTTGCAACTCTCTCGAAATGCTTTTAGCCTAGCTGGGGAAGACCTAACATACCTAACGGCATTACGAATAGATGAAATGGCATGACTAATCTCTTTTAGACCATCACGAACAATGAGATTGAGAATGTGAGCACAACAACGCATGTGAAGCATCTCCCCACCAAGAACTAAACCGTTCTTCTTCTCATGAAAACAACCTTTGAGTTTCATTATTGCTACATCATTGGATGAAGCATTATCCACAGTCACGCAAAAGATCTTATCAATTCCCCAATCATGAAGGCAAGAAATCAACTCATTTGCTACCATGTCACCCTTATGGCTTGGGACTTGAATGAAGCTTATGATTCTTTTTTGCAATCTCCAATCATCATCAACCCAATGAGCAGTCAAACACAAGTAACTAAGATTTTGTATTGATGTCCAACAGTCAGTAGTCAAAGACACTCTATGTTTACTCAACCAATTCCTTAATTTTTTCTTCTCCTCAAGAAAAAGTGATATATATCTCTAGCTACTGTCACCCTTGAAGGAAATACAAATGTTGGGAAAAAATATCTTGTAAAAGATTGAAAACCTTCATCCTCAACATGTCGAAATGGTAACTCAGATAATATGAAGTACTTAGTAATTTGTTCTCTAACCTCTTTTTGAGTAAACATGATTGTATGTACACCATTATCACCATCATCAATTTTTGACTTACTACAAAAATTCAGTGTCTTTTGTTTTTTGTCCTGAAACCTAAACGGATACTTCTTGCACAACCCCTCTATATGATTTCTCAGTGTACTAGTGCCAATATTTTTAGAATGATACTTATACACCTGTCCACAATAAATACATTCTACATTCCCATCATCCTGCTGATTAAAGTGAACCCAAATTTCAGACCTTTTATGCCCCTCATGAGCCTTCTTTTTTCCACTATCATCCACACTTTCAATCTTAATTTGTCTAATATCGTCATTGTCATGATCACTGTGTATTTCTAAAATGGGATCCATTCTTCTAAACTGTAAAATATGTCCATAATAAGAGTCATTAGTGAAAAGAAAGGTATACGGTATATCCAAATAGCATCAAAAGAAGAAGAGATGCTGGACAAAAATAGCTTTATGTTCCAAATTTTCAGTACCAAACGTGATAAGGTAGACTCCACAACTAAATCAGATTGCATAAAGACCAATATAATCATAGAACTAAACTATCAGCCCTTTGTTCATTTAAAATGTCATTTGTTAATGTTAACCAACTCATTTACAAGCTAAAATTTAGAACGATCATGGGAATTCATGATCAACAGCTTGACTTATGCAAATTTTTCATATTAAAAGTGCTAATTATCTCATCCAAAACATTAATTCCAGTCACGTTCATTCAAGGAAAAAGCAATACCTAAATTAAGCTAAATTTAAAAATATAGAATTACTTATAAGGTAAAAATCAATAATATACTGAAAATTGTACCGCTCTAACAGATGGGGAAGTTCTGGGATCAACAATATCTTCACGGAATCTATTCCCACTCCCCGATGCATCGTCCATTTTCATAAACCCTCCCCTTCCTAAGCTACCTTGTTCCAAGCTTAATCCTAATGGAAAGCCATCGCTAGCAGCCACGCCACCGTGATGGAATGTTTATTTTCAATTGACGATGGATAAAAAATTAAAGGTGAGAAAATGTAACAATGAGAATGATATTTACTTACCGGCGATGACGAGTGAAGAACGTAGTCGGCGATGACGAGTGAAGAACGCAGAACACAGGGAGAGAAAGCTAGGTCTTCTCTTCTGAGCACTATGCAGCGTCTGAGAGAAGTGGAATTGGATGATCAACAAGAAAGTCTTCCAAAATTTGTCCTTTGGTGACCTTTCAAAGAATAAATTTAATGTCAAACTCTGAAAATAGAAGTTTCCATTTTACTATCCTTCCAGAAAGAATAGGTCTGGACATTATGTACTTTAATGGATCCACCTTTGAGACAAGATTAATAATGTACACTAACATATAGTGCCTCAATTTCTTAGCTACGAAAATCAATGTCAAGCACATTTTCTCAATTGGTGAGTACTTCAATTAAGTACCTATCAATGTCCGACTTAGGTAATAGTGTGCAGTCTTATTTCTTCTCATTGTTGTTTTGGCAAGAAGAGCACCTAAAGAATATTCTTGAGCTGTAACATAGATGGTCATTGGCTTTCTCGGAGTTGGAGCTATAAGAACTGGTAGATGAGATAGATATTTCTTAATACTTTGAAAAGCATTTCGACATACATCGTTCTATTCAAATGACACGTCTTTCTTTACCAACTTGTTGAATGGATGACAATGCTCAATAAGATTAGAAATTAATATTTGAATATATGCCAACCCTCCTTGAAGACTTTTGATGTGATCCAAAGTAGGCGTCGAAAGGAGAAGTCGAGCTACTGGCAATACGACAGTGATCTACGAGAGAAACAGAACCAAGTTTCGTTTTGGAGTCGAGCTGGGAAGGCGAATGGATCGAGCCTAAT
The DNA here is from genome assembly GCA_963555705.1 of Ligustrum vulgare. Lineage (NCBI taxonomy): Eukaryota > Viridiplantae > Streptophyta > Magnoliopsida > Lamiales > Oleaceae > Ligustrum > Ligustrum vulgare. Next base: position 48,165,044 of record OY743180.1, read on the forward strand.
CAAATGGGCAAAATTTGATGTCCAGAAGCATATTCACAATCGTAAACCCAGTTGGTTACGGCCTAACTCCTCCTCTTGTCAAAACAAGGAATTACGGGATTTTCAGACTTACAGCCGTAAGTCCCAGATTCATAGCCGTAACTATTAACCCGAAGGCTGCTTACGACCGTAATAATAGATTTCACGTTTGTAACTCTAATTTTCCGAATTTTTGCAAATTTTAATTATTTTTCGTTTTTAATGATTTATTTCCATATTTGAAACCTAATTGTGGCTAGGGCTGGGTTTTTAGGTGTTTTTGACTATGTTATGATTATTATTCATTATTGAACATTAACTTGGATATTATTGAATGAAATTGAGAGTTTTTTCTCGTGTAAGGTGAGTTATTCCATTAATTCTTAGAACTTATCAAAGATTAGATCTTTTTGGCATTTACTCAACAAACTTATCAAGGAATTAGGCAATCCTTGTGACGTTCACCAATTTCAGTTCTTTCCTCAGCATCGTCAATTTCTTGCGTCGTGAGGTTTGGGTTGGAATCTTATCGTCTATTTTTATTATTTTTCGTTAAATTTGATTTAAATCTTTCCTAGATTATTGTTTTTGTTTATTCCACGTTTTTCTCGAGATTCCCGAGTGGGATCATGTCAACTTTTCAGCTCATGCAAGTTGCTCAACTCACATGTTAATTACGAAATCAATTTTTTATTGATCTATCTTAATGTCGAGATATTGAACATTGAAGGAAAGAAATTTTCCAAAAGTGATACCAAATGCACACTTTAGTAGATTTATTTCAACTGGTAGCGCTAGAGTCTCTTGAAAATATCTTATATATCTTGTAGATGATTGTTCCGCCTCTTTATTTTGACAACAAGGTCATCCACATAACATTCTACTTGTTTATGTATCATGTCATCAAAAAAGTTTTGCAATGTCTGCTGATAAGTTGCCCCAGTATTTTTCAATCCAAAAGGCAAGACTTTATAACATTATATGTCCTTAGGTGTGTGGAAAGCTGTAAATTCTTATTTTGTATTCACTTGGGTAATTGTTGCATCCACCAATAACTCTGTTATTGGAAGTGGAAAATCATCTTTAGAGGCAGTGGAAATCGCCATAGATTCTTTAAAATTACTTGGCTTAATGTCTTTCTTGACTTCCTTCTTGGGATCTTTCTTGTTACGTAGGTCACTCAGCAAGTAACTTCCGTGTCATGTAATATGAATTTCTAGACCATGAGCACGCATGGCCAATTCTTCGAAGGGGTAAGACATATTTGCTTGGAGATTATAAAGTAGCCCCCAATGCATGAGTAGGGATGGTAAAAAAACCTGCCCCACCCCGGACCCGATGGGGCTCGGACCCTAATGGGGCAAAAAAATCGTCCCATGGGTTGGCGGGCCGAGTATGGCATCAAAAAATCAAGAGGAAATTACATGATATACCCTCTTTTTAAACCTGTTTTCATTTATACCTTTTTAACTATTTTTCACTTTTTGAACAGGTAAAATTACGATGTTATTAAAGTTAAAACTGTGTCACAAAAAAAAGGACAGAGTCTCTCAGCTGCTCAACTGAAATCGTTCCCCAACCTCTCATCCGCTCTGCACACACCGCTATCTGCTCAACTCACACCGTGCCCACCACCTCACAACCTCTCATCCTCTCGTCGCTTCCTCACACAGGGAACCCACTAGCTTTCCTGCCATCTCCTTCATCGGAACCCACCAGTTCCCCCGTCATCTACTACACACCGTGTCTACCACCTCTGAACATCTCCTCTGCTCGCCGCTACTCACGCCGGGAACCCACCAGGCCCCCTCCATCGAAATCAGTATATTTGTTGATAATGACCGGTGAAAGTTTGAAGAGGAAAAATGTCCTTCTTGAAACAGAGAGTTCAAAAAAGAAGAAAAAGAGCGCTTCAAAATATTATAAACCTAAGGTTCGATTTATATTCGATTCTAGGTTGGATATTACTGTGCTATATTTTTTTGACATTTTACATTTCGATTTTTATGTTGAACATGACTGTGCAGTTTTGATAATGTGTTAAAAATTCTTTCTATGAACTTTTCGGTTGAATATTACAGTGCATTCTTTTTTGTTTGTGGAACTGAATTTTAGCTACATTGCACCCTTTCTGTTTGTTGTAAATTCAGTTTGAGTAGAGTGAGGAGATTATGGTAGGTTTATTTGGGAACTATGATTCCCACAGGCACTGGTTAAGGATATGAACAATTGTAGCATTTTGACTGTTCGGTGAAAGTGAGAGTGGGTATTAAATGGAACAGTCAAAATTCTATATATATATATATATATATATATATATATATATATATATATATATATATATATATATATCTATTTTTTGACTAGATTTGTGTGAACCAAAGGCAACTCTAGACCTGCAAGTGAGAGTGGGGGCTAAATGCAACAGTCAAAATGCTACAATGGTGTCAAAAAATCAAAACCCACAGCTTGACCCTGTTTTTTCGTGTCTGAGTTGCAAATGGAATGAGACACACACACTGTATGTACTCATGTTTTCATACTATATATGTATCAGTGCATTTTGACTATTCAGTGAAAGAGTTCCAGTACATCAGTGAATAGTTATCCATTTCCATGAATATGGTGAGTATGACTGAAAATGGAAGAGAGAGTAGCCTATAAATGCATAGGGATGTTTATAACCTTAATATCTAGAACTAGGGATTACACTTTGCTACGTTAAGTCTTACCAGTCTGATAGCAGTTTTTAGACTTCAGATTCCTCAGATATCTAAGTTTGAAATTAGGTTCCACAAGTCTGGGTTGTACATTTAAACAAAATAAAATTCTGAAGCAAGGTCTTCAATAAGTAAGATAACTAATCAGAATGAAGCAATTTGGGGGATAAGAATTCTGTTATGGCAGTTGAGCTGCAACCCCAACTTCCAAAACAGATCAGATGCTTCACTAAACAAGTTATTGACTCCAACTAACTTAACTACCAGACACCACATGCTGCACACTTGATTTCTAGCTAACAGTCTTACCTCAACAGTTCAAGAGTTCAAGAGTTCCTCAATGTGCTGCAGTGTATTCTGTTTCCCACTTTTTTTCAATATTTGTTATTTTTTTTAGAATTTATCACATTTTTTTGTCAATTCCTCAGGTATTTATGTGTTCTTGAAAAGCAAGGGGCAGTTGAGGTGTTTGAGAATGATAAGTGATATCAAGGAGAACAAAAATGATTTGTAAATAATTTCCATTGTGATTGCTATTTTTTTTTTTTTTTTTTTTGAGTATTTGTTAGTTTTGTAGAGAATTTATGACATTTTTTGTTTCTTTCTCAAGTATTTATGTGTTCTTTTTTGTTGTTTGTAATATTGAGCCTTCGTAATACCTGAAGAAATAAATACTCTCATTTTGAATATAACCTATGTGCAGTAGCAAAAAATCATGAATGTCATTAACTAGCCCCCAAATATATATGTATTTCCTCATGAAAATACTCTCTTAGAAGAATGTTGACCGTAACCTAGTTTGAGTAATACAATTTTCCTGTAAATATAACTGTATTATTGGTTGAAGAAATTGACTTACTGTGCAAAGGTCATGGCTTATTTCATCCAGTGTTTTCTTTGGCTTTAGGTGGATAACTTAGATTGAAACAATTTCTTTGTCAAGATAATTGTGTCATTAAATTAAATTATTTTCCTTTAAAAATAACTAGAGTAAGAGAATCAGGCAAAGATAAAATAAGTAGTAATTGTATACCAAAAAACAAATGGCTTGTCTAATATGCTTCAGCTCATCCACTAGTTTTAAATTGTTAACTGGTACATGACTTTTGATTTCTGATTGCCACTTTGTTCAATATTTGTGACTTTTTTGAGATTGTATGACACTTTTTATCACTTTCTCAAGTACTTAATTGTTCCCTTTCCTTTTTGCAGAATTGGGACTTCTTAATCCCGGAAGATAACTGGTTCAAGGGGAAAATTACCCTACATTCCCCACATGAGGTTATATGCTGCTTGAATGAAAAGTTCACCGAACATCAAAAAAATATATTCAAAGAATCATGCTTCGGTGCATTCATAGAGCTAAAAGAAATAGTTTTACAGCCTCAATTGATACACCAAATGTTGTTGAGGCAGGTGAAGCAACCAAATCCTAATGAAATGTGGTTCAATATAAATGATCAACTCGTTAGGTTTTCGGTGGTGGATTTCTGCCTAATGTCAGGCCTACGGTGTGTTGGAAATGGGGATTTCACGAAATATCGATCAAGAGATAGTTATTTGAAAGGGAAGTATTTCAAAGATTACGAAAATGTGTCTACCCAAGATGTTGAAGAAGTATTCAAAAATCTTCCTGTTGACACTGAAGATAAGGATTTGGTAGATATTGGCGTCATTTATTTGATTACTACATTTTTATTTGGTACATCATATCACAAAGGTGTGGAGGATTCTATTTTTGGTCTTGTGGAGTCGGATGACATGAATTCTTTTCCATGGGGGAAAGAATTGTATAGTAATACATTGTCATCATTGAAGAATGCGTTTAACCAGCGAATGAAGAATATATTCACTGAAAAGAATTTTTTGGAGTATAGGCTCAGTGGATTTATTCTTCCATTTCAAGTGTGGATTTACGAAACCATTCCCTTGTTAGTGAAGAAGAAGTGTTGCTTGAAATATAAATCTCAACGTCCTCGAATGTTGAGCTGGTCTTCTAAAGAGCATCTTACTTCTGTCAGCCTAAGGAAACGCATTTTTGATTTGCTTCAAGTAAGTTTTATTTAAATTTATTACTTACTTTATGTCATTAGTCATTATTCTAATTGTTGTTTTTTTGTGTGCTGAATATGGACTTTTTTAGTTGGAGGTAAATAGTGTTGTACCTCTTGAGGTGGAGAAAGAAGAGGGATACACATTTGGATTATTTGTTGAGGATGAAGATGATGATTTTGAGCTCCCAGCTGGCCGACCTAAGAAGCTACTTAATGTAGCACAATATCATCATCTTATGACTGCATCACCAAATCTGTGAGAAAGATGGATAAAGGAAAGAGCTATGAGGTTTTTTGCCATTTTTTCATATTTATTATTTATCTGTTATAACATATTTATCATTCCTTAATATGTGGTTTTTGTCTCTCAGAGAGTCCAGCAGTCTAATGAAGGGATTTTGAAACGGTTGTCGGAGATTGAAATGAAACTTCAATCAAATGACATGATCTTAAGTCGAATTTCCGAGCTTGAAAGCAAGTTGGATATCAAAGTGCAATCAAACACTGAATTAGAAGACCGTTTAAAGGTGGTCGAAGATAGGATGAAGATGAATGAAGACGTTATTGGACGTCTGAATATCCTGGAACGTAAAGTGTGTGCCCAATCGACAGAGTTGAAGGTATTCCAGTATTTTCAAGTTTTGTAGTTAACAAATTCTTTTTTTTTCATTCATTGTCACTTTTTGTGTTTTTTGAATTCAACAGATGTCTTTTTTTTTTTTTTTTTTTTTTTTTTGTCACTATTTTTTATTATTTTGTCACTTTTTGTAACTGTATGTCACTTCTTCAAGTTATTTGAATTCAATTATTTATCACTTTCTGAATAATATTTATTGCTGACTTTTTAATGTCTACCAAATCTTTTTTGTGTAGAGCACACCCAATGAAATGATCGAGAATACAGACAAGATCTTAGATGAATATCCTAGTTTTTCTCTAGGTGTTGAGTTTGAATCAAGTGGGGGCAAAAAAAATAGTGATTTGCTGGGCGAAAATGTTGTTCAAATTGAAGTGGGAAAAAGTGAAGAAGGATCTGAAAAAAGTGACAAGTTGGTCAAAAAAATTGATGAGGAGGTGGAGTTGATGGATGATATATGGCAAAAAGCGATAGAAATTTCAGATGCAATTGAAATTGAAAATGAACTGCAAGAGGTAAATAATTATTTTTGTCACTATTTTCATATAACTTGTATAATATATTATTTAATTGTGTTTTAACTTATATTGCAAAAATGTAGAATGTTGAAGCTATTGAAATTGATGATGAAAAGACTCCAGATGTGCCATTGAAAAGGAAAAAGAAACCTGCAATATATCTTCATTCCCCATGGGTGAATGAATTTGAATCTGCTTCGACAACTAAGAAACGGGTTGTAAAGGGTACATTTGCATTTCCAATTGGGTTGGATCCTCCCAATGATCACGATGTAGATGCTTTTGAGACATGGTTCAAAGAAGGATTTCGGCCTAAAAATAAGTAAGTTATAATTTTCTATTTTTAGTGACTGTTATAATAATAAATTGAGAATACATCACTTTTTTTTGTTTAAATTGACACGTTTTAATTATGTGTATAGGCATAAGCATTTTGATGATGCTTATTTTGTTATCAAACCATGCTTCTACTTCAGTGATATTCGGATAACGAATAAACAGTGGTGGTATGAGCTATATACTCCAAAGGAGTGTTTGGATGACACGGTATGTTAGTTTTACTATTAACATTACATGCTGAGATTTGATTGTTCATTCTTTAAATATTTTTTTTGTTATTATATTATTAATTTTGTTATTTCTTTCTCTCTCTCTTTTTTTTTTTTTTTTTTTTTAGCATATGGATGTTTGTTTTTATTATCTAAGAAAGATGATTAGACATGGCTCTGGTATAAATTACAAGGCTACAACCACTGATTTTGCGTTTGACAGCCAAATAAGGGGATTATATTGTGAATTTTCCAAAGATAAATCAATCCTAGCAAATCAAAGTTCTTTGCTGTCATATGTAATTGGGTTATATATGCCGTGTAACACAAGTTGGTGGGACGTCGATCACATTCTTATGCCGGTCAGGATGTCCAACAGTGCTCATTGGATCCTCATTCATTTTGACATTCAAAAAATGTGTCTGAATGTGTACAACTCCTACAAGAAGGTTGTGAGGAAGGGTATTGTTCTTCAGGCTGTTAAGCCCTTTTCACATATAGTTCCCCACCTTCTTTTTAATACTGGCTTCTTTGACGGCAAAGGAATTTTTGAAGAAGATGCTGTTAAACCCCTAGCAGTGAATATGGTTGAAACAATTCCTCAACAGAACAATGGGTTAGAATTTCTACTCTATTTTTTATTTCACTTTTAGTTTAGTCTTTTAATTATTTATCTCATTCTTCTCTCCTTTTTTTTTTGTAGGGGGGATTGCGGAATTTATGTTATTCGGTATGCCGAATATATCATTAATCAGAAATTAATTGAAATGCCGAAAACATTTAATATTCCACAAATCAGAAGAAACTTAGCTGCTTTTTTGTATACCTATGCTAGGAAGAAGCAAGAGGAAAATTACGACACAGACAATGAATGGGTACGAAAGTAGATTTTGGTTATGGATAGAATGAAGGCAGAGACAAATGTTTTGGAGAGAAGTTTAATATTCACTTTTTGGGAATGATTTTGTACATTGGGATGTAATTAAACTAGTGAAAGTTAATTGCTCGAAAGTTAATTGTCTAATTTGTCAGAATCTCAGTGTATTGGCTAATTGTTGCACATTTTATTCAATTATAGTGTATTGGCTAATTGATATGTTTGCAAAAAGTCATAGTAAAGTTACAGTTTATCACCTTTTATTTTTTATTTTTAATTGAGAAGTCATGGATTTGTCACTTTTTTAATAAAAAAGTAAAAAATTTTGAGCTATAATTTTGTGTTTTTGAATGGCTAAACAAAAGTAATAGAATGAGATATTTTTTATCTTTTTTGTTTTTTATGTGATTTTTGTTTACTTTTTATTCATGTGATCCCCCAACAAAGTTTTCCCTTGCGTAAAAATCAGGGATGAACGTTGTCTCTTTGTGCATATGCCAGACAAAATGGTTCACCTTTGTACGCATGAGAAAAACTACAAACCTAAGGGGACCCTTCTTTTTTTCATTGAAAAATATAAAATAATAATAATAATAATAATAAAAAGAAAGGAAATTGCAATTTCAGAGTATTTTGCTGAATGCTACGTTTTGATATTATGGAGATAACTATTATGTAAAATATGAGTAAATTAAAAAAGGATCATGCTATTGGAAAATACTAACCAAATATCAACATAGTGTTTTACATACACAAAAAGTGGCAATCTGTCAATTTTTATCCAAAAAAAAAAAAAAGTCACAATTTGTCACTTTTGTATTAAAAAGTGACATTTTGAAAAAAAAAAAAAAAAATCTGCATCTACATCGATAACTAAAGTTTAGTTCTCCATCAAAGTAAAAATTTATGATTACTTCCTGACTAAAATTAAATCAGTTTTAAAAAGAGGGCATAAATGGAAACAACTTTAAAAAGACAAGTAAAAAAAAAAAAAAAAAAACTACATCAAATGTCTCTCCAAATAAAAACTTATCCATATTTGAAAGAAAACAATCTTCATATGAATTTCAACTTTATTTTCTTTTGTGTTTTCTTCACGATAGTTGGGTTTTGACATGATCTTCGATTGTGTCCGTCCTCCCCACATCTTCCACATCTTGAACTCTAGATCTTCTCTCTTTTTGAGGGTATTCTTTTTTCTTTAGGTCGTCCAGATGTTCTTTTCGGATCAGGAGCCAAGACTATTCTTGATATTATCTAAGACGGTACATTCCAATCATTTTGCTCTCCAAGTGGGAAAATTGTTCCACTGTATGTTTGAATGTACATCTCTGTAGTATAATATTTTGAACAATATTTGTATGAATCTTCTTTAATTTTTGCAATAACTGCAAGAGCGTGTGCACATGAAATTTTGTCCACCTGAAATTGGTTACATGTACATGTCTTTTCTTCCATATTCAGCAAAAATGAAGCACAACCATCATTAACTTGGTATAATATTGAACTTGCAGTTGATACCTGTGACAATAATACAACAAAATAATCATCAATTTTTATCTCAAAAGATGATTCAAAATGGAAATTGAACACCATTTTTAATACAAACCTATACAAAAACATTTGAAACATTAAGTTTATAATTTTTTACCTTCATTTTCTTTGACTGCACGGATTTTTCCCTCAATTTTTTCTCTTGTCTGCTTGCAAGTGTTGTGAAGGTTGCTCGTGCATCATTTATATGTTTCACAAACCATTCTTGTAGCAAGTATCTCAATGACTCTAGTAAAGGCTCCATAGGACAAACTTTTATTGCTTTTGTTACAGAATTAACTGATTCAACTATATTTGAAGTCATTGTAGAAAATCTATTATTTGTCATGTAAGTCCTTGACCATTTTTCATAACCAATCTCTTTCTGCATAAGAAAGATTTAAAGTATTAATCTTAATGTAAGAAATAAAACATGTAATATGATATAAGTGCTACTAAAACAAAGCTGATGTTTAGTCACTTTTTTTGATAAAAGTGACACCACGCCACTTTTTGTGTAAAAAAGTGACAGTCGAATAAAAGTGACATCGCGTCACTTTTTTATTAAAAAAGTAATATAACATCACTTTTATACAAGTAATACTTAAAATATTTGACAGTCTTTTTTGAACATACCAGATGTGATCGAATTCCTGGATTGATTCCATCAAGTTGATTCATATGGAATTCGAAGTCATTCTTTGTATATGCTCTTACAGCTTTGTTGAAATGTTCGGCAATGGCTTTCCCCTTTTTCTTACCACCGTAAGATGACTTCAAGTTTTTTAACAAGTGATAGGAACATAGACCATGCATAGCGTTTTCAAACACCTTGTCAATTGCATTTTTTATGCTTGCATGCCCATCTGAGATTATACACAAATCTTCTCGCTCCCCATAAGCTTCTTTTAACCTCTCCAAGAACCACTTTCATGCATCAATGGTTTCTGAATCACCGACTCCAAAAGCTAATATGAAAATATTGTTGTTGGCATCTTGCGTGCACGCAGTAAAAAGTGTACCACCATATGTGCCTTTCAAGAATGTAGCATCTATTACTATAATAGGTCTACAAAACTCCCAGCCTCGAATAGATGCCCCTAATGCCATGAAGAGGTACTTGAATTTGTTGTCTTCAAATGTCTCAATTTTTGTAATTGATCCAGGATTTGTTTTTTCTATCATATACAAATATATTGGGAGTTTTTCATATGACTCTGTTGGATCTCCTCTCACCAATTCCAGTGCTTTTTCCTTAGATCTCCAAGCTTTCTGGTAACTCATAGAGACTCCATATATATTCATCATGTCACCTATAATGTCAGCAGGAGTGTATGTCGTTTTTGTTGAGATATACTTATACTTGATAAATTCTCCTACTACTGAACTTGTTGCTTGACGGTGATCTCCCAAGATAATATTATTTGAGCATGTATGGTCATTTTTTATATACCTTACTCTGAACATATCTGATCCTGCAAGTTTAGAAGCCCTAAACATCCACTGACACTTAGCATCTACACATTTCAACACATATTCTTTCTTGTCAGACTTACTTACCTTAAATTGAAAGTTATTGTGTATCGCATATACTGAAATACTTCCCTTGACCAATTTCTTGTTCTTGAACACTTTGTCTTTTGCTATTCCATCCACAGTTACAACTGAAATAATATCACTTTCTCCATCATTCATTGCTTCTTCAACCACCGATATGCTATTATATACATCAACAGCAATTTCATCAATATTGGGTAGTTTTTGAGCTGATGTCACCGAATTATCAGTAATAGCTTCACAAAATTGTATCTACATCATATCATTTTCTGCTGAACATTGTGTAGCATCAACAAATTCACCTATGTGACTTTTTGAGATTGTTGTCACATCTACACGTAATGGAAAGCTTGCAAGATCTTTGTCCTTTTTCTTGAGCTCTAAATAAAATGCCACAGAACCATCATCTGAAATATCCATCAAAGGCAAGTTTTTCTTTACACTGTATTGTACTTTTATTCCCTGTGTTGCTGGGTTTAATTTCATTACAGAACATATCATGCATTGAAGGTCGTTGTATGTGCAATCCATTGGAACAACAATTCCAGTCATCTTCTTACTTTTATATTCACTATCTTGTTCCCATATACCTCCGTAACAAATGAAGACATTAATTGTATCCATAACTGCAAAAAAAGAACACAAATAAAAAAGTTGATTAACTTTTAATGCCTATTTGATTACCATAAAAAGTGACACTGAATCACTTTTACACATACGAAGCTCCAAAAGCCCCTTGTACGCACCGACTTCCCGTGAAAAAGTAGCGGGGCGCGACTTTTTCTTAAAAAAGTGACACTCCGTCACTTTTCCACATACGAAGTTCCACAAGCCCCTTGCACGCACTGACTTCACGTGGAAAAGTGGCTGGACGCGACTTTTTCTCAAAAAAGTAACACTCCGTCACTTTTCCACATACGGAGTTCCACAAGCCCCTTTACACGCACCGACTTCATGTGAAAAAGTGGCGGGACGCAACTTTTTCTGAAAAAAGTGACACTCCGTCACTTTTCCACGTACGAAGTTCCACAAGCCCCCTGCACGGACCGACTTCCCGTGAAAAAGTGGCGGGGCGCGACTTTTTCTGAAAAAAGTGACACTCCGTCACTTTTCCACGTACGAAGTTCCACAAACCCCCTGCACGCACCGACTTCCTGTGAAAAAGTGGCGGGGCGCGACTTTTTCTGAAAAAAGTGACACTCCGTCACTTTTCCACATACGGAGTTCCACAAGCCCCTTGCACGCACCGACTTCACGTGAAAAAGTGGCGGGGCGCGACTTTTTCTGAAAAAAGTGACACTACGTCACTTTTCCACGTACGAAGTTCCACAAGCCCCCTGCACGCACCGACTTCCCGTGAAAAAGTGGCGGGGCGCGACTTTTTCTGAAAAAAGTGACACTCCGTCACTTTTCCACATACGGAGTTCCACAAGCCTCTTGCACGCACCGACTTCACGTGGAAAAGTGGCGGGCGCGAATTTTTCTTAAAAAGGTGACACTCCGTCACTTTTCCACGTACGAAGTTCCACAAGCCCCCTGCACGCACCGACTTCCCGTGAAAAAGTGGCGGGACGCGACTTTTTCTGAAAAAAGTGACAATCAAGCCCCCTGCACGCACTGACTTCCCGTGAAAAAGTGGCGGGGCGCGACTTTTTCTTAAAAAAGTGACACTCCGTCACTTTTCCACGTACGAAGTTCCACAAGCCCCCTGCACGCACCGACTTCTCGTGAAAAAGTGGCGGCGCGCGACTTTTTCTGAAAAAAGTGACACTCCGTCACTTTTCCACATAGGAGTTCCAGAAACCCCCTGCACGCACCGACTTCACATGGAAAAGTGGCGGGGCGCGACTTTTTCTGAAAAAAGTGACACTCCGTCACTTTTCCACGTACGAAGTTCCACAAGCCCCCTGCACGCACCGACTTCACGTGGAAAAGTGGCGGGGCGCGACTTTTTCTTTAAAAAGTGACACTCCGTCACTTTTCCACGTACGAAGTTCCACAAGCCCCCTGCACGCACCGACTTCACCTCCCTCTTCCCCACAAATTATGCTGAGAATTATGAGACTTGAAAATGCATGGAAGTAGCATCCTTTATATATGAGATTGGTCATACTTGGCTGCTTAAATAATGCTTTGTTTGGTAGGTAAGAGTGGATAATATTTTTTCACTTTTTAACTAGAAAATGGTGTTTGCACAGTGTAACAAAGTAGGTGCAGTCTATCATCGAAAATGAAAGGGGAAAAATGCTTTCAACAAGCCCCTAAAACCATAACCGGTAACCACCATCAATCAAGTCGAAATGCTGAGGATCCGATCAAACTTCGGACACAATTTTTTCGACGTGGGTCAGAGGGAAATTAGTAATTTGCAAGTCTAGTAAATTACTTACCATGCAACATTCAAACTTATTAGCAAATTAATACATGTTTTAACTGTCAGATCGATTTTGGATAGTAATGACTGGTTTTCTTTCCATTTTTAGTTTCACTAATCTCAGTTCACTAGGCTGCACAGATGAAGTTAAATTCCGGATTAGACTAGCTTAACTAACCTATCATAAATAACTATACAAAAGGATCAAAGGACCAAATGCATGCAGATTTTGATTAGCAGACAGCAAGTGATATATAGTGGTTCACACTGACTTCACCACAAACAATGTAATTGAAAATTTCCCCACAAGCATTTACAAAGAATAATCAAACGAATCTGTTCCATATTATGACATACTTCTTTCTCTTTTTATTTTTAGTTTATTCCCTTTTCACCATTAGGATCAATCCTCATGGTCACCCATTCTCGATATTTTTTAGTCTCTGTCTCTCTGAGGAATGAACTCATATTCAGCGAAAAATATGTGTATTTCAAATGTATTAGAATAACAAAAGCTGAATATCAAAATCAAATAGAATATAAATTTCATGAAGAGAAGTTTCATATACAAGAAAAAAATTGGAACCTGAATTTGAAATGCCGTGATTTCTTTGCAGATTTACGGAGATTTTAGGCAGGAAAACTTGAATAAATCTGGAATTGAAGGTGCCCCTTGGATGGATTTGTGCAATAAATTACTTGAATGTCGATTCTCCGTGAAATAGCAGTTGGGGGAAGGAAAGAGACGACCGGATGAAATAGCAGCTGGGGGAAGGAAAGAGACGACACGATGAAATAGCAGCTGGGGGAAGGAATGTCGTTGGCTGTGTCTTTAGGTTTAGAACGTAAAAAATACTGTGTATCTTGATTAATTAGTGTATTATGGCTGTATAATTAATGTTTGGAAGTATTTTTCAAATTCATCCCTAAAATAAGGACATTTGTGTAAACAGCTAAAAAATCAAACCCGAGCGGGTTCAGGGTGGGGCGGGTTTTACATGACCTTCCCCGCCACAATTTATTAAAAAAACAGAGAGAAAAATTTTAACGTGAAAATTGAAACTTAACAAAACCTACAAACTACAGTCCTAAACCTGGATTCATTTCTTTTCTCTCAACACTGGTCCTCTCGACTCCTCCTCTCTCTGACTCTCTTCTTCCGGCACTGACATCAGTGAATCAACTCCTACTTCGCCGGCCGTGGCCTCTCCTTCCATTAATTGACTTCCAGTTTCTTCAATTTCTTCGGAATTTAGCAGGGAAACCTTAACTTTTAGTTTTTCTTCAATTTCTTCGGATTATGTGATTATTATTTGCTTCTACGACTATGAGTTGTAAATTTGGTGACTGATGAAGTGAAGTTATAGTGGAAAGTGGTCGGTGGAAAGACATTATGTAATTGCCTGTAGAATTTTTTCTTTCAGTTTTTTCTTTATTTCAATTTAGGTGAAGTGAAGTGATTCTTTTAGTTTTTTCTGGTGAAGTTATTGGCATAACAAAGAAATGTCATGAGGTTAATAAATTCATGGAAATTGGGAATGTACCATTTTATTTATATTCAAAAGGTAAAGGAGGGAAAAAATAAATAAATAAACAGGTAGCAAATGGGACAGTAGAAGAACCCGCCACGCCCCGTATCTGACAGGTCGTGGGGTGGGCAAGATTTCTACACACATCAATATATAATGCTTCACTGATATGTTCTTTGTAATTAAGGACAAGATTTCTCCAAGTTCAATATATTCTACAATTGTTTCCTCGATTTGTTTTCTTCTGGCACGTTCTAGAAGGCTGATGTCCATCTGGTACTATAGAAGCACGTGAGAAACTACTTGAACCCAATTATCAATTGACCTGTCCATCAAGTCTGTATACCATTCAAATGCAACACCTTTAAGGGAGTGTATGGACTGCTTCACCATGGTATCATTATATGTGTAAGCATTGTTACACATTTCAGTAAAATGAGATACGTGTTGCTTCGGGTTTCCTTTTCCATCAAAATACTGAAAATTTTTGGGCTCGTAGCTAAGAGGCTTCTTATCTCGTCTATTTTGACGGCTATAGGACTTGGAAAAAACTAATGAAGACTGCAGTGGGCCACCATATTGAGCTCGAATAGTGTCAACAATCATATGCTGATGTTTTGAATAGACAAAGAGCTAACGGAGAGTTGAGTGGTGTCATGAAACACGTTTTGCACTACCTTTCGATCATGCATATCCTGCTTTCGCTAGTATTCTTGGATTTATAGGTCTTTAATTTTGGAAGAGCTTTCCTTTCCCGGATTGTCTTTTTTAAAAGGACATTTCTAGGCGATGCATGAGAGCGGCAATTTGTGCATCTTTTTCCTCCAAATATTTCGTTGACTTTTAAATGGAAAATGCCATTTGTTGAACTAGATAATCAAAGCTAGGTTCATTTCAATGACCATCACCGACTCGAGAAATTCTTCATAAGCGATATGGTCACTCCACTTTCTTGGAGAAGTGGCATGAGTAGATCCAAAAACAGACTTGCCACTGGAGATAGAACATGAATGAGAGGTTTTCGTCAAGTTCTTGGTCTTTTCTAGGCGTGGGTGTAGTTCCATATGTTTCTAGTTCCTAGGGAACCGAACCAAGAACTGATGGTTCTTTTGAAAAAAGAATCGTTAGTTCTTTTTGCAAGAGAAGAACCGAACCGGAACCAAACCATTTAGTTCTTTTGGTTCTGATTTCGATTTCCTAAATTAAAATTTTCAAATTTAAGCGATGAAGCATGGTAGATTCCGGCTGGTAAGAATCGTAAGATAGTAAGGTTATCGACCTTGATCAAAATGCGAATACAACACTCAAAATCCTTGACATCAAAATATTCACTCTCTTCTATCTCCTCATCCGCTTCTATGTGCTCCTTCTAAAATTTCTTCAATTTCTACTCGTAATTCTCCACCTTTTCAGGGAACAATCACACAAGTCCAGCAAATCCTTGAAAACAAGATAACAATTTATTGTTTGTTGATTTTTTAAGAACTGAAGGCGTGACGGCTGAAGGCTTGAAGCTGAACGACATAATCAATAAAAGAAAATTGATTTTTGATCTATGAGTTTTTGTTTATTACTTGTTTTGCTTATAGGTATTGTAATGTTAAATGAGTTAATAGTTGTTGGGTAATTGATATTGACTAATGGACCGGATAACATGCATTAAGATTAAGAATTGATGATTTTTTTAAAAATTTATATTTTTTTAAAAAATAAAAAAAATCGTGTTTTATTTTGGTTCTGGTTACCAAGAACCGGAACCAGAACTGGAACAGATGGTTTTTTATTTATAGAACAAGAACTGTTTAAAATTTTAGTAGAATCGAACCGAACCGGAATCTGAACCAGAACCAGAACCTAACTGAATCGAACCGAACCGAACCACTGGTTCCGATTCTTTTGCCCAAGCCTAGTCTTTTCTGATGAATAGAAGCCCTGCTTCTTGAAAGTAGTTTTCATCTTGCCTTTATTGGATATTGTGACCCGTCTTAACAAGCAATACTTTCCTCAGACATCTAACAAGGGAAGCATTATAATCCTAAAAGCAATATTGAAAACCAGGTAGATGACTATTTTTCGGAAATATTGAAAACCTGCATTCTTCCCGGGATCTCTATTTCCCTAATCCGGCCATACTTTTGTCAAGCAATTCTCAGAAAGAATAAGATGTTCAAATTCATCTTGAAGCATCATTTTCTTCCATTTACCAGATTCTTCATACCTTCCCTTCATTGGTTAACTTTTCTTGCGAAGATTCAGAAATGTTACCAAATATGGCATGTGCTTTCTGGAGAGCTGATAATGAGATCCTAGGGGTTTGCCTAATCTCTTAGAGCTCCTTCCTTCTGCATTACAAATAGACCAGAGAATGAATTACACACAAAACTTTATCTCGTAGACGTCGAAAATAATAGATATACCTGACTGGAACTCCATGTGTTTGACACAAAACTATGGCATGTGCTTTCCCCAATGTGTTCATCCTCTTGTTCAAGCTGCTCATCCTCCCCAGCAGTTTTCCTTTGAGTAAACCATCGGCAGTAAATCTTGTTACTTGTTAGTGAGAAATACACCCTAATCATCAGATTGTGATTGACACATGTTTGTTGGTAAAAAAGATATTGTTTTGTAATTTTTTTATTTATTTTTAATAAACGACCACATGAAACCATCTCATTAGTCCATTATTTTGAAAAGTCAACTATTTTGATTGGTCAAAGATTCTCGCTATCATTTTTTACTTTTCAAAAAAATAAACCAACGAAAAGTTGACATTTCGTTATTTATAAACAATATTTATAAACAACAGTTTATAAATGGCTTGCCAAACAGAGGCTAAGTACACAATGCATGCACAATATATACGAGGTGCACAGAATCAGAAACTTACCATTCGTAGCTTGTTTTGGAGATTATCTATAGACTTTCTCATAGTCTTTACTTCTACATCCAATCCCAAATCACTGTGTCTGAGGAAAAGTTAAACATGTTGTTGAAAATAAATAAATGCATTTTTGTTGCTAGGACTTATGAAATTGCAACTCTAACTCTTGGTGCCCAAGTTAAACTTCAATTGTATGTACTAAGCACTGTACTTTCATTCCAGATGAGGATAAATATAGTGTTCTGAAACTCTAAGAAAACTTCAAATTATTATAAAAATGTTGTGAAGTCAATGTTGGAAATTTGTTGTTTCCAAATGGTTGTTCAAATATATGTTAATATCGTACATAATTAAATCAGTGCGGAGAGGTATTGAAAAGTACAAAAAGTGAAGAAGAAACCGAGGAAATTTAAGCCTTGTGATTGCGAAGCCTAAGATTATTGCGATTGCAAGGCGATGTTTATTTTAACCAGATTACAATTCTGTTGTGCCTTGTGATCGCAAGACACATAACCTTGTGATGGCACGGTGCATTCCGAGATGCACCTTTTGGTGCCTAAGTCGATTTTTTGGTGCCAAAAGACGCCCTTTTGGCCAAGTATTGTGTACTTTTGCAAATGGTAGATTGACTTTTATATATTGAGTGTTATGTTGATCAAAATTAACAAGGGAGAACATCAATTAATTATATACTGGATGAGAGATCACTTCCACCAAATTTATAGTCATTTTCTTTGTTCTCTTGTTCCTATTCGAGTTTTTGTTGTGTTTCGAATGTACTCAGTTGAAAGCTTGAATTAAACTCGCTAAAGTCATTTACAACAAACCCTTAAGTATCTCGACAGAGGGGAAAAATGTACTTTTAGGATAGCGATTTATAGAATCGTGTTCGAGCCTTTATGTGTCTCCAGTTTTCGGTGTTTCTACATCCATTCCCAGATTTCAATGCTCGCTTCACGTTTTGATGTGCCTTGATTTGGGATTTTTCATATAATTTCGTCTCCAACTCTCGAGGTATAATTACTATAAGACATGAATATTACACGAACAAAAAAAAATTGTTATCGGAATTATTTGATGGATGAATATCATGCATGTAATAATTATATTGAGATTCATTAGTGAATTTATCTCTTATGAAAATGATGGGTAAGCAGCACAAATGGTTCCCAAGCTTTGGAGTTCTTGCGAAAATAATCCCCAAAGTTTAGATTTTGATATTTATACCCTCGAAATCATCAAAAGTTGCACAAATGGTCCATACCGTCAAATTTCGTTAGTTCCCACCATTAAAAACGTATAAATAGTACAAATAGTCCCTATCCTTTATGTTTCTTGTGATAATATTCTCTAAAATATTAAGCTCATGTTTGGTGTAGTTAGTTTGTAATCTACAAACGTTTGAACGTATTTAGTCCCTAACATATTAAGCCCCTGTTTAAGACCTATTATTTCAAATAATGTAGTTTGTAATTATAATTTTTTGAAGATTTTGTGATTTAAACTAAGATTTTTTTTTTTTTTTGGATTTGTGTTTAAATTATTTTATTGATAGAATGTGTGGTTAAAAACGAGTTTTAAAAAAATAAAGTTTATTCTGGATATCTAAAGTATACAGTAAAATATTTAACAAAAAATCACTGCATTAACAGTTCAATCTATTGGTAAAAAATAAAAATTCACAAGAACATAAACAAACAAATACATTGGTAAACATTTTAAGAACTGAATAAAAAATATATTTTTATTAGCTCTACTTTCGATTTCGAGAACCGGTCGATATCGATTTTCAAAATTTCATTTTTTTTCAAAACTCATTTTCTTCCACACATTCTATTAATAAAATAATCTACACATAAATTTAAAAAATCTTAATTCTTAACTACAAATTCTCCAAACTTTCCAAATTAATCGATTCTTGAAATCGAAAGTAGAACTAATAAAAACATATTTGTTATTCAATTTCTAAAATGGTGTGGAATGTATTTGTATGTTCATGTTGCATGAATTTTTATTTTTTACCAATAGGTTGAATTGTTAATGTGGTGAATTTTTGTTAAATATTTTATTGTGCACTTTAGAAATTCAGAATAAACTTTATTTTTTAAAACTCGCTTTCAACCACACATTCTATCAATAAAATAATTTACACATCAATCCAAAAAAAATTCTTAATTTTTAATCACAAATTCTGCAAAAAATTATAATTACAAATCATATTATTTAAAATATTTGGTCTCAAACAGGAGCTTAATATGTTAGATACTAAATACGTCAAATGCTTGTAGGTTACCAACTAAATACACCAAACGTGAGTTTAATATGCAATGGACTATTATCGCAAGAAACTCAAAGGTTAGGGAACATTTGTGCTATTTACACATTTTCAACGGTAGGAACTAATGAAATTTGACGGTAGGGACCATTTGAGCAATGTTTGATGATTCTGAGAATATAAATGCCAAAATCTAAACGTTGGGGACTAATTTCACAAGAAGTTCAAAGATTGGGGGACCATTTGTGCTGTTTATCAGAAAATGATCTTATTTTGCAAATAATATATATATATATATATGTGTGTGTGTGTGTGTGTGTGTGTGTGTGTTGGGTTTTTAATACCCAATAAATTTGAGCGATGATGTAAAACAATTGTGAGGATAATATCGACACCTCGATGAATAGTTTGTCTCGATAACGACTCAGGGCCACTAGATGTGACTTAATTGGTAGTTACTCGTGTCCCACTTGGATGGTCCATTTCTGGTGGATTTTTGGGCAAAGTCCTTGGACTTGGTTAGTTGGCTCATTAGGTTGGTTGTTATCTGCTTTTTTGTGTTGTGCCTTTGGGTGGTGTTAAGCCCAATTCATGACCTAGCCTAAAACTAACCTATATGCTTCTTACCGTTGCCTATTGTCTGAGTAAGAATTTGAACTGATAGAAACAGGGAGAAAGCAGCCGTTCTTGAAGCTCTTTGCTTCCTTCATTGTTGCTTTTCTTCCTTGGTGATATAGTTCATCTTCATTTGGAGCAACCAAAGTTTTGTGTTATTTGGGTCGAGCTTAAAATCGAGGTATCGAGTTGGAGTGGAGCCCGAAGGTGTATCGAAGCATCCAACAATAATTTCAACATGGTATCTGAGCTTTTGGCATGATTTTGGGTTATAATAGTTGTTGAAAATCGGACTAAAAATCGGAGGTAGTAGAGATAAACCGTGTGAAGGCAGTAGCAAGGTGAAATAGCTGTAGAAAGTCCAAAGCCGTGAATGCCAGTAGGGAGAGAGAACCGATTGAACTAAGGGAGAAGAAGTCTGACCCATTTCCGTCCTACCACCAACTGGTGAAATAACACCACCACAAGCACCGCCGTGTTGAGGTGAACTCTCGGCTAGAGTTTGGATGGAAAACGACGACTGGACAAAGAGTATTTGCCGGAAAAGGTGAAAACAGGACTGAAAAAGGTGCATTCCAGCCAAACGACGCACCTGTTGGAGAAACCACCAGCACCGGTGAACTGTGCAGGCTGAGGCACACTAGACTGGGCAAAGGGGGTTTGCGGGGGTGGCGCGTGATTCTAGTAGCGGCACATGGGACGGTTTTCGGCGAGGCAGTATTGAGGCAGTTTGTTGTTTTCGATATTTCTAACATTTTGGTGTTGTTAGATTTTGGTTTCAGGTTTTGGATTTTAAATTGGACGATTTTACCCCTGGTGGTTCGAAAATCAATTCTTGATTGCTGTCTTGTTGCTTTTAGGACAAAAAATTGGTGGTCCTAAAGTTGATAAAATGCTCATCTCTCGATTTTATGGACACAGAAAAGTCCGCTATGGTAAAATGGCTCAAACTGCTTTAAATTCTTGCAATAGCAGACCATCGTGTTGGTTAGTCATTAGGATTTGGGGTTGCCATGACTTGGTAACCATTGCCTGTTGCTAGAATTTAGGTTTTAATTGTCTTACCTGCTTACATGCTTGAGCTACTCGTAATTGTTTGTTCGGTCTTTTGACTGTGTGTTGACATAATTCCTGTTTGTTATGTTCTTTTGTTAATCCTATTAGATTTCTTTTGACTTTAGGACTACTTGTTGTGGTTATTTGTCAATTCTTGATTTCTTGTTCATTTCTTGTCTTTGAAATGACTACATGTTTTGATTTGGGAATTTTCGATGGGAAGGGGGATTTTTTCATTTGGAAACAAAAAATGAAGTGAATTTTGGTTCAACAAAAGGTTTCAAAAGCTATTACTGGCACTTATCCCCCTGATTTTTCAAAGGAATAACATGAAGAATTAGACGAGCTATCTTACACTTCAATTATTTTACACCTATCTGATGCTGTTTTGAGAAAAGCTGGTAAACTTAAAACCACGAAAGAACTTTGGAAAAAAGTTAGAGGACTTGTATCTGCTTAAAAATACCTCTAACAAAATTTACTTACTTGAAAAAAAATTTAGCTTTAAAATGGATCCTATAAAGTATTTAGACGACTATTTGGATGTGTTTAAAAAACTTGTGCAAGATATCGTTAATTGTGGTGAAAAGGTGTCTGAAATGTACAAGGCCATCATTTTACTTAATTCCATGACTAAATCTTTTAGAGAGGTTAAGAATGCAATTAAGTATGGTAGAGATAACCTAACACCTGAGATTGTCATAGATTACCTTAGGAGTAAGGAAATGGAAATTCAGGTTGAAAGAGAGGTTAAGAGGAGTGGTGAATTGTACATGTTGAGGGGTCATTTTAAGCAAAAGTGTCATGTTCAAAACAATAGCGACTCGAGTGATGACTTGAGTGATGATGGTGGTAAGCATAGGGGTGAGAGTTGGGACAAGTCAAGGTCCAATATGGGTGGCAAGCAATGTTTCAGCTATGGTAAGAGTGAACAATTTATAAGGGACTGTCCTAAGAAGAAGGATAAGCAGAGAGAAAAGGCGAGAGGTGAGGCGAATGTGGTTGAGTCTGGCTATGACGCAAGTGTGCTTGAGGGTGACCCTTATTGATAGGGAGCTTAGTTACTGCATGTGCATCTGTGTGATTCTTTTCGCATGTGTGTGATTACTTAATTCGATACATTGTTTTGTGTAGCATTTCACGCTGTTTGATATGTGTTACTTTGCATGAGTTTTATGTGTAATCATATTTTACTATGTGTAATGTGTTGGCATGCATAGTGGGTTTGTGATGCATTAGCAGTGAGTGTATGTCATTTGGTAATGTGTAGAGTACATGCCTGATAGTGCATTGATGAGATGTATGGGGGTGAGTGTGACATTTGAATCACGAGTTGAGATGTGATTAAATGTACTGTAAATCTTTTATCTGAAACTCCTGACCGGGTGGAGTGTTAGAGACACTTAGATCACTTCTATTAGGTGGAGACCCATTATCCCCTTAGGTTGAGAGAAGTGAGGTGTTGATAGAGGAGTATCCCATAGATTTAGGATCTATTCTTGTTTACCAGTTAGGCATGTGTGGTGATCAATCTAGCGAGCATAGGTGGTGATGTGTGTGATATATGTTCTCGAGGAGGGAGATACACGGAATGGGATAGGATAATTGTGTGAGGTCTTTTCATGGGGTCATTTATGCATTGTAGTGTGTATGTGTTGACCGATGTGTTTGATTAACTAGGAGTTAGTCTTATATTCTTGTGTGAGCATGTTTAAAAAGATTTCTGTATTATCTTATGGTTATATCTGTCATCACATGTGTTGTATGATCTTAATTGTTTATTATGATTATCTGTCTTTTGCTTGGGTATTCTTGATCTTAGACCTTGCGAGTAAATGGAGCAAGTATGGTGTGTGTTTCGAGTACGAGACACGAGGTAAGGTCCGTGACTCCAATTTGTTTGGTTTACCTTGATTGGACAAGTATAAACATTGTGTTGTTTTTTTTTGCAGGTTGATTGGGTATCAAGGTGAAGATTTGTTGGGTTTTTGATACCCAATAAATCCGGGCGATGATGTAAAACAGTTGTGGGAATAATATCGATACCTCGATGAATAGTTCGGCTCGATAATGACACGGGGCCACTCGAAGTGACTTAATTGGTAGTTGCCCGTGTCCCACTTGGATGACCCATTTATGGTGGATTTTTGGGCAAAGGCCTTGGACTTGGTTAGTTTGCCCATTAGGTTGGTTGTTATCTGGTTTTGTGTGTTGGGCCTTTGAGTGTTGTTAAGCCCAATTCATGACCTAGCCCAAAACTAACCTATATGCTTCTTACCGTTGCCTATTGTCTGAGTAAGAATTTGAACTGATAGAAAGAGGGAGAGAGGAGCTGTTCTTGAAGCTCTCTGCTGCCTTCATTGTTGCTTTTCTTCCTTGGTGATATAGTTCATCTTCATTTGGAGCAACCAAGGTTGTGTGTTATTTGAGTCGAGCTTGAAATCAAGGTGTCGAGTTGGAGTGCTTACTGAGCCTGAGGTGTATCAAAACATCCAACAATAATTTTAACAATATATTGGAGGTGTATCGAAACATCCAACAATAATTTTAACAATATATATATATATATATATAGGATAACCATCACCATTTTACGCACATAGTTTCCCGTCCATTTTCACTTGCCATTTTAGGAAATTTCTTATGTTTATCAATTTATTTTAATGCATCAATTTATTTTAATGCATGAATTAGGAAAGTTCAATTAAAGCATGTAGTAAATGATTTATGAATATGTAAAAAAAAAAATATCAATATAAAGTCAAATTATAGATTATATTTTTTCTTTTGATAATTATTGCATTATTTTGATGTCGAAAAATATGCAATATGGGCGTTAAATCCAAGATCTCAACGAAAAGTTTATTATAAGCTAGCAAATGAGAGCAAACTCTACACATATCATTCGTAAAATCGTTTTAAATACTAAATGTAAAAGTTTTACTTATACTTTTATTTTTTCCAACATCCAATCTTTTTAATTTATTTCATTTAAGTTCTAAAATGATACCTATAATTTCTGACCTAAATTCAATTTGACCTAAATGATTAATTTTGAATCTTTTTTCTTATATATATATACATAGTTTTCGCCCATTTTCACCTGTCATTTTAGGAAATTTCTCATTTTTATCAATTTATTTTAATGCATGAATTAGAAAATTTTTATTAATGCATGTAATAAATGATTTATGGATTTGTGCAAAAACATATATCAATATAAATTCAAATTATAGATTATTTTTTTCTTTTGATAATTATTGCATTATTTTGAAGTCGAAAAATATGCAATATAGGTATCAAATCCAAAATCTCAATGAAAAATTTAATACAAACTAACAAATGAGAGAAACTCTAAACATATTATTCGTAAAATCGTCTTAAATACTAAATGTAAAAGTTTTGCTTATACTTTTTACTTTTTCTAATATCCAATCTTTTTAATTTATTACATTTAAGTCCTAAAATGATACCTATCTAAATTCAATTTGACATAAATGATTATTTTTGAGTTTTTTTATATCAAATTGATAGAAATAATAGATGTTCGATCTTTCTAAATAAAATCAATTAAATCATATAATTTTCTACAATTTTAGGTTCTGTTAAACTGATTGGTTCAATTTGTAAAATACAAGGAGTTAGCAAAATAATCTATTTAAAAATAGAATATGGTCATCACATTTATTTAACATACACAAAAATAGTATGTGCAATTGGAAAATGAGTTTTAAAGAATGTGTGGTTGAGAATGAACATTGAAAAAAAATATGTTTGAAGAATCAATTTTATATGAATAAGTGATAAAGTCTTATGTATTGTAGGTTAAATTTTCATTTATAAATTGAAATGTATAGAGATTTTTTGTATATAAAGTTAATTATATTTGTAATATTCATTCAATAAAATTTAATTAAAATTTTAATTTCATATTATCTATTTGTTACATTCATTTAAATATAGGATTGCGTATAAGTTTGTCAAGTGTAAGTTTAACATATTGCAACATTTAATTTAAGTTTGAGCAATTTTTTTATTTTTTAAAATGTTAGGTAAATTTTGGTCGTAATGTATTTGCTTTTTACTTGTAATGAAATGCAATAGTTGTTTAATATATTAAATATCAATTATTGCATTAAGATAGTCAGTACAAAATATTATAGTATACGGTGAGTCGATAAATTAATTTTATAAATGTCTATTAGCCTCTTTATTTCATTTTACGATTTGAAAATTGTAAACATTTCAAGTTTTAGAAATCAAATAACTATAAGCTCGACTTCAGCCATCAAATCAAAATTGTAAAGTACAAAATAAGTCACATGTCCATATCTGACTTCACCCAAATAGACTAAGAAAAGTAGAGAATGAACAATTAACTATTAAAAGAAATATGCAAGTTGAATTTTATGTTTTACTATTCTGGGTATTTTTCATTATATATGAATACACAATTTATGTCGGACATTATATTTTTATAACTTATATTCAATAAATAATTGTCAATTATAACTTTTGTGCATTGTAGGGTGCGATTACTTGTGTGTGTGTGTGTGTGTGTGTGTGTGTGAGAGAGAGAGAGAGAGAGAGAGATGCATAAATATTATTTAGAAAATATGTGGACTCTCATATTATTGTGAATACATGAGATTGAATTTGAAATTAATGAGATTGGTTTCATATCTCCTATTTATGCTTATGCTCATTAGTAATATTATGCATTATGTACCTGCCTTTTGTGTGATTATTACAATGGTCATACTAAAAGTGATCAATGAGAAATATTTACATAATTTTGATAACGATATCAATATATGGTTTGACCACTTTCAACCATCTAAATTTAGATGAATGTGTTTTTTCAATCGAGTGAAATAAATTGAGAAATTATTGAACCGTGGTGTATCATCAATTGTGATTATTATCCTCATATTATTTATAAAGTATATGAGATTACATGGTAGATATCAAGTATTGATATCATATCGAATTACATTATTACTTAATAGAGAGTAATAATATAAAACATAAAAGTGAATATGAATTATTCATTGAATATTGTGGTTCACAAGGAGAATTGTTTACTTAAATAAAATGAGAAGTTTGACATTTATCCCAAAATGTGGGGTTAATATTGCAACAAATTTGAAAAATATTTATTGTACTCGTTGGTGAGACAATTAAGCTATTGTTAAGAAAAATATTGTGTTCATAGAATTAAGATTCTATTTCTTTCAATTGAGAGAGAGAATTGCGAAAACAATTTCTTTTATCGAATAAATAAAATATAAAGTTAGATTATTTCATTGAGTGAAAGAAAAATTTTAAGTCTACCTTAGTATGGGGGTAGTACGATTAGACTTTAAATAAAGTTTTAAGTAACAATATTTTGAAGTCTATAAAGTGCACAAAAAGACTACAACATTAATTTGATAAAATTTGATGAGTGTTGTCAAATAATTGTGAAGTAATCATATAAACATTAAAAAAAGTCTAGATATAAACATATAAAATTGAATCAAATGGTGATTCAATAACTTGAGAAAAATTTAGTTAAAGCTTGACTTAAATATCTTGTGGAAAATCCTTAGAACATAATCAAGTAGAATGTGGTGAAATTCCATTACAAAAAGATCCACTAATGACGGCAAACCTACCTTACTATACTAACAATTATACCTCAAGTTCAAAGGGTAGTAACAAGTCATTAGATAAGTGGATAGTTTCAGCAACTTGACAAACCAAACCTCATTATAGATTAGAAGTGTTGGTTCTTACGACTGGAGGGATGGGTTTAAAACTCTTGATGAAGTTCAATATTAGAAGTATCTGTAAAGGTGCTGCTTCAATAGAGAGTTGTGTTTTCCCGCTTAAAAGTTCACGAATTGGATGAACGCTAGGCCATAATAGCTCTAAAACTAAAATGTGAGTGGAACAAAAGACATGAGTGTTGTGTGTGATATTGTCGGTATTGTCACAAGGAATAACATATTCAAAGCTATGGCTACCCAGAATTTTGATAATATTTTGTGATGTTTACACTAAGGAAATGTTCAAATCGAAAGATACATTATTTTATGCATAACACCGTTCTAAAATGAGTTGGTGAAGATAACAAGTGGGGGATTGTTAAAAAATTGTTGTTTCCAAATGGTTGTTCAAATATGTGTTAGTATCATGGATGAAGTACATGATTACATCAATGTGAAGATGTATTGAAAAGAACAAAAGGTGAAGATGAACCCATGAAAATTTAAGCCTTGCGATCGCAAAGCCCAAGTTAAGCAGATTACAAATCAGTTATACATTGCGATCGCAATGCACACATCAAGAGGCACCTTTTGGTTCCTAAGTCGGGTTTTTGCACCAAAAGGTGCCCTTTTGACCAATTATTGTGTACCTTCGTAAATGGTAGATTAACAAGAGAACATCCATTAGTTATATACAAGATAAGAGATCAATTCCACTAAATTTATAATCATTTTCTTTGTTCTCTTGTTCCTCTTCCGAGTTTTCATTGTGCTTCGAATTAGCAGTTCCAGCTCCATATGAAGGTCACTACACGATCGATATCATCAATATTGATATCGTCATTAAGAAAATCTTTAGGCTTGTTATCGAGGAACTTGTTCAGAAATACCATAATGAAAGGAACATAAGAGTTTATCGCTAGGTATTTGACCAAATAGGATCGTCCAGTTCCTATAGAACCTATCACTATAATCCCCCTAGAGGGAGAGGGGGGGGGGAAGCTAAGCAAAGTGAAAAAGATTTTCCATGAGATGGGAAATGAAAAGTATTAGTCCACACGAAGTTTGTAAATAAGTGATTGTCTGATAATGAGAAAGGATTACCCATCTTTCTGCTAAACAGGATGTATTGAACTCAATTCAATAGATTCTTTTTATGTACTCAGCTGAAAGCTTGAATTAATCTACTAAAGTCATTTGCATCAAGTCCTTAAGCATCACGATCGAGAGGGGGAAAATATACTTTTAGGATAGCAATTTATAAAATAATGTTTGAGCCTTTATTTGTCTGTGTTTCTACATCCATTCCTAGATTTCAAGCATGATGCTTGTCTCACATTTTGATGTGCCTTGCTTTGAGATTCTTCATATTATTTCATCTCCAACACTCAAGATATGTTTATATAACAGTCAAGAAGCACTTGTGGAACAGGACATGCATGAATCTAATTGTGGTTTGGTAAGTCATAAGTCAAGGACTACAATGTAGGCACTTTCACAACTAATGTTTCTTTCTTTTCTTTTTTTAGCACAACAAATTAATTCAAAATCAATAAATTATTGGTCTTACCTGAAACAAGATGCAAGTAAATTACTGTATATTAGAACTTACAATGTACTCAGACATAGAGGTTCGTCATCACTGTGGAAATTCCAAATTCCAAGCACTCACATTTATCTTACCAACTTGTACCTGTAAAATTCTAGATGTAGTGTTGCCCTGTCATCACTGAAGAATTTGGTCTTTTTAAGTACTAAAATAAACAATCCCCTATCATAGATTAAAAATGCTCGTCGTATTACAGTGGCGGTATCATAGGACTTCATGTCGAAATTTAGAACTACCTCTTTGAAAATCCCATTCTATCTTTCCTAGTTTTCTAGATCAATCCGAAAAGTAGTATCTATGCTTTTCTCTTCTCAGAAACCAGCTTTTCAATCATATATCAATAAAATAACACTTTTATGATATGATTAGCAAAATAAGTATGTTTCAATCATTGGAGTTGAAGCCAATATTAAGCATCGACCAAAGTAAAACAAGTATTACAGAAGAAAATTGGGCGTTAAAAATGTTCCTCGCCAACATATCCGAAAAAGTAATTATTCTACAGAAATTACGATGCGTGGATCAACAAGAAACAAGAGACAAGAGAGTAAGATGCAGCTTTCAACCCTTATAAACACTTGAATCAAATATTTGTTAAGTAAGTCTTTGACCAATCGAAATTGTTGACTTCAAAAAAAATGTACCAATGAGATGTTGCCACGTGGTCGTTTATAAACAAACTTTATAAACAATTTTTACCAAACATAGGCTTAAAGGTATAAAATGTGTATATAAAATGCTCTTATCAATCTACATCTACAACATACTAATAGTGGGAAGAGGGAAACTTTTGATATCTTATTTTACCATTAAATTATTGAATTCTTTTTCAGTATTATCTCTAACATTTAATTTATTTTCATTAAATATAATTATTATTAGTAATTAATATTAATTTAAGCTACGATAAATTTGAATAGTTTTACATTTTGTCAATAACATTATTAAATTGTTATGTTACCGGTCAATATTAAGCTTATATTTATTTTATTTTCATAAATGCAAATATTATTAGTTATTACAGCAATGATATAATGTCCGTGGTGGACACTTGTTATGATACACATCATGAATAAGATGTTGACATGTGTCCCTATATAATTGTGCAACACATGAAACATTTTATCCACGGTGGGTACCACAACAAATATCCAACATGGACAATATATCATTCTTGTTAGTTAGTAATATTAATCTACGTTAAATTTTGTTATAAATAATTATAATTCCCCACCTAATTCCCTCACCTAATTTCTTACCTAACTTCTATTAATATTTATTGTATGAATGACTTGTAAAGCCCCTATATTTTTCCTATAAATAGGGGCTTAAATCTTCATTATGATCACACCTAATGAGAAGAAGTTCTCTCATTCTCTCCATTTCTCTATCTATTTCTTGTTATGATTTTGATAGTTTTATAACACGTTATCAGCACGAGTCTCTAGCCAATTGAGTAATACGACGGGAGTATGCTCTACAGTTGCATCTAAATGATGAACCTCTGTATCAGAAACCAGATTATTATTAACCAACGTTTCATATTTCAAATCTAGTGTTTTTGGTATTAGAAAATCATTTATACATCATAGATTAGAAAATCAATTCCAAGTCCATAGAAAAATTGGAGAAATTGTGTAACCCGAAACTTTCAAAGCAAATTCACGTCAAACCATATATCCAAACGATAATCGGAGATTAGATCCATGACTACGGCGACGGGACGGTCCTCCGGCACCGGTGCATGTCCACGGCAGAGTCACCGTAACGGATTTGACTATTATGAATACCTTGACTGGAAGATATGACTCACTCACTCATGAAAGGTAATTATATCACGTCACCGCCTATATGGTCGATCTATCAATTGAATTATATTATAATGCCACCTACATGGTTGGTTTTACCACCTACATGGTTGGCTTTACCAGTTTTAATTATATCATATCACCGCCTATATGGTCGGTATATCAATTAAATACATATAAATACCTCAGTTATTGGTTAATTCTAACATGTTAGATGATTGTTGTCAACATATATACGTGGTGGTATAACCCCAGTATTATTAATATATATATATATATATATATATATATATATACAAAATTGTTATTTAATACTTCATTAAATGATACCAGAAGTTATCAATACTAAAGTTAGAAAATACTTCATCAAATAATACCAGAAGTTATCATTACCAAAAAGTTGATAAATGTTGATAAAAATATTTTATCCAATGGTACCAGAAGTTACCAATATCTGAATTTGAATGGGTGGATGAAAATTATTCAACAAGAGAATGTTGATGTATGATAAAGATAATATCACATGATAGCATGGACATAGCTAATGTGAAAATAATCAGTATTATGAGATGAATATTAGATGATAAGTGTTGGAAAAGTTCTTGCACGAGCACTTATGTATTCCAGAAGAAGTACATATTTACTCCAGAAAAAGTAAAAATTATCATCTAAACATACTGAAATGATATTATTATTGCTCCTGAAGAAGCATAAACGAGTCATACATGCAAAACGAAAAAGGGGAAAAACATTTATAATCCTCAAAATGAGAGATGTGTTTCGGGAGTAGCCGTATCCTACCACCTCTGACATTTTGAGGAAATAAAGAAAAAGGTGTGTCTCAAGAGTACGAAATACTCCATACTCTACCACTTTAAATCTTTGAGGTACACAAGATTAAAACATTGATAAAATCCTAGAAATTGATGGTGTGTCTCAAGAGTGAGAATACTCCGCACTCTACCACCACCTATTCTAGGGTTCACAAAGATAAATTTACATTAACCGGACTCCATTTTCGCTTGATTCTCCTTCCTTGCGACCAATCTATCTTAACTCCTGCTGGATCTTGTATGGGGACATATGATTGCAACTTATCCAGCAGTTCCTCGATAGTAGGAGCAGAAATAAGGATTCTCCTAGAAAATGGAGAGATGAATCCCTGTTCCACAGCATAATCAAGAAATGTTAGCAAACCATCAAAGAAATTGTTAACATTCAAAAGCCCAATAGGCTTAGTATGGAGATCTAGTTGAGCCCATGAGGTAATATTAAAGATTTCTTCTAAAGTACCAAAACCTCCAGGCAGGGCTATGAAGGCGTCAGAACCATATAACATGCAAGTTATGCGTTCATGAATAGATAAGGTTTGTACTTCATGCCCTCGTGTTTTTCCTGCAATATCAGCTAAAGGAGTAGGTATAACACCTATCACTCTTGCTTTCTCTGCTTGAGCGGATTGTGAAACACAACCCATCAATCCACTGCTACCTCCTCCATACACGAGAGTGATACTTTTCTCTCCCAATTTCTTTCCAAGATCCACTGCAGCTTCTAGATATCCAAAACCTTTCCCTACTTTTGATCCACAAAATACACAGATAGTTTTGATCTGTCGAAGTTTTGGTCCTTCCATCTTTACTCACTATTATTTTGGGATGCATGAATTATGAAAAATGTTTGGCTATTTAAAACCAAAGAACTTCACTATTTCCGCTCGTCTTTCGAAAAAGTGAAGATTTACTTTTGACAAAATCACCATATTCACCTTTCGGTGATTTAATATTTTTAACCAGCCTTTATCAAAACTCGTGAAAGGAAACAGAAAAATATTTTATATGTGCATATATATCAAATGATTTACCTTGTATTAATGCTGCATAGCCAAAACATCATTGTTTATAACAGCCTGGCAAACAGGATCTTTTGCTATTATATTTTTGAGACTATAACGCTCTTTATCGCTGATGAATTTAGCCCATAAAGATAGTAGCTCACGCTGCACATACCCACTAGGGTGCGTCTCAAGAGTCAATCGGATATCATCTAATGACTCCTTACTCAGTCCACCCTTAATGAAGTCTATCTTATCATCTCGATTTATGGATGAATATCCTATTGATTTACAACGGGTATCACATGTCCATCGAGCACATTTGTAGCAACTATTTAATCTTTTTGCTCTTCGCTTCTTTGCAAAAGTACTCTTACCTAAGCCAGGCTTGTGCTTAGAAAATGAATCTGGTAATTCACCAGCTAATCGAACTTTTGCCTCAATCAACCAGCGAACATCTTCTGGGATACCATGATCCATCAGCAACCTCAATCTTTCGAGCCTAATTCGATAAATTTTTCTCAAATCATTTACCGGAAGATTGGAATAATATTTTCGAATATCTGAAAGTATGATATCCATTTTTGATGGATCTAGCCTTCTTCCCAAATCATCTATTTAAATGCATTATTTAACGCGTAAAAGAGCGGTGTCTCCGCGTGTCAGTGATATCGATTCCATCAAAAAATAATGGAATAAATTATTGAAAAGATGGAAACAATGAGATAATGTGTTATTACCTTTTTCGATATATGGAAAGATTTGACGACAAGATTGAGATCATGAGATATTTCCTTGGATATTGTACCTGATTTTTCGGTATAAAAGTAATAAAGGTATACTGATTTGAAATGTACAGAAATACGTACTGATGAAATGAATATTGTATTGAACCAGAAGTTCATACATATGTACAAGTGAAATATCTTGCTGAACCAGAAGTTCATACGTACAAGTGAAATATGTATATAGTATGGACTAGAAGCTCATAATTGAAATATACATTGTATTGAACCAGAAGTTTAGCGATATTGTATTGAATTAAATATTCATACATAGAAATGAAATAAAACCGTATTAAACCAGAAGTTCTATAATAAACGGTTAGATTATCAAAAGTTTCAAATTATTTTCTATGAGAAATTGTTTATCATACAACAATATTCTATGTCAAACAGGGATTAGCTCAAGAAGCTTTATGATTTGTAAAAGTGCGATATGTATACACTCCACCAAAGCGCACTGAGATATATGATTGAAATTACATCCCTAAAGGGACGACATGTGCGGCATTTTAGCCAATTGATATAATATAATATTTGTGAACATTATGGGGAAAACACGCCTGAAGCGTAATTATGTCTGAAGCATAATGACTTCCAAAAAATTAAATATCTCTTGAATGCTTGAAATGATCCATTTGAGGCTAAATACTCATAGTGAGTAAAAGGGACATAGTTAAATGATGAGATATTCAGGTACCTGATGATAGAACGTATAAAGAGATCTCTCTATGTTATATTGAGTTGAAATGGAATCGATGAATAAGTCGACTGCATAAACAACCCTCTTATGAAAATGAGGTTGATGAAATTATAATACTTTGGCCAAGTATATAATCCCAATGTAGGGATTATTGTTCAAGGACCTGAAGTCCAAATGCTTAAATGTGTAAAGCCAGTAATTATATGTACAAATGAAAAATATTTCACAGTCGTAAAAGACGACTCGTTGCGACCTGAAGTCCAAATGTTTAAATGTGTAAAGCCAGTAATTATATGTACAAATAAAAAATATTTCACAGTCGTAAAAGACGACCCGTTGCGCGCAAGATTTTTCATAAAACTGGCATGACATATGGTGGATAGACTATAGTCTAAATCACTAGCTTGAGATCTTTGATATACCAATGAGTGAGATCAAAATGTATGATTCTCATCTCGGTACTTTGAGAGTATTCTTTGATGTACCAGTTGATCGCAGTACGTTGGGATTTCAAGTAAAATGATTGTAGATTATATGTCGAAATTGATATCTATTTCAATGATTGATTATGCTCCTGCAAATTAGAAATTGCAGTTTATAAAGTGCAAGAACATACATGTATAAATCATTGAAAGATTCAATATGCCCAGATTAGTATCACTATAGAATGATACAAATGACTCCATGATATAATATGTTGAAAGTAAAATTGGAGTGTACCATTTATGACATCTGAGAAATTGATTATTCACTAGAAGTGAATATAAAAATGAATATGTTTAATTATTCACCAGAAGTGAATTCTAGATTTTATTATTCACCAGAAGTGAATTCTAGATTTGATTATTCACCATAAGTGAATTCTAAATTTGATTATTCACCAGAAGTGAAAGATGCAATCGATAAATTAGTACAACATTGCTTAATATAGCATGTTATGACATCATAAATAAGCTATGAACAAATCTCATCATGAATGATATGTTTGATGAAAAGATACGAGATTGCATCAATATACTTGTGATATTCCATGAAAATGAATAAATACGCGTTGCACTCTTTTTCCCTTAGCTGAGGTTTTGTCCCACAGGGTTTTCCTAGCAAGGTTTTTAATGAGGCAACAGTTGAGGCGTATTGATGAAAATTAATGAGAATACTGCACTCTTTTTCCCTTCGCTGAGGTTTTGTCCCAAAGGGTTTTCCTAGCAAGGTTTTTGAGGCATCATCATAGCTATCAACAAGCTATAATTCAGCAACACATTGTTATACTGGAATAATATCAACAAATGAAGAAAATCATACACATCTTATGAAGAATGTTATGATATCGGCTACACACAAGAAGATTTTCATATATATTCCAGAAGAAAGATGATATCATTATTCAAAATGTTCATGAATACTTGATTGCACACTTCAGGGGGAGAATCATTCTGTCATGCTGTACTCTTTTTCCTTCGTCCAGGTTTTGTCCCACAAGGTTTTCCTGACAAGGTTTTAACGAGGCAGCGGATGTACTCTTTTTCCTTCGTTCAGATTTTGTCCCATTAGATTTTACTAACAAGGTTTTAATGAGGCAGCACTGAAGCACTAAAGCACTTCAGATTTCAGTACATGATTTGTACTACTTATCATTGATGGATATTAGACTCAATTATTAATGATGGCCAACATCAGGGGGAGCAACTGTACTCTTTTTCCTTCGCTCAAGTTTTATCCCACTGGGTTTTCTTAGCAAGGTTTACGAGGCAGACAATTGAGCAATTGAGCAATAAGTCATTCAAGGGGGAGTGTTATAAATAACTATAATTCCCCACCTAATTCCCTCACCTAATTTCTTACCTAACTTCTATTAATATTTATTGTATGAATGACTTGTAAAGCCCCTATATTTTTCCTATAAATAGGGGCTTAAATCTTCATTATGATCACACCTAATGAGAAGAAGTTCTCTCATTCTCTCCATTTCTCTATCTATTTCTTGTTATGATTTTGATAGTTTTATAACAAATTTAAATATTTTTCTCTTTTATCAATAATACCCTTAGATTTTATTAAAATCATTAATTAATTCATATAAAACGAAAGCTGGATTATAATTTAAAACTCTTTTGAAAAAATAAAAATAAAAATTGAAATTTTATTTAAACATTCATAGTAATATTTTTTTAATAAAAATATGTCCCTAAACTAATTTGATTTGTCTATGCACAACTTTTTCATATTTTTTCTATAACTTATCATAAATATTTTATAAACTAATTTTCGATTTGCCTAAAATATTTGTAGTCAATAAAATTTTAGTTTTTCCTTTAACAATAATAATTACTTCAAAAGCATTGAGAACCATTTGTTATAATCAATGTTCTAAATAACTTAAAGTATGATGAAGCAGTGAGGTCAAATATCACGCTTAAGCGTGAATAGGCACGAAAAAGTGCGCAAACGAAATGCGGGTGAAGCACGAAGCGTGACGAAGCTGAAGGGAGAGCTTCATGCCTAAGCGTGCCTAGACGTATCCTAAGTGCGCTTTTAGAAAAGTGCTTATAATTAAACATGAGCCACAACCAATTCAAGAATGTGCATGGCCATACAGAACACTAGAAATCAATGCATGCAGAGAGAAGCCTCTTGCTAGAGAGAAGAAGAAAACTGTGCTAGCCATTGGGTACGCACAAGTAATTTGTTCTAGTGTTGTATGAGAATTATGGGGGTATGCAAATAAACAGGGAATGAAATTTGACTGCAGCTGTGAGTTAGCCACTGAAGAGAGAAAGTTAAGGGGAGAAATTAGAAGAATCACTATAACTATTTTGGAGTGTACATTAAGCGTTCTAGTTTTGTGGGGAGAACATGAAAGAGTGAGGAAACCATTGTATTGTTGATAGTTTATAAATCTAAATTAGGAAATCATATTATCGTTTGATAATAAATTCTACTTAATATATATTTATTTGTTTGTATTTCAGAAATTATCCCGAAATCAAGAGAATGAAGAAAATAATGAAAATAATGAGCATTTGGATGAGAATTGAAGCTAAATTGGACAAATTGGAAGTTCATGACGTCAACCGGAAAATACAAGAGGAGCTAAAGTCAAAGAAATCAAAGTGCAAGGGTTTAATTGAAAACAATTGAGAAATTGAAGAGATTTAGAAGTTTGGGGACTCAATTGATTTAATTAGAAGGTTGAGGACTTGAACTGCAAATAAAAGATAAGGAATTACTTAAAAGGCTTCAAAAGTTGGAAATTGCGCTGGAACGTATAACCATGCGGCCGCATGAACTTGTACGCGAGGTCACAGGACTTTACACAAAATGGTCATAACAAAATTTTTATAATCATACAGCCGCATGACTTTTACCGGTGTGATCGCACCGTTGTTCGGCTGGCCATGATTCTGGGATTTTTGCACAATTTCGGCAGAATTTTTCCCTTGTTCTACTAGGTTTTCTCCAAAACCTATATATATAACTTATGAAGCACAAAATTTGAACATTTATCACATCTAAGAACAGTCCCAAAAGGAGATTTCAACATCCAATTCTTAGGAATTCATGCAAGGCAAGGGCACGCGAATTGAAGATTATCAAAGTGGAATTGATTCTTGGTGCAAGATTTCCTTTTCCCTATGTTATTGTTAATGAACGCCATATTTTATTGTTTTTATTATTTTATTACGATGTGTAACCAAATTCATATGTTGTGATGAACGATGTAACCCAGTTTAATAATTTTTTAGATTCCAAACTTCATAGTTTTAATTATTCATTGCATGTGTTTATTTTATTTTGAGTTTAATGATTGAATTAATTGACCACTAATTCTTGATGTTGTGATTGTTTTCATAATTCGAGAGGTGAGTTAACAAACTAGACCTAGGAATAAAATTTATTAATTTACTAGAAGATAGAGATATACTTTTGATATTATTGCAGTCAAAATTGAATTATTGTGTTCTAAGCATCAAGATAATGAATAATTCTTACCATCTGTGGAGATACACAATTGAATTATTTATGTAGAATTGATTTAAACTTGGGAGGAATCTCAATATGCGTGAGTAAATTTGATTGAATGCATTATTAGGAAATAAAATTTGAGTTTGATTTAATTTAATTAGTTAGGTGAAATTGTGAATCCCATAACAGTTCTCGTGGAAACGATAATTCGAACTCATCTTGTCCACTTTATTACTTTTCACGATTCGTACACTTACGAAATATTTTCTCACACTGCATTTAGAGTGAACAATTGTAAAATTTTCAAAGTTAAGACTTCTTATTATGTAGTCGTCAGTAGTTTGTCGAACCACATTTCATTCGTATTTCTCTCTTCTTGGTGACTCGTTTTTGTCTTTTTCAATTTCCGTTGCGTTTACGGTATTTTAGGTGGGGTTTTATCCTCGTATTATGAGATATGTGAATAAAATTTATTTTCGAGCCACTTAATTTATAACTCAAATTGTTCCAAATATGCACTTAAGGGGAACATGGACTTTGATGTGTCTTGATTTTGTGAATCCTCAATCCCATGAGCTTCTTATCTTTTTTTTGCTTATTTTAATTTCTTTTAATTAATAGTCGATAAGTATTATTATGGTCTTTTAGCGTTATTAGGTTCTTAAAATACGAGTTGTAAATTTGGCGAAAAAAAAAAAAAAAAAACGAGTTGTAAACAATTTTCTTGTTTCCTTTTCAAGACGAAGTCAAATGGATAAAGTCACAACTAATGACTTTTGTGTTCACTAAAAGTTTTAAAACTATTTACTAATTCTAATATTTTTGCATGTACATGGATTGTACATGTTTTTTTCAATTTCTTTGAGCGCTTTATTAGTTTTTAAATATTCCCCGTGGAAGACCGCAAAGTTGCTAGACATTGACCGTTTATGAATTATTTAAACATAACGTCGTTTTATCACTTGGATATGGCAACACTGGCAAAGCTTTTTTAAAAATGTTACACAGTTCTTTTACGTAATAATTATAATTTATAAACAACATAATTTTTCAAATCACTTTTTAATCACACATATTTTTTCTTTTTAATTTTCAACCATACATTTACCTAGAAAATACCAAAATAAATAAAAATAAAATAAAATAATCTATGTGATTGACTTGAAAAAACGCATGCAACAAAACTATTGATAAATGACTTGATCAAATGATAAGATCGTTTGATCAATATTTAAGTATATGTGATTGACTTGAGAAATCGCATGCAATGAACATATAGTAAAAACACTTTCTTTTTTTCTTTTCTTTTTTAACTCCTAAAAGAAGATAATTTATTTATATTTCAACACTCTAAAGAGTACAAATTAAATTCATTTTTTATATCTAAAAAGTTGACACACGAAATATTTTTAAGTAACGAGTGCAAACCACTCATAATATTTGTGTATTTTGCTTGTTGGAGAAAACTGGTTGAGGCACATTTTTAAGAAGAATAAAATTGCAGAAAAAGAAAATATATCGATCGAAATTCATGATAGCACGATGTCCTAAAGTGAAATTTCTCGCCGTAAATTGCTACAATCTCTTTTGACAATTACTTCCCAAAATACAACGATAGAATCACTATGTGCAGCAATCACAAGTGATTTTCCAAAACTCTTAGTAATACTCCAGAATAGTTTATAAAATAATAGATGCAAAAAAAAAAAAAAAAAAAAAAA
This sequence comes from Ligustrum vulgare, assembly GCA_963555705.1. Classification (NCBI taxonomy): domain Eukaryota; kingdom Viridiplantae; phylum Streptophyta; class Magnoliopsida; order Lamiales; family Oleaceae; genus Ligustrum; species Ligustrum vulgare. Next base: position 48,204,406 of record OY743180.1, read on the forward strand.
AAAATTTTGAGGATTGTATTATGTATATTTTCCTGAAAAAGATAACTTGTTCTTATAGGCAACAAAGGTCTCCATAACTTCCACCACATTGAATTAGGAGTTAAAAGAAAAATGAAAACTTTTATGGATGATAATTTTTTTAATTAGTATACCAAAACTACTAACAGTAATCCAACAATTTGTACTGGCTAGTTTGACCAATAATTAAAGATAATAATAATAAATGCGAAAATGATTAAAAATAAAAATATTAATATTAATTTTAATCAAAGAAGCTCAAGGTCCAATCAAAGACTTTTTTAATATGCGCGGGGAATGTGAAGCGTGGAATGTGAATTGAACCACCGATTTCCCACATCAATTCCACATTTTCTAGGACTTGAGCACTTCACCTAATTAATTTATTTCTTTCAATTATTATAATTGATATATATTTCTAACATTGCTATCATATAAAATGATAAAGATTAAATTTAGAGGGAAGACGAATAAATAAATAAATGACTTTAGCTTACCTAATTAACGTCGGATATATATATATATATATGTCAATGTCTCCTACTACACCTTAGAAATAAGAACTACAAAAATCTATATCTGTGTTACTTTCTAACCGTAAATATGAAGAGAACGAGTAATTATTTTCTGAAACTCCCCTAGTTAGACCACTTGAGAGTTGCATTTATTTACTAGATTGGACCATCTCAATCTTCTGAAGCTATTTTCTTTTGAGCAAAAACATTCAAAATTATCACAGGATACAAATTTATCTAATCAGACAATTCTTCGGATAATAAGAATTTATATTTTTGCTTCTGTTTGGTATAATAATAATAATAATAATAATAATAATAATAATAATAATAATAATAATTTTTATAAACAAAAAATGTAGCGCCCCGAGTTCCGTATACCCGATTCACTACGTCATTTTCTGTCTAAATTTTTCGAATAATATTTTTTCGGAAGAAATAGTTGAAATTCATTTTTGGCAACATTAAATAAACTGTAATGGCCGATAAAATTGAAAACATTTATGAAACCATTTGAAATAGTAAATCGAACCATTAATTTTGTAAAGAAATTGACAATGTCATAATTTCTCAAATAAATGAACTTCTCTAAATTATTCGATTGTTTGAAAAAAAATACGGAAATCATTAACGTCAAACTTTCAACCGTTTAACGATTATTGCCACCATCATTCATCGCTCGCCACCGTCTCCGAAATCTGCAAAACTGTTAAAAAGTAGGGTGAGTATTTCATGGGGGAAATACTCAGTAGACTCATCGCAAATTAATTTAATTTATAAGATGATTAAACACACAAATCCCGGCTCTTTATAAAACGGGCATTGATAGAGCTTCTTTATAAAACTGCTCTTGATAAAACTCATATTGTACATTACAGCACGAGACATATTGTGAAAATAATAGGCTCTTTGAAAACATCTCTTTGAAAATAGTTCTTTGAAAACAGCTCTTTGAAAACATCTCTTTGAAAACAGCTCTTTGAAAACAGCTCTTTGAAAACATCTCTTTGAAAACCATATATTTATAAAAACATTTTAATTATGCCTAGCATAATTTCTTTTGAAAGCATAACATAAGATAGGATTTAAATCCTCATAAACATACAAGAACTTTACCGAACTTAGGTGGAAAGAATTCTTATGCAGTAAAATCATAATAACAGTAAAATCACAGTAAGTATACCAAGCATAATTTTTGAAATTCATAGGGATCAATTGCATCATAACATAAGATAGGATCGAAATCCTCATAAACATATGCGACAGGAATTTTACCGAACTTAGGTGGTAAATCCTCATAAACATATGGAAACACAGGAATTTTACCGAACTTCGTGGCAAATCCTCATAAACATAGGAGACACAAGAATGTTACCGAACTTCGTGGCAAGAATTCTTATGTGTAGCGCTACTAAAACTCCGGTCCCCTTAACATATCATAACTTATCATATGGGACCCAAAACAATCTTGGTAGATTGATTTCATAGCAATGATCCAAAAAAAACATTTTCGTGAAGCATAGGGTATACTTACTTTTCGTAAAAACATAAAGTATATTTTCTTTTCATAAAAACATACTTACTTTTCATAACAACATAAGGTATATTTACCTTCATAAAAACATACTTGCTTTTCTTAAAAATTGACTTTCACAAGTCACATGACATTCATATGAAATCATAATTTAAATCAATTAATAAGTGCGAGTCTACCTCAATCCGACGAGTGCAAAGTTGAGCGGGAATGACTTCAATTTCTTTAAATTCTCCGTACGCTTCGTCTTAGCCAATAAGTCACTTTAGTCTATCGAATATATAGTTCAAAATGATAAATTATAATTTGAGGACTAAAATTGATGTTTTGAAAGTTGAAGGACTAAAATGAATATCTTTGAAAAGTTGAGGGACTAAAATTGATACTTTTGAAACTTGAGCTTAAAAGTAAATCAGCAGGGACTGAAATGATAAGTTTGAAGCTAAAAGGACTGAATAAAACCTTTTTAAAACTTGAGGGGCTGATTTGAAATAACTTTAAAAGTGCTGAAATAAACTATTCAAAGCTGTAGGGACTAATTTAAATCATTCAGAAAACGTAGGGACCAAAGTGCAAATTTCTGAAAAACTTAAAAATATATCCTCAGATCCGTTCTCTCTCTCTGTCAAAAACGCACTCCGTCTCTCTCTCTACTCACATTCGTTTCAGAACGCAGAGAAGGGAGGGAGGAATATTCCGGTTTACAGCCGGTGGAACGCCGGCGAATCGTAGGTGTAAGGTGTGGCGAGCGACGGGAAAAGGGTGGAAGTTTTGATTTGGTTTCAGGTGCGAGGTTAGGCGCGAAATCGAAGTGTAACCTAGGTTTTGAATTCGCGACTTTTCGGCGAAAAACCGGTCAATCAGTCGGCGGTAGAGGTATTGTTCTGGTTCAGTAATTGGTTATCGATTTGGAGCGAATTTGATGTGAAACCTAGACACTGGAGGCTGAGTTTGGAGATGCGATTTCCGGTGGAACTCCGGTCAAAACTGATTGGAGTTCGAGGTAAGTGCTATGGGTAAATTGATTCTTGGTTTTTGTTTTGGGTTTTATTTTGATTTGGGGCTTTGGCACTGAATTGGAGTTGGTCAGAGACTCGATTGGTTGATGGCAGTTGGGTGTTTTGGTTATGATTGAAGTGCTGCAGTGGACTGATGGTGTAAAAAGGGTGATTTGGGCAGTGGTGGAAATCCGGTGGTGGTGATGAAGTTGCAGTCGATGAGTGCAGACAGTGGTGGCTGGATTGCATTGTGATGGTTCGGACTATGAGTTGGAGGTGGTAACTTGACAGTGATGATACTGATTGAAGTGTAAATGGTTTGTGCAGTAGTTGCTAAGATGGAGATGATAATGGTGATATAGTGGGTTGAATTTGATTTCTGAATGGTGATGAAGATGTATGCTTATATATATTGTATTGTGGAATCTAAGTACATGGAAGTGTGAGTTGTGCCATGAGTATTGAAATGAAGATGGGGTAGATGATGATAATGATGAAGATGCTTTGCTTGTACAATTATGGTTTAATATAATGAAGGTTCGTGGCTATGGATTGATGCTGATAATAATGGAGCTGAAAAGGAATTTGTGGGTGGTGGCTATGGCTTAGAAAATTGACTAACTTCGATTAGGAAGCGTATTTAAAACAGATATATTTTCGGACTGAAAATATGATTTTGAAATAATACTTTGAATAAATAATTAAAATAACATAATTTTAGAAATTCGGATTTTAATTTAAAATCGAACAAATTCGATATTTCTTGACTTGGCTAGACGAATTCGTCGCGGCGTTAACTTCAAAATAATAAATGAAATAGTAGCGACACAATTTTCTAAATATTAAAATAATTATTTATTGCATAAAAATTCTGGGTCGCTATAATCTTACCCCCTTAAAATAATTTCGTCCTCGAAATTAAACTTACTTAATCTTATAATTTCTGAATACTTAATCAGAATCTCTTCTTCTTATCATCGAATATTCTCAAAATAATCAAAACAATTCCCAATCGTATGTAAAAATTTCATCATATCTTGTAGTATTCATGTAACTTATCACTTATCATCGTATCATGTGACCTCAAATATTCGTATATATCTCTAAAATTTCAACAAATCTTTACTGACATATCGTATCATAATAATTTTTCCTTTCTTATCATCGAAAATTCCCAAAATAATCAAAGAATTACCTGAATATTCTCTCTACGTAATATACCCAAACATATCAACATAATATCATCAACTTATCTTTCCAATATTTGTAACCCAAAAATTTAGTAAACAAATATCTCCTAAAACTAAGATTCTTTACTTAAATGTCACCACATTTCCTGCAAAGTATTTCTTTCACTTGTATATATGTATGAATTCTGATTCAATACGGTACTCATTTTACTTTCCACGTATCATCACACTATACCATGATTATCATTATTAAAACAAAATATCAGTACCCATAATCCAAGAAAATATTCCAAATCTCCAATCAAATCTCCTTTATCAATATAATTAACATCGCATTACTTCTTGTCTCCTCTTTTCATTAAAATAATCCTGCGCTTTCTTGCTAGTCACAACATCACGCGGATTCACTCAGATCCTTTTCGCTTTTAAATAGTTCATGCTGAGAAGAGGTTGAATCATCAAACAATGGATATCATTCTTTCTAACATTCGCAAGTATTATTCCAGTCTTCCTATGAATGATCTGAGAAAGATCTATAAAATAAGGCTCGAAAGATTGAGGTTGCTGATGGCTCATGGTGTTCCAGAAGATGTTCGCTGGTTGATAGAAGCAAAGGTTCGACTATCTGGTGAATTACCATCAACATTTCCAAAGCACATGCCTGGTTTAGGCAAAAGCACTTTTGCAAAGAAACGAAGAGCAAAAAGACTGGGTGGTTGCTACAAATGTGCTCGTTGGAACTGTAATACTCGTTGCAAATCAGTAGGATATTCTTCTACTAATCGGGATGATAAAATCGAATTCATAAAGGGTGGACTGAGTAAGGAGTCTTTGGATGATATTCGACTGACTCTTGAGACGCACCCAAGTGGTTATGTGCAACGTGAACTTCTCTCCTTATACACTCAATTTAACGAGGACAAAAATCGTTATAGTCTCCAAAATATAATAGCAAAAGATCCTGTTTGCCAGTCTGTTTTACAAAATGAGGCTTCTGGCAGTTCAGCAATGTTATAAGGTAAATCTTTTAAAATATTTTGCTGCTTTCTTTCACGCGTTTTGAAAATAAAATATATTTTCCTTTTCTCGAGTTTTGATAAAGCTGGAAATAAAATATTAAATCGCCGAAAGGTGACAGCCTCGATACGATAAAAATATTCAAAAGTGGGCTGATTTTGTCAAAAGTAAATCTTTACTTTTTCAGAATCAATCAAAAACAGTAAATTTTTCCGGCTTTAAATAGCCAAACATATTTCATAGTTCAGGCATCCCAAAATCACATCTTCTTCGTAAGTTTTCCTTTCTTTACTATCAAAGATGGAAGCACCAAAACTTCGACAGATCAAAACTATTTGTGTATTTTGTGGATCAAAAGTGGGGAAAGGCTTCGGTTATCTAGAAGCGGCTGTAGATCTTGGAAAGAAACTGGGGGAAAAAGGTATCACTCTTGTATATGGGGGTGGTAGCAGTGGTCTAATGGGTTGTGTTTCCCAATCTGCTCTTGCAGAGAAATCAAAAGTAATCGGTGTCATACCTGTCCCTTTGGTAGATGTTGCAGGCAAAACACGAGGGCATGAAGTTCAAACCTTATCCATCCATGAACGCATAACTTGTATGCTATATGGTTCTGATGCCTTTATAGCCCTGCCCGGAGGTTTTGGTACCTTAGAAGAAATTTTTAACATTACCTCGTGGGCTCAACTAGATCTCCATACTAAGCCTATTGGGCTTCTGAATGTTAACAATTTCTTTGATGGTTTGTTAACCTTTCTTGATTATGCTGTGGAACAGGGATTCATCTCTCCATTTTCCAGAAGGCTTCTTATTTCTGCTCCTACTATTGATGAACTACTTGATAAGCTGCAGTCATATATCTCAATACAAGATCCAGCAGGAGTTAAGATAGATTGGTCGCAAGGAAGGGGAATCAAGCGAAAATGGAGTCCGGTTAATGTAAATTTAACTCTGTGAATCTTAGAATAGGTGGGGGTAGAGTACGGAGTATTCTCACTCTCGAGACACCCCTCCATTTACTAGGATTTCCTTAATGTTTAAATTTTGTGTGTACCTCAAAGGTTCCAGGTGGTAGATTACGGAGTATTCTTACTCTCGAAACACACCTCTTTGAAGGTTTCTTTATTTCCTCAAAAGATCAGAGGTGGTAGGATACGGCTACTCCGGAAACACATCTCTCATTCTGAGGATTATCCCATGCTTCTCTCGTTTGCTTTTGTGTGTTTCATGTATTTCCTTTCCAGTGTGACTCTTGTGTGTTCTCCTTATGAGAAAATAATAAAATCTCTGCTATCATCTACTAAATCTCGTTTGTGATGTAAATGAACTTGCATGTATAACCTTAATTCCTTTAGTGGATGCTTATCATATCATGCTCTTAATTCCAAATGATAACATTCTGGACAGAGTTTCCCTTGTAATTTGGACTTATCCAAACCATAAGCATACTTCATAACTCACAATAATAAATAACTCCACATTTAATCACAACGATAAAAAAATATTGAAAACGATTCCAACACTTCAATATCATCAAAATATCTCATAATTCAATTCATAATTCCTCAACATAACAATTTCAAATCATATTTTTCAATATCACAATATCACTTCCTTCAATACCTTAATTGGCTCAAAAGATTACTCATACTTATAAATATATGCCATAAATCATATTTCCAAAATTTATTCACAAGGCCAAACTTCATAATAAATTTCTCTTCAACATAGAAGCATAATTCATTTACTCAACATAATATTCATTACTTAATTCTCAACATCTCATCATAACCTCATAATCTGTTGACTTCTCATACTTAGTGCCATGTCTAAAATCAATTATGTAAAGTCCATCTAGGGTTCATCATTTCTAACTCGAGGACAAAAATTATTTAAAAATCATATTATTCCCATTATGCTCAACACTCGTTTTCTTTCTAAAAAAAAAAAAATTTCTCATAATCATACATTAAAGCATATAAGTTATGACAAAGCATAACAACATCATTATTTTCGAAGAAATACATTCTTATTTCTCATAAATCATAAGCATCCGAAATACTCTTCATTCTTTCTCATAAATCAGTAAAATGAGTATTCGAAATACTGAAATAACTTTAAACATCATAAACTTCTTTACCTCGGAGTTGGTGGAACGAAATGATGGCAGTGGCAATCTTTATCAATAAAAATATTATAATGAAAAATATTTCTTGAAAATTCTTTTTGAAAATTTTACCAGTCTACAGAAACGCAGACTAGCTCTGATACCAACTTGTAGCGCCCCGAGTTCCGTATACCCGATTCACTACGTCATTTTCTGTCTAAATTTTTCGAATAATATTTTTGCGGAAGAAATAGTTGAAATTCATTTTTGGCAACATTAAATAAACTGTAATGGCCGATAAAATTGAAAACATTTATGAAACCATTTGAAATAGTAAATCGAACCATTAATTTTGTAAAGAAATTGACAATGTCATAATTTCTCAAATAAATGAACTTCTCTAAATTATTCGATTGTTTGGAAAAAAATACGGAAATCATTAACATCAAACTTTCAACCGTTTAACGATTATTGCCACCATCATTCATCGCTCGCCACCGTCTCCGAAATCTGCAAAACTGTTAAAAAGTAGGGTGAGTATTTCATGGGGGAAATACTCAGTAGACTCATCGCAAATTAATTTAATTTATAAGATGATTAAACACACAAATCCCGGCTCTTTATAAAACGGGCATTGATAGAGCTTCTTTATAAAACTGCTCTTGATAAAACTCATATTGTGCATTACAGCACGAGACATATTGTGAAAATAATAGGCTCTTTGAAAACATCTCTTTGAAAACAGCTCTTTGAAAACAGCTCTTTGAAAACATCTCTTTGAAAACCATATATTTATAAAAACATTTTAATTATGCCTAGCATAATTTCTTTTGAAAGCATAACATAAGATAGGATTTAAATCCTCATAAACATACAAGAACTTTACCGAACTTAGGTGGCAAGAATTCTTATGCAGTAAAATCATAATAACAGTAAAATCACAGTAAGTATACCAAGCATAATTTTTGAAATTCATAGGGATCAATTGCATCATAACATAAGATAGGATCGAAATCCTCATAAACATATGCGACAGGAATTTTACCGAACTTAGGTGGTAAATCCTCATAAACATATGGAAACACAGGAATTTTACCGAACTTCGTGGCAAATCCTCATAAACATAGGAGACACAAGAATGTTACCGAACTTCGTGGCAAGAATTCTTATGTGTAGCGCTACTAAAACTCCGGTCCCCTTAACATATCATAACTTATCATATGGGACCCAAAACAATCTTGGTAGATTGATTTCATAGCAATGATCCAAAAAAAACATTTTCGTGAAGCATAGGGTATACTTACTTTTCGTAAAAACATAAAGTATATTTTATTTTCATAAAAACATACTTACTTTTCATAACAACATAAGGTATATTTACCTTCATAAAAACATACTTGCTTTTCTTAAAAATTGACTTTCACAAGTCACATGGCATTCATATGAAATCATAATTTAAATCAATTAATAAGTGCGAGTCTACCTCAATCCGACGAGTGCAAAGTTGAGCGGGAATGACTTCAATTTCTTTAAATTCTCCGTACGCTTCGTCTTAGCCAATAAGTCACTTTAGTCTATCGAATATATAGTTCAAAATGATAAATTATAATTTGAGGACTAAAATTGATGTTTTGAAAGTTGAAGGACTAAAATGAATATCTTTGAAAAGTTGAGGGACTAAAATTGATACTTTTGAAACTTGAGCTTAAAAGTAAATCAGCAGGGACTGAAATGATAAGTTTGAAGCTAAAAGGACTGAATAAAACCTTTTTAAAACTTGAGGGGCTGATTTGAAATAACTTTAAAAGTGCTGAAATAAACTATTCAAAGCTGTAGGGACTAATTTAAATCATTCAGAAAACGTAGGGACCAAAGTGCAAATTTCTGAAAAACTTAAAAATATATCCTCAGATCCGTTCTCTCTCTCTGTCAAAAACGCACTCCGTCTCTCTCTCTACTCACATTCGTTTCAGAACGCAGAGAAGGGAGGGAGGAATATTCCGGTTTACAGCCGGTGGAACGCCGGCGAATCGTAGGTGTAAGGTGTGGCGAGCGACGGGAAAAGGGTGGAAGTTTTGATTTGGTTTCAGGTGCGAGGTTAGGCGCGAAATCGAAGTGTAACCTAGGTTTTGAATTCGCGACTTTCCGGCGAAAAACCGGTCAATCAGTCGGCGGTAGAGGTATTGTTCTGGTTCAGTAATTGGTTATCGATTTGGAGCGAATTTGATGTGAAACCTAGACACTGGAGGCTGAGTTTGGAGATGCGATTTCCGGTGGAACTCCGGTCAAAACTGATTGGAGTTCGAGGTAAGTGCTATGGGTAAATTGATTCTTGGTTTTTGTTTTGGGTTTTATTTTGATTTGGGGCTTTGGCACTGAATTGGAGTTGGTCAGAGACTCGATTGGTTGATGGCAGTTGGGTGTTTTGGTTATGATTGAAGTGCTGTAGTGGACTGATGGTGTAAAAAGGGTGATTTGGGCAGTGGTGGAAATCCGGTGGTGGTGATGAAGTTGCAGTCGATGAGTGCAGACAGTGGTGGCTGGATTGCATTGTGATGGTTCGGACTATGAGTTGGAGGTGGTAACTTGACAGTGATGATACTGATTGAAGTGTAAATGGTTTGTGCAGTAGTTGCTAAGATGGAGATGATAATGGTGATATAGTGGGTTGAATTTGATTTCTGAATGGTGATGAAGATGTATGCTTATATATATTGTATTGTGGAATCTAAGTACATGGAAGTGTGAGTTGTGCCATGAGTATTGAAATGAAGATGGGGGTAGATGATGATAATGATGAAGATGCTTTGCTTGTACAATTATGGTTTAATATAATGAAGGTTCGTGGCTATGGATTGATGCTGATAATAATGGAGCTGAAAAGGAATTTGTGGGTGGTGTCTATGGCTTAGAAAATTGACTAACTTCGATTAGGAAGCGTATTTAAAACAGATATATTTTCGGACTGGAAATATGATTTTGAAATAATACTTTGAATAAATAATTAAAATAACATAATTTTAGAAATTCGGATTTTAATTTAAAATCGAACAAATTCGATATTTCTTGACTTGGCTAGACGAATTCGTCGCGGCGTTAACTTCAAAATAATAAATGAAATAGTAGCGACACAATTTTCTAAATATTAAAATAATTATTTATTGCATAAAAATTCTGGGTCGCTATAAAAAATGTGATATTTTTCGAAATAAATTATGTTGTTAAAAAGTGATTTTAAAAAATTTGTGATTAAAAAGTAGTTTGGATAAAGTGACGGAGCTAGGTCTGGAACGTTGCGGAGGCTAAACTTAAATTGGAGGGGGATCGGGGGGCCCCGAATTTTTTTTAGCATACATAGCTAATATGAAATTTATATAACTAGTATTCGCACCCGTGCGTTGCACGGAACAAAAAAAAAATTATAATTATTAATTAATGAATAACTAACTAAATATATTCAATAATTAATGAAAATATGAGAAATATATAACAAAAATAATTAAATTCATATATTATGGGAAAGAATATGAAGAAACAAAAAATTATTCAATAGCAAAATTCAATGTAAATTAAAAAAACTTCTTTAAAAATAATAATTTTGGTTCATAATTTTTAAACAATTACGATTCATGGTCATTGCATACAATACAATTAAAAAGAAATGTATATTATAGGAGAATATATGGTTAAAAAGTAGAGATTTTTTTTATATCATGTATAGAATACCTCATTAATAAAATATAGTTAAAAACGAATTTTAAAAAATGAGATGTGAATTAATGAATGTCAAACATAATTCAAAGAATGATCACAGAAAAAAAATGTTTTCCCAAAGAATGAATAGACATAATTTCTTTATTGGACTTTATTATATCAATCCTTAAAATTTAAGATATTAAAACTTTTCAATTAGATCGTGCAGAACATCAGTCAATAGATGAAAAAGAATTGCACGTGTATTAAATTTATTTATGGAAAATAACAATATTTTTTGAGTTAATGTTGCTCAACATTACAAATAATATTTTTGAAGATATTTTTAGTAATGTCAAAATATAATAATGATAAAAAAAAAATTCTATTTTAGAAAAGGAATTTTTTTTTTTTTTTTTTTTTTTTTTTACATTCTTGAATGTTACATAATTTGTTCTTCAAATCCATATAAAAATGATCCAATCAATGTATTATAGAATTGATTAAACAATTTTTTTAGTACCAATGCACTGATTCTCGTGTAGTGGGAAATGAGTGTCAATGCAATGATGCTGATATAATTGATATTTAATGATCTTAAGTCAAACAAATAAATTCCATATTTTGACCCAAAAAAAAATGATGTCGACAGTTTTGGCGGGAAAACTTTGACCAACTATCTTGTTATTATATACATTAAGATTAGAAAGAAACTTGTCAATATAATATTATATATATACCGGGGTAAAAAAAATCATCCAACACCAACTAAATTACCCAATGACCCAAGGGTATGATTCTTTTGGTCTTGTCTAGAATTTCTTGTTGAACGGGGCGTGAGATTGGGGATGAAGACCCATAAAAAAAACTCATAAAAGAAATTACATTCTTGTCTAGTACATGTTTTAGAATTTGGCTAAAAACCCATAAAAAAACTACCAGAATTCTCTCTTTATTCAAGATTATTTATTCTTCTTGATAATGGAGATTTGCTATAAGTTCACAAGGCGTAGTTTTAGGGCAACAGATTCACTACTCTTCTTCTTCTTCTTCTTCTTCTTCTTCTTCTTCTTCTTCTTCTTCTTCTTCTTCTTCTTCTTGTATTTATCTGCATGAAAATTGTTGAGGAGGCGATAGGGGCTAAGGGACGATATTTTCAACTTTCAAGCCATGATTGTGTGGATTTGGCTCCGCCCTTTGGATAGATGTTTATGCCAAACGGATAGTAGAAAAGTAAGGTAGTGGTTTAATGTGAACACAATGTGATTTAACTATTTGGTTAATATTTAGTTGTTCATTGTGAACACAATTTGGTTAATTATTTGATTAATTAATGTTTGACTACAATATAATTAATTATTTGATAAATATTTATTTGGTTAATGAATATTTGACTAATTAAGTTTGCATTTGGATTATTTTCAAACTACTACTATATTTACTTAAGTTTATTAAATTTTTAATTTAAATAGTTAAAGTAATTTTTGTAGTAACACTTTTCTAAATGTATATTTTTAAAATTATTATCCCTTTTATTTTTGTTAAGTAAAAACAAAATTATTCCAAACTTGATGTACATTATTTAAAATTTGGAAATCATGTGTTGAAGCAAAAAATTTCTTGATAGCAATCTTGTAAGGTGCAAATTTTTTATTTTGAGGATGCACTACCACAATTTAGGATGTGTTTGATTCACTGTCATTTACCTGAAAAATATCAAATCAAGGAAAGTGTTTTCCCCCTTTTGTATTTGTTTGGTATTTGATTGGAAAATTTACCTTGAAAAATATTATTTAAGGTACAACCAATTAAAGCACACTTAACTCATTTGTCTTGAAAATATTTTCTCATCTATTTGATGAGAAAACATTTTTCCTTAGGTGGAAAACATATTTTTCGTCACATTTGATTACTATTATCAAGTACAAATGAGTGAAAAATAAAATAATAATAATAATAATAATAATAATTATTATTATTATTATTATTATTATTATTATTATTTTAATTGAAATAGCTAAATTTAATTTATTTGCAATGAAAAATAATATCAATCAAACAAAAAATTTAGGAAAATTTCCTACTTTTTTACCCGACACTTCCAATTGATATTTTGAAGGAAAATAATTTACAGGCAAATCAATTCCTAGGAAATATTCTTACCATCAATTTTTCATCTTTTCAATCAAACATATGCAAGATTATCTTTCAAGTTCAAGATGCGATAATTTCAGTTGTTAGTTTCGTATGCTATGAATATCAATAATAGTCAAGAAAAATCGTTTTTCAAGGTCGGTCTTCATTTAAAGAAGTCAATTTTAAGTCATGGACAATTTTACTTTGTAATCTCTAGAGTGACGAATCGCAGTGGTTTGGAGATGATCATTTATGATAAAGATGGAAATAAAACAAACTCAACTAAGAATGTAGTTTACATAGAAGTATTTCAAAATTTATATTGGAAACATTGAAATTCTAATAATTCCAGTATCATTTTATTATTTTTCTATCTATTTCATTATACACGTATTTGACATATAATTAAAAAATATTAAAAAATATTGAAACCGTAATTATATGTTTCGACATGATGCCGTGCATCGCACGAGTGAAACAATAGTTTAAATCAAAAGATGAACTTTTTTCATTCTTTATATATTTTCAAAATTTTGCTTAAACAGCCGTTACTACTCAAATGACGTTAAACTGACAAAGAAAAAATGATTTTATTTGTCTAATCCATAAATTTTGTTTTAATTAATACAAAGACAAAGAAGAAAGACACGAGGAAAATAAATGTATATAGCGTATATATACTTGTATAAAATTGACATCAACTTAACTTTATAAAGTACACGATCTGATTGAGGAACGAGCAAATTTTTACAAGAGACACGAGAGTTGTTATCTTAAGAGAGAGAGAGAGAGCATCAATTCCCTTTGAACATGGAATTAACCGAACCCATTTAACTTATTTAAAGGGTGTTGCCCCATTTATTGTATCGCAGTAGTTCACTCAAGTCAAAGTCTACATAAATAGCGTAACCAGTACATAAAGGAACGAGTAAAGACTGCATTTCTACCAAAGAATTACCCAGAGACAAGGGCCTAGTAATCGACAACAATTTCTAGGATATGAAGGAAGAGATATAATTATCAATGGTAGAAATCTCGTGCTTTTTGCCTTGTACAAGTAATTTGCTTTCTTCGAAGCCAGTCATGATGATTAACTTCAGTAGGAATCAGAGCATCCTAGGAAGAATAGAAGATCCATGTGACCCAATTTTCTTGTGATTTTTCGATTCACATCGGTAAAATCTATGGACTGATCCCATCATTTCCATCTCATAGGAACTACGAGATCACCCCAAGGGTGCTTTAGGCAAAAACTTATAACGATCAGTTGATATATAGTGAGTTCAGATAAGTTACTGAAGTCAACTTTCCATGATAATTCCTAAAGGAAGTAAAACACAAGTTCTAGAGTTTGAGACTGGGGACTCAAAGAAAGTGTCCTTTCGAGCGGCTGTGGCACGGTCGGCCGCCTATAAGTGGTAGGGTAGGATGGGTGGTTACGCTCAGATTTATAAATTGTTTGCTAATCCTTTTTTATATCACGATTCATAAAGAATCTTCCCAAAAAAAATCCTTTTATTCAAAGCATTACTTATTCTCTCTCTTTTTGTGTGTGACTTCTAGAAGTAAGTAGTATGCAATGTGTCATCTTATCTCCCCAGAAAATATATTAATTTATGTCAACTTTTATTTTTCTAGAAGCTTAAGATGCCTTCAATTCAAAGGCAAAGTAAAATCTCTGAAATCTGTCAAAAGCTTTTGTGATTTCACGCCACTGTAATTTATTATATGTAACGTAAGAGGTGTGAATATAAACTAAAACTGTGAAAGAGCAAATTTTACTAGGGGTGGACATTGTTCGGTTTGATTCTGGTTCTATTGGAATCAAATCGAATCATAAATCGATGATTTTTTCACCAATGAAATCAATCGGTTTTTATAAAGATATAAAACCAAACCAGAACCAAACCGCTCGATTCTGGTTTGGTTTGGTTCCCAATACATTACTTGAATTTTAAAATATAAAAGCAAATTATCATCACATACCATATCCACGACCATAAGTTAGTACTTAGTAATTATTAACGAAATTCATTTACCAAAGTCTAAACCAATACACAAATATCAAGTTACATCTCCATACAAAATATTGTCTAATAAAAATGGTTTAAAAATGTAGACGAATGAGTCATTGATAGAAATTAACTATATCAACCTACATGACTACGTCTTCATGCTTACCTAGAAACTATTAGCATAAAACAAAAACAAAATTAATGCACGAAACACAAGATGATGCCTATAATCTCATAATACCTCTTTGAACTGCAAGTATCATATTTTAGGACGAGTTAACAAATGTCCAGATTTCATAAAAAAGGTGAGGGATATGTAATGCATGAAATCTTCCACAGAGTAAAAGGAGATATGAGAGCCCCATTGAAATATTTTCAATTACACAGTAACCAAAACCTCTTACAAGCTACATACCAAAAATGGAAAAGGAAAAATAAGAGAGTATTAAAGAAAAGTAAATTTAGATTTCTGATGGCATAAACAAGCAAAGACCTAGATTACCAAAAGATTAGATAAAGTTAAATTTTTAACTTTTAAAAATAGTTAAAAAAAAAAATTAATCTAAAAGTGGGCTTGAGGTTCGGTTCTTGGTTCGGTTCTTGGTTTTAGAACAAGAACCGGAACCGGAACCGTTTGGTTCTCCATACTAAGAACCAAACCATTAATTTTTTTTTTGTAAAACCGAACCAAACCGCTCGGTTTGGTTTGGTTTGGGTTTGGTTTGGTTCGGTCCGGTTATTTTGTCCACCCCTAAATTTTACATAACACCTAATGAAGAAAATTGAAGATTAAGTGCGTGTTTGATAAACATACTTTTGGAAAAAAAAAAAGTTTAAAACAATTGTATGGTTAAAAAATGATTTAAAAAGTAAAAAATTGTGGCTTGACTTTTTTGAATGATTGAGGTTGATTACTGTAAAAAAAATTATTTTTTTATGAGAAAGTTAGTTTATCAAATAAGGGCTAAATTTAAAAAGTATTTTTCCTTTCAAATTTTTTTATTTTATTTAATTTGAAAAGATAAATTCTTGACTGAAACGAATAATTCATGCATTTACCATTAATATATTTATTTAAATAATTTTAAATACTTGTTTTGATTTTTTTAGGCAAAAATACTAAAATAGTATAAATTAGAATATTTATTGTAAGTCGTGCCATCATTTATGTACATGAATCGTGAATTAAGGCGATGTCATTGTTTGACCCTTATTTCAACTATACTCAGTCCATTGCTCGAATATAAACTTTGTATCATTTATTTGTTTGTCACAAATTATAGATCATTTTTTATTCAAAATATAAATATTTTTAATTTTAATAAATATGTTCTTATTTAATATATATTATTATTAACAAATATAAATTAATTTTGTTTATAATATTGTTTAATGTATGAATATATTAGGTAAAATGTTAAAAAAAAAAAAAAAAAATTACATCTCGAACTTCATTAATAACATTTTTTTAAGAGGAAATTACGCACATCCACACCTTTAAAGATTCAAATTCATAAATGAGATCAAACCTATATAATTTCAAAATTCAGGTCTTAATTATAATTTTAATTAATTAAAAAAATTTACATAATAATATTCTATTAATTCTTCAACCCTATCCCAAAACACCACTTCAAATCTTAAGGGACCGTTCTCTTTGTATTTCGATTTTGAATTTTGAGTTTTTGATTTTAGATTTTGGTTGTTTGTTTTGTGATTGCTGAAAATATGTTCTCTTTGTGATTTGGAAAACTGTTTTCAAAAATAGAAAACTGAAAAATGGATTTACTTTATAATTTTAAGATATATTTATTTTGTGATATTTTATATGTAAAAAAATGGTTGATTTGTTGAATTATATTAATTTTAATATCAATAAATCAGTTAGTTCTCTATTCCAATAAATTCATTATTAATATTGTTCCAGCTAAACAAAAATCCAACATCATACCAACAAAATCTTAACATGAATCTATATATAATAGCAAAAATAACATAAAAGCTTCAAATGAAGGAAGTGTCTCACATTTACAAAATAAAAATAAAATCTTAACATAGATCTATATATAATAGCAAAATAATATAAGAATTTCAAGTGAAGGAAGTGTCTCACATTTACAAAAAAAAAAAAATATATATATATATATATATATATATAAACATGGATCTATATACAATGGCAAAATAATATAAGAATTTCAAGTGAATGAAGTGTCTCACATTTACACAAAAAAAAAATATCTCAACATGGATCTATATATAATGGCAAAATAACATTAGAGTTTCAAGTGAAGGAAGTGTCTCACATTTACCAAAAAAAAAAAAAATCTTAACATGGATCTATATATAATGACAAAATAATATAAGAACTTCAAGTGAAGGAAGTGTCTCACATTTAAAAAAAAAAAAAAAAAAAATCCAAAACGTGAGTTTTAATCACGTTTTGGACTTTTTAACACAAAATATCCAAAACACAATAAACTCTTTTGAGTTTCTTTTGTATTTATTTATTTTTTTTTTTTTTTTTGGAAAACGAATTTCTGAAAATGAGCAAAATAAAGGGTAAACATCACAAATGGTCCCCAACATTTGATTTTCTTGCGAAAATAGTTCTCAACGTTTAGATTTTGACATTTATACCCTCAGAATCACAAAACGTTGCGAAAATGGTCCCTACCGTTAGATTCTGTTAGTTTCCACCGTTAAAAACGTACAAATAGCACAAATGATCCCTAACATTTGAGTATCTTGCGATAATAGTCAATAACATATTAAAGTCATGTTTGTCATATTTAGTTTGTAACCTCCAAACGTTTTGCGTATTTAGTCTCTAACATATTAAATCCTTAAACGTTTGGCATATTTAGTCCCTAACATATTGATCCTCATTTTGAGACTAATTATTTCAAATAATGTGGCTTTTAATTGTAATTTTTTGAAGAATTTGTGATTAAAAAATGAATTTATTTGTAGATTATTTTATTGATGGAATGTATGGTTGAAAACGAGTTTTAAAAAAATAAAGTTTATTCTGAATTTCTAAAGTGCACAATCAGAGCTTGTTTGGTAAAGGTAAATATTTTACTTCAACTTTTCAAATTCAATTTCAACCATTCATTCTTAGTCAAGCCCACCATTTTTTACTTTTCAAACTTTTTAAAACCACACATCTATCAAAAAACTAAAAAAAATCAAAAAATTCAAAAAAATTCACATTACCAAACATGCTTTAAAATATTTAACAAAAATTCACAGCATTAACAATTCAATCTATTAATAAAAAAAAAATCATGGAATATAAACAAACGAATACATTAGATATTATTTTAGGAATTAAATAACAAATATGTTTTTATCACTTCTATTTTTTATTTTCGATTTTTGAGAACTAATCAACATCGATTTTCAAATTTTCATTTTTTTAAAACTCGTTTTCTTTCCCACATTCTATTAATAATTTTTTTTTTTAATTTATCCATAAATTAAAAAAAAAAAAAAAATCTTACTTTTTAACCTAATTCTCCAAACTCACTTTTCAAATAGATCGATTTTCGAAATCGAAATCGAAAGTAGAACTAATAAAAACATATTTGTTATTCAATTCCTAAAAGATATCCAATATATTTGTTTATTTGTGCTCCTTGAATTTATCTATTTTTTTTTTTTTTTTTACTAATATGTTGAAATGTTAATGCAGTGAATTTTTGTTAACTATTTTATATACTTTAGAAATTCAGAATAAAATTTATTTTTTTAAAACACGTTTTCAACCACACATTCAATCAATAAAATAATTTACAAATAAATTGAAGTTTTTTTTAATCACAAATTCTTCAAAAAATTACAATTACAAACCACATTATTTGAAATAATTGGTCTCAAATAGGGGATTAATATGTTAGGGACTAAATATGTCAAACGTTTAGGAATTTAATATGTTAGAGACTAAATACGTCAAACGTTTGGAGATTACAAACTAAATATGTCAAACATGACTTTAATATGTTAGGGACTATTATCGTAAGAAATTCAAACTTTAGGGACCATTTGTGCTATTTGCATGTTTTTAACGTTGGAAACTAACGGAATCTAACGGTAAGGACCATTTTCACAACGTTTGGTGATTCTGATGGTATAAATGCTAAAATCTAAACGTTGGGGACCATTTTCACAAGAAAATCAAACGTTGGGGGACCATTTTTGCTGTTTACCCCAAAATAAACGCATTTTCGATATTTTCAAAAATCGAAAATTCAAAACGGATTGAAAACAACAAAAAGAACATGGCCTAAGTGTTAAGGACATTGTAGAACCATCATCTAATGAGCCATGCACGAACTTGAAGGTCAAGACTTGCAACCAATCACAGCCATCTGGTGAAATCACGTGACTTGAAGTCCAAGAATTACCATTATTCTGCTGTACATTTTATGGAACATTCCTTATAACAATATTGTAATATTCTTACCTTTTTTTATAGTGATTCTCTTCCCTTATTGTATGGATTCATCCTGTATATATATACTGGACAATTTCAATAATAAATTAAGAGTTCTTTCAATAATTGCTTTTATCAGTTTCTTCATGGTATCCAGAGCAGCCTAAACTCCCACGAGTAGATCCTTTTTTTTTCTCTCTCAGTCTCCTTTTCTTTCCTGCCTCTCTTTCCTGCCATGTCTACTGCCACTGCTCCTTCCGACCTCCTCACAGAAGCCTCCTCCCTCCCCAATTCTGAGCCACCCATTCAAATAAATGCAAACACCCATCTTCCCCTTCGCCTCTCAACAACGAACTACTTCTCTTGGAAACTACAATTTACTTCATTATTTTATGGCCTCAACCTCCTTGGTTTCCTCGAAGGGACTTCCCCCTCTCCATCCGAAACCATTACCTCTAACAACACAAAAATATCCAACCCCGCTTTCATTTCTTGGAAGCGCCAAGATCAACTTATTCTCCATGCTATCATCACCTCCCTCACGGAACCAATAATTCCTCTTATCGCCACTGCCCAATCATCTCATGAAGCTTGGACTCGACTTGATCGCATATTTGCTAAGCGTTCCCAGTCCCACATCATCCACCTCAAAGATAAATTATCCCACCTCACTCGTGGCACCATGTCCATCTCTGATTATCTCCTCAAAATCAAGCTCCTCTCCGATGAACTCTCTTCGCTAGGGGCCCCCCTTACTGATGCTGATCTCCTCATATATTGCACCCGAGGTCTTGGCAGTGCCTACAAAGAAGTCATTGCCGTGCTTCGCACTCGTGAAACTCCTGTTGCATTTGAAGAACTCTTTGATAAACTTGTCGATCACGAAACCTTCTTACGTGATTCCGAGTCTGTGATGATTCCCTCTCCACCCTCCATCAACTATAGTGGTTCCTCTAAGAATTCAATAAAACATCACAGCCAGTCGCGCCGTTCTGCACCGTCGGCTGCACCTGGGCTTCTGTCGACCCCTGTGTTTCCTGGCACAACTTCTTCTGCTGCTGCCTCCTCACGGTCTGGTCCCCCTTCGAAGTATTCCACCCGTGACTCCACCTCTCGTGAATCTGTCCATTGTCAATACTGCCATCAACGTGGTCATAAAGCTGATCGGTGTTTTGTTTTATTTCCACATCTTCGCCCAGCACGCCCGGTGGTTCATCAGACTGCTGCCCATCAACAGCCTTCAAATCCATGGCTTCTTGACTCTGGTGCCACCCATCATGTGACTGCCTAGCTGGAGGATCTCTCTTTGCATCAAACTTACACTGGTCCGGATGATGTTCTATTAGGTAATGGTTCTACTCTTCCTATCCTTAATACAGGTTCCACTTCTCTTAATCCCCATTTCCACTTGCATAATGTCTTGCATGTACCCACTCTACATCGTAAGCTCATCTCTGTCTCTCAATTTTGTATTCAAAATAATGTCTCACTTGAGTTCTTTCCTGGCTTCTTTCTTGTTAAGGACCTCCGCACTCGGAAGCCCCTCCTTCGGGGTCGTTCCCACAATGATCTATATCACTGGCCATCTCAGTCCGTGCCTCCTTCCATTCGGCCAGCTGTCCACTCCGCTTCAATCCCGTCTCCATCCCTCTGGCACAGTCGGCTCGGTCATCCATCCACAAAAACTACAAATAAGCTACTTCGGTCTGGAGTGCTCTCTACCTCCGCTACTTTATCGTCTTTATTTTCTTGCCAGTCTTGCTACTGTAATAAGAGCCACAAGCTCCCTTTCTCTATGTCTAGCATTTCGAGTCAGCGTCCCTTAGACGTTCTGTATTCTGATCTTTGGGGTCCTAGTCCCGTCGTCTCAATGGATGGTTTTCGTTATTATTTAATTTTTGTTGATCATTATTCTCACTTTATATGGTTCTTTCCACTTCATCTCAAATCTGATTTATCTGCCATATTTCCTAAATTTAAACTTGAGATTGAAAATCAACTTGGACATAAAATTAAAACTCTATACACTGACGGTGGCGGTGAATATACTGGTCTACGCAATTTCCTTGCTTCTTCCGGTATCACTCACTTAATCACTCCACCGTATACGCCTGAACATAATGGGTTTGCTGAACGCCGCCATCGTCATATCGTTGAGACAGGCCTCACTCTACTACATCACGCCTCCCTCCCTACCACTTATTGGTCCTTTGCATTTCGCGCCGCTGCCTATCTCATTAATCGCCTACCAACTACCACCCTATCTGATATAAGCCCCTTCTACAAACTCTTCAACACTCAACCCACCTACTCTTCTCTTCGTCAGTTCGGATGCCTTTGCTACCCTTGGCTTCGGCCTTACTCTTCCTCCAAATTAGATGCTCGCTCCAAACCTTGTATCTTCCTTGGCTATGATGAAAAACACCACTCTTACCTATGCTTTGATTTCTCCTCCCTCAAACTGTATACATCCCGTCATGTTCGCTTTGTCGAGCATGTTTTCCCCTTGTCCTCTCCCTGCTCCACATCCGCTGCGTCCTCCTCCCCATTGCATAGCCAAACGCCCACATATCATCTGCCTATTCCTCTACTACCTATCTCCCCTCCTGCTCTCACTCCTGCAGCCACATCATCCTCTGCCCCACCTACGGTAGACCCGGCATCTCCCCTCATCTCTTCAGAAACACCTCCAGCACTCCCTTCTCATTCCCCCTCTTTCGATGGGCTTCCTATCTCTGACCCCCTGCAAGTCCCCACCCCACCTCTTGATCCACCATCTCATTTAAACACTCATCCCATGCAAACTCGTGCAAAAAATAACATTTTCCGTCCCAAGCACATCCACACTGTTTCCACTAAACATCCTCTTCCTACCTCACTTGAACCCACTTGTGTTTCTCATGCCTCCAAGTTCCCTCATTGGCGCCAAGCCATGACCGAAGAACTTAATGCGCTCCTAGCCAATCACACGTGGGATCTTGTTCCCCTGCCTCCCCATGTCAATCTAATCGGAAACAAGTGGGTGTTCCGTGTCAAAAGGAATTCTGATGGCACCATCTCTCGCTATAAGGCTCGCCTTGTCGCTAAAGGTTTCCATCAACGACCAGGTGTTGACTTTCATGAAACCTTCAGCCCTGTCGTTAAACCTGCCACTATTCGCATTTTCCTTGCTCTTGCCCTAAACTCTAACTGGCAAATTCACCAGCTTGACGTCAACAATGCTTTTCTCCATGGAACACTCACCGAGGAGGTGTACATGGCTCAGCCTCCTGGTTTTGTTGACTCTCAATTCCCTTCTCATGTCTGCCGCCTGCGCAAAGCACTTTATGGCCTTAAACAGGCTCCTCGTGCTTGGTACACCGAGCTTAAGTCATTCCTCCTCTCTTATGGATTCACTAACTCTGTCACTGATTCCTCTCTCTTTACCCTTCATCACTCGACCACCACTCTCTACTTCCTTGTCTATGTCGATGACCTCCTTGTCACCGGTAACAATCCTTCCGCCCTTCATTCCTTTATCGAGGCTCTCTCCACTCGCTTCTCTGTTAAAAACCTTGGTCCTCTACACTATTTCCTAGGCGTTGAGGTCATACGTACGCCATCCTTCATCTTCCTTAATCAACAAAAGTATATTTATGACATTCTGTCCAAAACTAATATGCTAGGTGCCAAAGAAGTCAACTCCCCAATGTCTAGCTCCGTCCCTCTCACTCTCACAGATTCGTCTGCTACATCGGATGCCACATCCTACCGTCAAGTTGTCGGTGCCCTACAATATCTCTCTCTCACTCGACCTGACATCTGCTTTGCCGTCAACAAGCTCTCTCAATTTATGCATCGCCCCACTGAAGCCCATTGGACCGCTGTCAAACGTGTACTTCGTTACCTTAAACACACCATTCATCACGGCCTTCTGCTCCGTCCCACTCCTACACCCTCTCTCATTGCCTTTACTGACTCTGATTGGGCTGGCAACCCAGATGATCGCACCTCCACCTCTGGTTTCATTATTTATCTTGGTTCTTCTCCAATCTCTTGGAGCTCCAAAAAGCAACGCACAGTTGCTCGCTCGTCTACTGAAGCTGAGTACCGTGCCCTTGCCTCCTGCTCCACAGAACTCTTGTGGATCAAAAATCTCCTCTCGGAATTTCACCTTTCCCTACCCTCTAAGCCATTGATCCTCTGTGATAACATTGGCGCCACCTATCTATCTGTTAACCCTGTTTTTCATTCTCGCATGAAACACATTGCTATTGACTATCATTTTGTCCGCACTCATGTGCAAAATAACTCCTTTGGTGTCCGCTATATCTCTACTCATGATCAGTTGGCTGACATCTTCACCAAACCCCTCTCTTCTACTTCTTTTCTCTCTCTTCGACCCAAGATCGGTGTTTCCAACGGAACCTCCGTCTTGCGGGGGCCTGTTAAGGACATTGTAGAACCATCATCTAATGAGCCATGCACGAACTTGAAGGTCAAGACTTGCAACCAATCACAGCCATCTGGTGAAATCACGTGACTTGAAGTCCAAGAATTACCATTATTCTGCTGTACATTTTATGGAACATTCCTTATAACAATATTGTAATATTCTTACCTTTTTTTATAGTGATTCTCTTCCCTTATTGTATGGATTCATCCTGTATATATATACTGGACAATTTCAATAATAAATTAAGAGTTCTTTCAATAATTGCTTTTATCAGTTTCTTCACTAAGTATCTCTCTCTATCCCTGTTCAATCAATATTCTCTCAGTATCTCATCCATAGCTTTCCGTCGCTGCACAAGAAGTAGAAGAAATCCATGGAAAATTGCTCTCATCCGTCCTTGTAAACGCAAAAGGTGGTTGAGTTTTGAGAGCTTGATCATTACCTTTCTTTTGCTTTCGAAATCTGCTCTATTGCTTGTACCCACCAACTCATTAGACATTTCAAAAAAAAAATGAAATTTTGAGTTGTCAAAGATTCTAGCTCACCATTCTTAACTTTTCAAAAAAAAATAAATTAATTAAATGTCTCCACGTCGTTATTTATAAACAATATTTATAAATGATTTTCCAAATAGAGGTCTCTGTTTGGTAAATTGTTTATCAACAACTTTTAATTATCCATTTCATTAATTTCTATCAAAATTTAATAAAAATTTGATTTTATTCCGACTTTAATAAGTTTTTGTTCTGATTCTAATTTCAAAAATATTATCTATTATACATTTTTGGTTTGTCCAAACATGCAATCAATATAACATAATACCATTTTCTATACAATTTATAAATTAACAACATAATTTCTTAGATAACTTTTTAATCACACATTTTTTCTATTTTTTTATTTTTTAATAAAATACTCCCTCCGTCCATTTTATATAGACTTCCTTTCCTTTTTTTTTGTCCCAATTATATAAACTTTTTTTTTATTGAGAAGTAATTTTTTTTTATTTACTAATGTACCATTATTTATTACTTTCAATAATAATAATTTTGATATTAATAAAGGTAAGTTAGAAATTTTCTTTACAAAAATTACATTTTCAATAAAATCAAATATATTTTTTTAATATGTGTGAAAAGTCAAACAAGTTTATATAAATGGGACGAAGTTAGTACATTTTATAACAAAAATATAAATAAATCAAATTATGAATATTGCAGTGTTACCGATGAACCCTTGACTGGCTCCCAGACGGTTGACCTATAGTTAGAGAATGGCTCAACATCTCTATTACAGCAGCACTTCAATGGAAGCTTCCCGTGTTTGACTCTCCTTCTATATATATATATATATATATTCCTCCACTCGTACTCACAAGTCGCAACAATCATTGAAATTCATTTCTCTTCAAAATCTTCAGCTCTCTAAAATTCATTAATCTTCAACTTTTAAACGCAATTGATGGCAAATCCAGCAGAAGTTTCAGCAATTGAACAAATTAGAATGCATCTTCTTGGAGAGTTTTATCCAAGAGGGCTTTCGTTTGCTACTGAGATCGATAATTGCAGCAGAACTAGTAGCATAACTTCATCAGTTCAATCTGACAATTCAATTTCGATTTCTGATTATTTCTTGAACTGCGAGAAGAATCAGTTTGATTTTAGCGAGTTTTCAAGCCCGGATTCCGTATATTTGGGGAAAAATCAACTAAATACTCCAATTATAGTCCTCACATCACCGAAAGCGAAAAATCTGACTGAGAGGAAGTCTTCACTGCAGATTGAATTGCCGGCGGTTAAAAAACTCGACTGGATTGACTTCTCGGAGTCGTCCCAGTCGAACTCGGTGGCGACGGTGCAGGAAAAATCGGCTGTGCAGGAGAAATGTCACTACAGAGGGGTACGAAAGCGGCCGTGGGGAAGGTATGCTGCGGAGATCAGAGACTCGAATCGGCGCAGCTCTCGTGTTTGGCTCGGGACGTTCGACACCGCTGTCGAAGCCGCAAAAGCTTACGACAGGGCGGCGTTCAAGATGCGAGGAAGCAAGGCGATTCTGAACTTCCCACTGGAGATTCAGATGGAAGTATGTGAATCAGCTGCCGTCGTGGACGTAGGGAGCAAGCGGCGGAGAGAAGCGGAGGTGGTGGTGGAGGTGGAAGAAGTGAAAGAAAACAAGTCGATGAAACTCGAAACGGCAGTGAAAAATGAATTGATGGAATGGCCGTTAACGCCGTCATGCTTGGGCTCGATTTGGGATCAGAGCGGGAATGGGACATTTAACTTTCCGCCATTATTATCCCCGTTCAGTTATCCCCAGCTTATTGTCATATGAAAATATGCATGTAGTAAAAAAAAAAAAAATATACATATACATATACATATATATATATATATATATATATATATATACATGTAGTATTTTAATTGCTCGATAAATTCACAATTATTTCACTCGGCAATAGATCCGTCGTCTCCTAAATAATATTTGAAGCATTATCTTAATTTTAAAATGTCAAAATTTTGGCTAGACATATTCATTGATGAGGTTTCTACTTTCTATCTTCCCTAAGTTCCCTTATTGATTGAAAAAGGAACCTTATATTGGCATTTCTCCGTTACTTTGAATAATTCAAAGTATACTACTTAACAAACTCGAAGACTATTGTCAAACGAAATTTATAAACAAATTTTACCAAATAGAGGCTAAGTGATAACTAGCGCAAGCAACGCTATATATCTCAAATATAGATTGATCTCTACTTAAGTTAATACACATTCATTGAAAAATGAGGAGCTGTTCATGTGCACATGTACAAGGCACTTCCTTATTTTTCAATGGAAATGTATCAATTGGGAAGAGATCAATCTCAAGATTCAAATAATTAATATTATTCGTTACTCAAAATTTGAAACAATCACTTTTATACTAAGGTCCGTTTGATTGGACCAGTTTTTCTATGGAAAATGCAATCATTTTCTTGCTTTTCCAACTTTTCAAGTGTTTGATTGCAAATATTTGGACAAGAAATTTTTTTCCTTGATTTTCTCACGTGCCTGTTTTTTCTCATTTTTGAGGAAAATATTTTCTTAGGTTTAGATGAGAAAATGTTTTCTAACTTGCTTTATTAATATTTTTGCCTCGTCTGATTATTTTTATTGTTGTTAATTGATTTATTTTTTTTTTCAAAAATTAACATTATTATTAAGTACAAATGTATTAAAAAGGTAAAAAAAAATCATTAAAATAGTTTAATTTTTACTTTATTTGTCATGAAAAATAACATCAACCAAACAACAAAACGTGAAAAATTTCTTACTTTTTCCACCTTGAAAATTAAACCAATAAAAAACTTCCAATTGATAGTTTTCACGAAAATAATTTTCAAACAAATCAATTCCTTGAAAAAAAAATTTTTTCCACCCATTTTCCACATTCGCAATCAAATAGACACTATGTTAAAAATTGTGATCAAACTGTTATTTTTGTTCATTAATTATACTAGTCCAATGTTAGATGTGGACAAACAAATATTAAACAGATCAGTCTCGTATGTTTTATTTATTTAAATTATTGATATGTCATTTTCTAGTTTCCTGTTCAAGAATGGATGAAGTCATAATATTATACCTAAAACTAGTTAAAATATTTATGCATGGGAACCGTGGACTGCGTTTTGTTTATTGTTGGCTTGATTTTATTGTTTTTAAATTCTATGGAACATCTTAGGTGCAACTTACCAATTACCCAATTATTCTTCATTATAGGTGTTAGATTTTGGCTTCTTAGTGAGTTTTATAAAGAGTCATACATTGAAAGTCAACGGAAGTGAGAATTTAAGTTGGATTATAAATAAAGGATCCTTCAACCTTCCTAAAAGCATCTCCAATGCATTTTATGAATTGAAACTGACATGATAATAAAATATATTGACTTTTATACAACGCGAATATATAAATGGAGAAGTTTAAAATTTACTCTTCAATGATTTCTTCTATATTTAAACAATTTTGATTAAGTGGCATTTTTTAAAAAATTTAAAATTAATAACTCATTTACAAAATAATTAAAATAATCTTAAATTTTTCTTTATTATAAAATATAAATTTTGTTTTCTTAAACTAATATTTTTACATAACTTTATTTAGCAACAATCTTTTGTTGATAAATTAAATTTATTAAAAAAGCATATATATATTTTTTAAATTATTAATCTTAAAAACAATGTTAATATATTCAAACTTCTTAGGTTAAAAAATAAAATTTATTCCAATTTTTGGATCTCCAATTTTTTATATATTATGAACTTCTAGATTTAACGTTATTTTATTATAGTTAAAATAATTATAAAAAAAAAAAACTCCCAATTTTGAACTCCAAGATTTAACATCTTTTATTATAATTAAAATAATTATAAAATTAAATAAAATGTTAAGTCATCAATCTCATGGAACGTCTACATCTAGACGGAGCATCTCATATTATCTATTTTTTTAAAGCCACGTCAGGTTAACATTGTAATTCATGAAATGTGTTGGACAAACATTTTTAACCAACTCTATCATTTTGCCGACATGTCATGCATTTTCTCTCAATCCATGAAGTGCGTTTAAGATGCTCTAAACATGCCAAAATATTCACCCATTTGAATGTTTTATTCATCCTCTCTTTTGTATAAATGAATTTCAATCATAAATTTTGGTGTTATTTATTTTCTGCATCATTAATTATTCTAGTTTAGTTTTCGTCTTTATATTCCAATAGTATTATTTTGTCGAATTTTTTAAGCTTCGTATTCATTTATAAATCATTATATTTGTGAATAATAACTACTTTGAATATGGATATTTTCTCAACAATTGGTATAAAAACTGAAGTTTTACTACCTAGATATTTGTTTGCATGTGTTCCATTTTGTTTATTATTGGAATATAGTTTGTGATCATTGTTAAGTTGAAATGGCAAATTAGGTGTGAATGCAGTCCGGTTTGAGCGGTTTGTGACATATTTTCAAATTAAACCATTTTAAACGGTTTGACATTTTTTCAAATCAAATCAAACCATTCCATTTTACAACGAAACCAAACTAAACCAAATCATTTTTTGCGGTTTGGTTCGATTTTAATCTGCGGTTACCTATCGACATAATATAACATATTTTAGATGTCAAACTAATTCGTATTTCTAAATATATAAAGTTAAAATAAATTAATATAAGCTAATATATGGTAACATTCTTTGATTCTTTGTTTACCTCATTACAATTGCAGGCGATAACATAACTGTAAATGCACCAGACACATATACATATA
Organism: Ligustrum vulgare; assembly: GCA_963555705.1. Classification (NCBI taxonomy): domain Eukaryota; kingdom Viridiplantae; phylum Streptophyta; class Magnoliopsida; order Lamiales; family Oleaceae; genus Ligustrum; species Ligustrum vulgare. The sequence goes on from OY743180.1 coordinate 48,233,808, forward strand.
CATCTAATTGTAATTGATTATTATTCATAAAGTACATTATACTATTAACAATTTCTCTTTTAATGTTAATCTCACTTGGGCTATAAATGCATGTCGCTACCATGTAGTAAGAGACAAGCTTAAACAATTGATTGGCTTCTGATTGATTAAATAAAATTCTGACGTACTGGAATTGAGCATTATTTAGGCCGGGGGGGAGGGGGGTAGTCATATAAAATTTCAAGTATAATATGAAATCGAGAATCTTGATTTTATTTTCTGATTGCCTTTTTTCTTATCAATGGTTTTTGAGTACCTTCCTAATACAGGTTATTTGAGGTTATAGCAAATGAGATTGAGCAGCTTCTTCGATTGAGTGGTTTGTGGATTTCATTGCATGAGATTGATCATCATACCGGTCCATAAAAGTTATTAGTTATTAAGAAAATAGTAATGGATGTCGTAAATAATCCGTCTTTTGGTCCAATAATCAAACTTCTTTCTCAGATTATAGAGGTAATCATCGAGGTATCAATTACTCCTAAGAATGTCCTCATTAAGGAGATGAGTTTTCAAGAACTCTAATCTTACCCAAATTGCATCATTCATCTCTTACAAAAGTTGAGTAGGAAGGGCATTGTGATTTAGACGACTTACAAAATTTTCTGAAAATCCTTTATCAGAAGATTAAGGTTTCTAAACAAATAATTGGAATTGCAAGAATTTCATAGGAAATTCACGTTAGATGACTACTGAAATTTATTCTTATGTAAAGAAGAAACAAAATTCTCAACTTCAAACACTAGCAGTCTTTTCTGAGATCATCACAATGCAATGAAAACGAAAAAATATATAATCAAGAAAAGATATAAATGAGAATTTTATTTTTGGTGGAAAGTAATTTCAAATTCATAAAATTAATTTTTTAATTAAAAAAATAAAAGCGGTTTGGTTCGATTTTTTGCGATTTTTGAAAATCAAAACATAAACCAAACCATTTTGAAACGGTTTGATTCGGTTTGAGGAAAATAAACATGGGTCCATGCGGTTTCAAACCAACGGTTTCAAAGCAATGAGTTAGGTTCGGTTTGCGATTTTCGCGATTTTTTTGTGCAGTCCTATGGCAGATGAGAAATCAACGTCAATAAAGTTTGAATTTAATTTTATTAAAATCTATCGAAAATTTGATTTTAATCTATACCAAGTAAGAGCATTATAAAGTTTTATCCAAACATATGAATAATGCTACATGTTTCATCTGTACAAACAAATAGTTTTATCCCCATAGATATATGATATATCCCATGTTTGAAATAGATTAAATCAAATTTTAATAGATTTTGATAAAAATTAATGAAATTTGCAATTGAAAAAGTAGTGAGTCCTATAAAGTGCGTAGTTAAAATCGACTGGATCGACTTATCAAAGTCATCTCAGTCGAACTCGGTGGTGACGGTGAAGGACAACTCAACTATGGAGAAGTGTCACTATAGAGGGGTAAGACAGCGGCCACGGGAAAAGTATGCGGTGGAGATCAGGGACCTAAAACGGCACACCGCTGTCAAAGCCACAATAGCCTACGACAGGGCGGAGTTCAAGATGCGAGGAAACAAAGCAATTCTGAACTTCCCCCTGGAGATTCAGATGGATCTATGCGAATCAGATGCTACTGTGGACGTAGAGATGAAGTAGCAAAGAGAAGCGGAGGAGGTGGTGGATGTGGAAGAAGTGAAAGAAAGACGATAAAAATAGAAACGGTAGTTGTTCACTGATATCTCGCGATGCGAAATACCCCCACAAGCGCACGGGTCGTGAGATGTAATAAAGTGGACATAGGAGTCCGGATTATCGTCCCACGAGGACTACTATTAATTACTGAAATATTTTAGTTCTACACTTTATTTGAACGAACAAATGAATTTGAGGTTTTAAACTAAAACTAAAGAGTTAAACTAAAGAATTTAAAATTAGAGAATTGTTTTGTTTTCAAATACGATTGTAAAGTAGTTTGAGATTCACGAATTCACCTAACTAATTAAATCAATTCCAATTCCAATTCTATTTCCTAAATATGCATTCGGTCGAATTCACTAATTAAAATTGAAATTCCTCTCTCGAGTTTAAATCAATTTTACCTAAATAAGTCAACCATGTATCTCTACAGAGGGTCCGAATATTCCTTATCTAGATGCATAATACACAAGGATTCACACACGACCGCAGTAATAACAAAAGCATATCTCTATCACTCGTTCAATTATCAGATTTATTACCGAGATCTATGTTATTAACTCACATCTCGGATTATGAAAATAACACATAAAATTATGAATAAATGGAAAGTTCATTCACGCATTAAACGCAATAATAAATCAACACATGCATTAAAGCGTTAAAACAAGGAATATGGAATTAAAATAATTAACTAGGCTACATCGTTCATTCCAACATCAAATTTAGTTACACATCATATTTAAATAGCAAAAACAAAATATAATGACGTTCATTGAAAATAACAACGAAGAATGGAAAGATTGCACCAATTATCAATTCTTCAAGTATCTTCAATTCACGCCCCTCTGCGATGCTTGAATCTCCAAGAATTTGAATTAAAATATCTGTTATGGCTCGTTCTATGGAGAGGCAAAGGTCCAGATCTCATACCTCTTATGTTGTATATATAGGTTTTGGAGAAACCTAGGTCAAGAAAGAGAGACTTCTGTTGAAAATCGCGAGAAAAGCCCACAGTCGGCCCAGTCGGATAACTGCGCCATCGCGTGGCTTCAACCCTAGCAATCGCGTGCTTGACCCTAAAACTCTCGGGTTATAATTTCGCACCATCTCGCGATCGCGTGGCACGTATCCAGTGATCGCGACTTCCATCTTTTCTCGGCTGTGTAAGTTGGTCCCTGGCTTTTAATTGCACCTTCAGTCCTCGAATTCCAATTGTTGCAATTTAGTCCCCAAACTTTATCTTCTTCTCGATTTGCCCATTCAAGCTCTTAATTCATTCAATTAGGTCCTCCAACCTCTAATTCGTTCATTTTGGCACATTGCATCTTTTCGATTGACGCCACAAACTTATCAATTGCTCGTTTTAGCTCCAATCAACATCCAATTATGCATTTTTCTCATCAATTACTTCATCTTTTGGGATATTTTCTGCAGAGTAAACAGATAAACACAAATTAAATAACATATTTTCTAAAACAATAATAATTTATTCTAATTTAGATGTACAAATAAGTGTATAAAATACACTTATCAAATACCTCCAAACTAAAATTATTGTTCGTCCTCGAATAATGTAAACTAAACTAACAAATTAAAGTAACAACGTGCAATTATTTTTGTTGTGTCAACATGTTCACCATATGCCTCCATAATCCAAATCAATTCAAGCTTCAGCAAGAGTTATGAACAACAATGCAAAAAAATTTCTAGTTATATCATGCCAGATTTTCAAGTGTGTGTGTGAATAGCCAATGTCAAACGTATACTTATGCAAAAGATATACTCAACACTGTGTGACTCATTATGCATAATCAAGCTCGAATCCCATGTAGTCAATCTATGATTTCTAATGAAATTCCTTTCAACACTCATGGATGATCACCACTTTCTGCTTTTCTCTCACATATCCCGGGTTTCTATCTATGTGGGTTCTAAAAATATTCTTTGTTTTTTCCACACAAGGTAATCAGAATCAGAAATATGCGTGCATAACAAATCAAATGAAAGTGGACCCCAATTCTACAACATCAACCACCACAGCTCAGTCAACAAAGCTTATACCATGCAATTACACTTTTTTTTGACGACTTTTTCTTTTATTTGTCCCTGTCTTTTACTATCTTTGTGCAGAACTTTTCATACGGGCTTTCTATATGACCCCTGTAGCGGGCTTTCAGATCGGCAACTCTCAAACCAGTTGGCTTTAGGGTACCAGGTTCAAAGAACCCCTCAGACGTACTTGCCCGAGTCATAAAGGCTTAAAGAGAAAAGTTAAAGATGTTATAATGTCTTATGTGTAAGTCCACTCTCCGTACTTGCTTTCTAATTGACCCCTGTAACGAGCTTTAGGTCGATGACTCCCAAGCCAGTTGGCTTTAGGACACCAGGTTTGAAGGATCCCTCGGACTTACTTACTCGAGTCAAAAAGGCATTTGAAGAGCATAATAAGACCTTCAGCATTTTTCTGTTTTTATGCTGGAAATTGTTTATACCGTTGACCAAACTGTAATGACTATAGTGAAAACCAAGAACCACATACCTCCAATCCGTCAATACACACAAATTCCAACCATTTTACCCCAAAACTTGCCTTTTAGCATGATTGGTTCTAATTTAGGGGTGGGATATCTTATGATCTAAGTTCAGGGATTTTCAAGTCATTCCTAAGTTCAAATAGCATAAAACTTTTCCCCACATGTATTAAACAAAATCCCTCACACAAGCAATTATCTGACACTGACTATGTGCGTAATAAATATGGAATCTAGCAAAACATAACTAGTTCAAAATAAGTTCATGCTTTCATGTTGTCCAATTTTCAAGCTTATGCACAAATTGATTCATACTATATCCTAGGCAATAAATAAGTCGACACAATTTTTCAAATTTTTTTCAATTTTTTTTAATCCCAATAAAAATAGAATGAGAACATAGAATGAATAGTGTGAATACGGAAGCATTTTGCATGAATGATATTTCCCACCCCCAAACTAGAAAGACACATTATCCTCAATGTTTGTCAAAAAGATTTAAAAAAGTAAAACAAGACAAATGAGAGAGAACGAGAACTTCCCAGGTGCATTGGAGATGGTTTGTTGCCTTGATACTTCCATTTGAAATTGCACTTTGATGCATTTGACCCTTTCTTTACATTGCCCAACTTGATTGGATATGTTTTGATTGGTGTGTGTCTTGCAAAACAAAAGATAAATGACTCTAGAAGACATGAACACCAATAAGAAACTATCCAATTCTAATTGTGTATGCGTGTGTGCTTGGGATGACGATGAATACACTACTAAAAATTGCATAAAAATCAAAACACCCCCAAAAATGCAAAATAATGTAACAAGCAAAATTGTCTTAACATGCAAACATGCAAAACACTTAAAAAAAAATGCCACCTATCATGCATGTATCTAAAAAAAAGTAAATAAAATAAATACTTAAAGCATAATAAATAAAAGGGAAGAAAATTTGGGTTGCCTCCCAATAAGCGCTCTGTTTATAGTCTAAAGCCTGAATTTTTACCGTGATTGTTCAAGGAACTCTAAATAAAGCTTTTGATGACCTTCTTTGTTTGTGCCGATTGAACTTGCTCCAATTTGGATTTATGCACCAAAATTCCACTTTGCCCATGTCATGTATGTTGACATCTACACTCAATTCAAACTTCAATATGAAAACTTCAATCATCTCTTCAGTTCCAATGATGAAATCAATTTTTTCCCAATGATTGAAGTTAGAGGATTGCAATGTAAAGTCGGCACTTTTAAGTGTCTCCTTGTTTATTTGCCCTTCTGTGATCAACTCCTCCGTATTTATTGAAATTTCTTCAAGCTTGATGTCAGTAAATTGAATTGTTGACATCTGGACAATGATATCTTCATGGCAGCTATTTTCTTCTGGTTGATCCACTCTTTTAGGTTCTTCTTTTTCTTCAGTTCTTTCAACCATTTTTTCTAGCTCATCTAATCTTTTCACCAAAAAATGTTCTAGTGGATACCCCTGCTCTGATAGATAAAAATTCCCCACACAATCAATACTCCACAAACAATCTTGAGGTGCAATAGGACAATCATATAAAGCATGATTTTCCCAGCAGAAGTCACACATCAGATAAGTCTGAATTGCAGTTCGATCAAAGAGCCATTGATTATTGTTCACTGCCATCTTGCTATGTTGCTTCCAACTGTTAGAAAATTCATTCAATACCTGGATAGGAATCAATTGAAAGCTTTTTTAAAAAAAATTCCCAATCAAAGACTAGGAAATAAAATAAAAATAAAAACAAAAATAAAGTTCAAACTAAAGTAAGAACTAATTGGTATCGATATTAATTAACAGTCCCCGGGAACGGCACCAAAAACTTATTCACCAATATCTCGCGATGCAAGATACTCCCGCAAGTGTACGGGGAGTGAAGAGTAGTTAAAATGGACTTGAGAGTCCGGATGATCATTCCCACAAGGACCGTTTACTAATTACCGAAATGTGTAAATTCTTATCCTTATTTGAAACAAGAAATGAAATGTGATTGTTTGGAAACTAATATTTATAAAGATGACTAAAAGACTAAACTTTTTCACGAGATTGAGTTTTCATGATTGCTGACTGTTTTTAAATATCGTTGAATGAAGTTGGGATTCACGGGTTCACCTAGCCAATTAAATCAATTCCAATTCCAGATTTTATTTTCTAAATATGCATTCGGTCGAATTCACTAATTTAAATTGAAATTCCTCTCTCGAGTTTAAATCAATTCTACCTAAATAAGTCAACCATGTATCTCTACAGAGGGTCCGAATATTCCTTATCTAGATGCATAACATGCAAGAATTCACACACGACCGCAATAATAACAAGAGTATATCTCTATCTCTCGTTCAATTATCGGATTTATTACCACTTATAAATTATTAACTCACCTCTCGGATTATGGAAATAATTCAATATATCATGTATTTGTGATCAAGCAATTCAAACATTAAGAACAATAATAAATCAATACATGCAACGAATTACTAAAACAAAGGAACTTGGAATTAAAATAATTAACTAGGCTACATCGTTCATCCCAACATTAAATTTAGCTACACATCATATTTAAATAGAAAAAACAAAATATAATGACGTTCATTGAAAATAACAACGAAGAATGGAAAGATTGCACCAATTATCAATTCTTCAAGTATCTTCAATTCACGCCCCTCTACGATGCTTGAATCTCCAAGAATTTGAATTAAAATATCTGTTATGGCTCGTTCTATGGAGAGACAAATGTCCAGATCTCGTGCCTCTTATGTTGTATATATATGTTTTGGAGAAACCTAGGTCAAGAAAGAGAGACTTCTGTTGAAAATAGCGAGAAAAAACCCACAGTCGGCCCAGTCGGATAACTGCGCGATCGCGTGGCTTCAACCCTAGCGATCGCGTGCTTGACCCTAAAACTCTCGGGTTATAGTTTCACACCATCTCGCGATCGCGTGGCACGTATCCAGCGATCGCGACTTCCATCTTTTTTCAACTGTGTAAGTTGGTCCCTGACTTTTAATTGCACCTTCAGTCCTCAACTTCCAATTGTTGCAATTTAGTCCCCAAACTTTATCTTCTTCTCGATTTACCCATTCAAGCTCTTAATTCATTCAATTAGGTCCTCCAACCTCTAATTCGTTCATTTTGGCACATTGCATCTTTCCGGTTGACGTCACAAACTTATTAATTGCTTGTTTTAGCTCCAATCAACATCCAATTATGCATTTTTCTCATCAATTACTTCATCTTTTGAGATATTTTCTGCAAAGTAAACAGATAAACACAAATTAAATAGCATATATTCTAAAACAATAATAATTTATTCTAATTTAGACGTACAAATAAGTGTATAAAATAAACTTATCAATAGTAAAAAATGAATTGATGGAATGGCTGTTAACGGCGTCATGCTTTGGCTTGATTTGGGATAGAGTTGGAATCGGACATTTAATTTCCCACCATTATCGTTATCCACGGCTTATTTTGTCTCATATGAAAATAAGCATGGAGAAACTGTAGGAGAAGTTGTTAAACATTGAAGAAAACAAATTACAATAAAGAAATAGTAAGCATAAATATATTGAACAAATTGACAGAAAATCAATTTTACGTCTCAATGACGGCCATGTGTTAAACATAGTGTCCTTAAAGCAATATTTGCCCTCTCATCGAAGTAACTCAAGCGCTTACTTCACAGGATACAAAGGCGTGTACTGCAGCGTTGCAGTTAAACTGGAATTGTGCCTGAACTGGATCACCAAGTCACAGAAAGGAAGACAGGATTTTGGATAGTATGGCAGAGCAAGATGACAGATTTCGTGTGTTGTCATAGTGTGTCTGAACTGAGGGAAAATGCTCAATATATGCATGCAAGGAAGAACCTTTTCCTCTTAAAGCAGCTATTAATTTCTTTTAACTCCTGCCATTACAATGTCCTTTCAATTCAGGCGGTTTGGAATTACAAATTAAATGGAAAACGTTTTGAAGTTATGTTTCAGATGGAAAAATTTAAAAGAAAATCCCAAAACGTAGCTTGCACTTTGTAGCCAATTTTTAGTTCATCCGGTCCGATCCGACATTCGTGTGTGTACAAACACAAGTTTAAGGCTCGAAGACCAAGTCAGTCCAAGATTTGCACCCCATGCGGGCGCGTAAGTCATGGAAGAGTCTCTATGTAACAAATGTTTACACCTTACAAATTATTAATCATATATAAATTCGCTCACAACCTCATTTTATCCTATCTGGGATAGCTATTTAAGCTTTCCAACATTGCCACATTTCTTTTCATTTTTTCCAATGTGGGATGGTACTATTTATAGTTGTAACGACCCGGGTCCCACTTAAATGGCTGTCCCGACAGTTAAATGATGACGTACAGTCCCCACTATACCAACATTAGTCTTTTCAGCATGCTTTATCCTCACTTGCACGCTCTTCGAGAAAACATTCCAGGAGGTCACCCATCCTAGAATTTCTCCAAGCCAAGCACGCTTAACTATGAAGTTTCTAATGATGGACTTCCGAAAAAGAAGGTGCATCTTGTTGTTATGAGTAATACCTATCATTTCTTTGAAACTTTCTTAGTCGGGGTATTACAATCACCCCTGTTAGACTCGCGACGTTCTCGTCGCAGTTAACCCATCTGAGGATCTATTGCCAAACGTTGAGATTCTAGAGATGGCTCCCGCCCTATGGCGTAGCACTTAGTTCCTGATTTCCGGCTGGCGGTGGACTCGATACCATTTGTAACGACCCGGGTCCCACTTAATTGGCTGTCCCGGTCATTAGATGACGACGTACTATCCCCACTGTACCAACACGAGTCTTTTCAGTATGCTTTGTCCTCACTCGCACGCTCCCCAAGAAAACTTCCCAGGAGGTCACCCATCCTAGAATTTCTCCAAGTCAAGTACGCTTAGCTGTGGAGTTTCTAATGATGGACTTTCGAAAAAGAAGGTCTACCTTGTTGTTATGAGTAGTACCTATCATTTCTTTTAAACTTTCTTAGTCGGGATATTACAATAGTTCGCATATATTCTCACTTTTTCATTTCTAACCAATGTGGGATTGTAATCATTTTTAAGGCTCCTCTTCAAATCCTAACTTTCATTCAATGTGGGATTTATTTTATATTCACAAGTGAAAATCTATTTTCGCGCCCATCAAAATATTTTCCGGCAGAAACTCCTCGTAGGTAGGTCGAGTTGGTGGAGTAAGAGAGCGTGGACGCATTTGATCACGAGTTCGATTGGGAATCAACACTTTCTCGATCGAGCATGTCGCACCGGACTTACTTAGTGCGGTTTACCTGGTTGACATTATTTGCAAGCTATTGCACTAGCCCGATGGTTTATCCAATGTGCACTCAATAGGTAGCGATTGCGAATCCCCTCGTAAATAAAAATAAATAAATAAATAAGCATGTAGAAATTCACAATTGCTTCACATAACACAAGATCTATTCTATCATAAATAAAATTCAACAAATTATCGTAATTCAAAATGTCAAAATTTTGGTTAAACATGTTTATTGACGAGGTCTCTATCTTCCCTAATTAATTAAAAAATGAATATTGTATTGGTCTTTCTAGGGATGTCAAACAGGGCGAGTCGGACCTGCTCGGTTAGTGAACTTAGCGTTTGGCTCGACCCAGGAACCTGACCGGACGCGGCTCGTTTGGGAGACGAATCGATCCGGGCTGGCTCGTCTCCCAAAGAGTAGGCCCAAGTCCAACTCGTGGGCTTGTAGCCTCATGAGCCAGACGGGCCGGCTGGTGTTCGTCCTTTTTTTTTTTTTTTTTTAAATGGCTAATCTTTTACTACTAATACTAAAATAATTGAAAATATAAAAACTTAAACCCTCCTCCTTTAATCCGAGCTTGGGACGGGCTGCATTTAATATCTTGTAGGCGAAGTTAAAATTGTGCACAAACAAAATGTTATGTGTACAATTTTGTTATTTAAAAGAAAGAATTAAAAATATAGAGAAAGAAAAATACATATATTATAGCATAATTGTAGAAGTGTCAATTTGGGTGATCCGGGTCGGGTCGGCCTGTCAACATATGAGTCGGGTAACGGCCCGCGTCCAAAAAAGCCCGCCTGCTACGAGTTTCGGGCCGGCCCACAAATTTTGAACTACAACCCAGGTCTGCCCACTGGCCCATCCAGGTCGAACTCATGCGGGTCACGGTTCGTTCTAATTTGGCTCGTATGAATAAATGTATGGAATTTTTCATATATATATATATATTGTTAAATTTATAAATATAAAATGAACAAAATGATAAATTCATATTTATACCATAAAATGTTTATATAGAATTTAAATTTATATTTTTTATGTTACATGAATTACTTCTAAATTTGCAAGTTTAGATAAAAATATAAACAAATAACAACTAAATGCTAAATGCATTTCTCATTATTACTATCAAAGAATATTACATTTCTTAGCTATTAGAGAGAAAAATAAGATTTAGCTTTAGAAGTTGCATTAGTACTAGAATTTGTTGAAGAATGGAGATTTTCAATATTATGATATTTAATAAAAATAGTTTTTTTAATTCACGGGCTAGCGGGTTATCCGCGGCTCACGAAGGTTTAACCCTCGAAACCCACGGTTCACACCTTCTTGACCCGTGAATCGCCCGCACGGGTCATGGGTCGATCCTGGCCGATTTTCACGGGTCTGATCAGCCCGTCTGTCCGTCAGTCATGACATCTCTACATAATTGTAAGGATAATAATTAATAATTACTTACCAATACGATTGTTTTCTGAATTCCTCAGCCAGAATTTCACTTATCCTATCTTATAAAATTTTCTCAGCAAATTGTCAATCCTTCAAACACACTAAGGCCTCCAATATGTCTTTTTTAAGCCTTGGCCTATATTCAGATAACACTCTACCTTTTGCTCTAAAAGCAGCCTCCGATGCTACAGTTGATACTGAAGGTGCTAGTAGATCTCGTTCAATTATAGAAACAATCGGGTATTGACGCTCGTTTAGTCTCCACCACTTAAGAATATCAAAATTATTTCTCCCGTCCTCGTCTAACATGCTAAGAAGGTCGTGTGAGAAATACCTAGTTAACTCGCTCGAAATTTCATGTGAACTATTAGGGGTACTAGAAGAACTAGAACCACTAGGAAGCGTACTAGAAGTTCGGGGTCCCTTCATAGTCATAAGGTAGGAAAGTAAATCACTGTCTTGATTTTGTATCATGTTAGGGGTGGGAGCAGTTCTTCTAACATTTTTACCTGACCTATTGGCATTAATCTCGTACACGTTACATAAACATTTTTCTAAATCTGTGTATGTTAAGGAGGTCCCAAAAGTTAATTTCTTTGATATTGCATTTATGGTGTGTTTAGTCCCCTCTAAATTTATTCTAGGGTCCATAATCGTTGCTAATGGAAACAAAGTGGGTACATTTTTTCAATATTTTCTAAACTTAGTCTCCATTGCTACAATGATTTTAGAAAAAATAGGAAATGTTTTGTACTTGTTAAAATTATTAGCAATGTAATAAAAATACTTCAACACTAAAGGACTAGCGGGATAATAAGTATCGGATAATTCGTTTGAGCATCATAAAATGGTTTCAAAAAAGTTTTAACATGAAATACAAGTTCCCAATCATTAGTGATGTGAACCCCCTTGGTATATTGACCAAAAATTCCCACATTAATTGGAATCGACCTAAGAAAGCTAAAATTGATATAAAAGACACCTTAACGCAAGTTTAAATCACACCCAAAATTCATAGGTTAAAGAACGAAGTCCAATGGATAAAGATTAAACAAATTTCAAGGTGGTGAAAATCAACAACATCACAAGAATACAATTACTCAAAATGAAGTTGAAAAACTTCTAAGAAATTACAAGATTAATGGAAGAATTAACTTACCAAAAGTGTTCTTGACACAATCCACATTCAATGCTTTCAAAACTAGGGTTCTATGGCCAAGAGGAAAGGTTTAAATATTACAACATTTGGGAAATGTCAAAATTTGGATAATTGCACAAAAACCCCGCGTTTTTGGATTCAGCGTGTTTCGGTCGATCAAGGGAACTTTCGGTCGACCGAAAGTTCCTGAACTTCCACATTTATGTAATTGACTTCAATCTTGCCCTCTTCGAATTAGATTTGATTTTGAAGCTTGCAAATGAGTCCCACCAATGATTCCCGGGCCCTACTGACCCTTTGTAGCGCCCCGAGTTCCGTATACCCGATTCACTACGTCATTTTCTGTCTAAATTTTTCGAATAATATTTTTGCGAAAGAAATAATTGAAATTCATTTTTTGGCAACATTAAATAAACTGTAATGGCCGATAAAATTGAAAACATTTATGAAACCATTTGAAATAGTAAATCGAACCATTATTTTGTAAAGAAATTGACAATGTCATAATTTCTCAAATAAATGAACTTCTCTAAATTATTCGATGTTTGGAAAATACGGAAATCATTAACGTCAAACTTTCAACCGTTTAACGATTATTGCCACCATCATTCATCGCTCGTCACCGTCTCCGAAATCTGCAAAACTGTTAAAAAGTAGGGTGAGTATTTCATGGGGGAAATACTCAGTAGACTCATCGCAAATTAATTTAATTTATAAGATGATTAAACACATAAATCCCGGCTCTTTATAAAACGGGCATTGATAGAGCTTCTTTATAAAACGGCTCTTGATAAAACTCATATTGTGCATTACAGCACGGGACATATTTTGCAAATCATAGGCTCTTTGAAAATAGCTCTTTGAAAACAGCTCTTTGAAAACCATATACTTATAAAAACATTTTAATTATGCCAAGCATAATTTCTTTTGAAATCATAACATAAGATAGGATTGAAATCCTCATAAACATAAGGAGACACAAGGACTTTACCGAACTTAGGTGGCAAGAATTCTTATGCAGTAAAATCATAATAACAGTAAGATCATAATAACAGTAAGTATACCAAAACATAATTCATGAAATTCATAGGGATCATTTCCATCATAACATAAGATAGGATCGAAATCCTCATAAACATATGCGACAGGAATTTTACCGAACTTAGGTGGTAAATCCTCATAAACATATGGAAAGACAGGAATTTTACCGAACTTAGGTGGTAAATCCTCATAAACTTATGGAGACACAAGAATTTTACCGAACTTAGGTGGTAAGAATTCTTATGTGCATAGCAATGATCCAAAACATATAAAACATTATCGTAAAAACATAGGGTATACTTACTTTTCATAAAAACATAAGGTATATTTACCTTTCATAAAACATACTTAATTTTCTTGAAAATTGACTTTCACAAGTCACATGACATTTATATGAAATCATAATTTAAATCAATTAATAAGTGCGAGTCTACCTCAAATCCGACGAGTGCAAAGTTGAGCGGGAATGACTTCAATTTCTTTAAATTCTCCGTACGCTTCGTCTTAGCCAATAAGTCACTTTAGTCTATCGAATATATAGTTCAAAATGATAAATTATAATTTGAGGACTAAAATTGATGTTTTGAAAGTTGAGGGACTAAAATGAATACTTTTGATAGTTGAGGGACTAAAATGAATATTTTGAAAGTTGAGGGATTTAAAATGAATACTTTTGAAACTTGGGCTTAAAAGTAAATCAACAGTGACTGAAATAATAGATTTTGAAAATGAAAGGGCTGATTAAAACTCATTTAAAACTTTGGGGGCTGAAATGGATAACTTAAAAATTTGAGGACTGACTTGAAAACCTTTTAAAACTTCAGGGACTGACGCGCAAATTTTGAAAGTTATTAAATATTTCAGATTCTCATTTCTCTCTCTCACTTTACTGTCTCTCACTCACTCACTAGCGACTCAATTTTCTAAATATTAAAATAATTATTTATTGCATAAAAATTCTGGGTCGCTATACCCTTGACCTCGTCATGGGCCCCACTGGAATTTGAATCGAGCGTTGACTTCCTGGATTTGTGGGTTGACCTCCTTGGTTCTCATCATCCCCTCCCTCTTGAAAAAGATTCGTCCTCGAATCTTCTCCTGCATCAAAAGGGGATAAATCAGAAACATTAAAAGAAGCCGATAAATTATACTCACCAGGGAGATCAAGCTTGTAGGCATTGTCATTAATTTTCTCAAGAATTTGGAAAGGGCCATCACCGCGCGGCTGCTGTTTGGATTTTCTTTGCGTGGGGAATCGCTCTTTCCTCAAATGCAACCATACCCAATCACCGGGCTCAAATGTCACCATTTTCCTGCCCTTGTTAGCACTTGATGCATATTGTTCATTCTTCTTTTCGATCTGGAGTTTGATCTTCTCATGAAGAGATTTGACCAACTCGGCCTTTCTTTTCCCATCCAGACTACTTCTTTCATCCATGGGCAAGGGTATCAAATCTAAAGGAGTCAACAGGTTAAAACCATATACAATTTCAAATGGAGAAAAGGAGGTAGTAGAATGAACACTACGATTATAAGCAAATTCAACAGAAGGCAAACATTCCTCCCAATTCTTTAGATTGCTTTTGATGATGGCACGGAGGAGTTGTGTTAAGGTTCTATTAACCACCTCGGTTTGTCCGTCGGTTTGGGGGTGACAAGTGGTAAAAAACAAAATTTTAGTACCCAATTTTCCCCATAATACCTTCCAAAAGTGGCTAAGGAATTTAACGTCCCTATCCGACACAATGCTCCTAGGGACCCCATGGAGTCGCACTATTTCCCTAAAGAATAGGTCGGCTATATGAATGGCATCATCAGTTTTATGGCAAGCAAGAAAATGTGTCATTTTACTAAACCTATCTACAACCACAAATATAGAATCACTACCCTTTTTGGACCTAGGCAATCCTAAAATGAAGTCCATGGAAATTTCTGTCCAAGGTTCACTAGGAACAGGTAGGGGAGTATACAGTCCGTGTGGGGCTACCTTGGACTTGGCCTTCTTACAGGTCACACACCTAGAACAAATCCTCTCAACATCTCTACGCATCTTCGGCCAAAAGAAATGCTCTTGTAAGACTTCCAAGGTCCTTTTTACCCCAAAATGGCCCATTAAACCACCCCCATGCGCCTCCCTAACCAACAATTCTCTAAGGGAGCAATTAGGCACACATAGTTTGTTCTCGCGAAATAAAAATCCATCATGCCGATAAAATTTGTCACATGCAATATTTTCAAAGGCCTCAAATACACTAGAAAATTCGACATCATGCACATATAATTCCTTAATAATTTCAAAACCCAATAATTTGGCACTCATAGTAGAGATAAGGGCATACATTCGAGAGAGGGCGTCGGCTACCATATTATCCTTACCTTGTTTGTACTTGATGACGTAGGGGAAGGTCTCCACTTACTCCATCCACTTAGCATGTCTTTTTCTTAATTTACCTTGCCCCTTCAAGTGCTTCAACGACTCGTGGTCCGTGTGGATAACAAACTCCCTCAGCCACAGGTAATGACTCCATGTCTCCAATCCTCGCACCAACG
Organism: Ligustrum vulgare; assembly: GCA_963555705.1. Lineage (NCBI taxonomy): Eukaryota > Viridiplantae > Streptophyta > Magnoliopsida > Lamiales > Oleaceae > Ligustrum > Ligustrum vulgare. The sequence continues at coordinate 48,249,563 of OY743180.1, forward strand.
CGTAGAGCTCCTTGTCATAGGTTGGGTAATTCAAAGTGACCTCATTGAGCTTCTCACTAAAATAGGCAATTGGCCTCTTCTCTTGCATCAACACCGCTCCAATACCTATTCCTGAAGCATCACACTCAATCTCGAAAGTTTTGTCAAAGTTAGACAATGCTAAGACAGGTGCAGTGCATAATCTTTCTTTAATAACATTAAATGCATTTTCTTGGGCTACCCCCCAATGGAACCCAATATTTTTTTTAACAATTTCGTTAAGTGGCGAGGCTAAAGTGCTAAAATCTTTAACAAAGTGCCGACAGAAACTAGCCAAGCCATGAAAACTTCTTACCTCCGTAACACTCTTGGGAGTGGGCCATTCCCTAAGGGCTCTATCCTTTTCCTCGTCCACCTCTATTCCCTTGGTGCTAACAACAAATCCAAGAAAAATGACGCTTTCCATGCAAAAATGACACTTGCTGAGATTGGCATATATTTTCTCTTTTTTCAAAATCGAAAGCACACACCTCAGGTGTTCTACATGATCTTTAAAATTCTTGATATAAATTAGAATATCATCAAAATAAACAACGACAAATTTTCCAATAAATGCACGTAAGATATGATTCATTAGCCTCATGAAAGTGCTTGGTGCATTAGTGAGTCCAAATGGCATGACCAACCCTTCATACAAACCATGTTTAGTCTTAAATGCGGTCTTCCACTCATCCCCTTCCCTCATCCTAATTTGATGGTACCCACTCCTCAAATCAATTTTGCTAAACATACGAGACCCATGCAACTCATCTAACATGTCATCTAACCTGGGGATGGGATGGCGATACTTTACAGTTATGTTGTTGACAGCTCTACAATCAACGCACATCATGTAGGTCCCATCCTTCTTGGGCACTAGGAGCACGGGGACGGCACAGGGACTTATACTCTCTCAAACATGTCCCTTGCTCATCAGCTCCTCAATTTGTTTTTGGAGTTCCTTAGTTTCCTCCGGGTTGCTTCGATAAGCAGGCCTATTTGGGATGACAGCACCAGGGATGAGATCAATTTGATGTTCGATGCATCTAATGGATGGGAGACCACTAGGCATCTCCTCTGGAAAAATATCTTGAAATTCCTGCAATAAGGAAATAATTAAATCGGGGAGGGAATTGTGAGACTCGTCAAGTGTAAGGAGAGATTCCTTGTACACTAACAAGAGCACTTGTTGGTTTCTTTTTAAAGATTTTTCGACATCTCCCTTAGTGGCATAAAAATTCACCCTTTTTTTTCTCCCTCGCTCCGCCTCATTTTTTCCCTCACTCTCCCCCTCACCTTTTTTTTTCACCCTCTTTCCACCCGTTTGGGTTACTCAACTCTCTTTTTTCTCTCTTTTCAACCTCCCTCTTGAGTTTCATTTGATCTTTATATACCTCCTCCGGACTCAAGGGCAATAAGACCACTGTCTCCCATCCACTTGGAAGCTATACCTATTTTTTCGCCCATCATGAGTCACCCTTCGATCATATTGCCATGGCCTTCCCAAGAGAATGTGAGTAGCTTGCATGGGCACAACATCACAAAGTACTTGGTCACTTTAAGTGCCAATGTGAAAGGTAAGAAGGACTTGCTTAGTCACCCTCACCTCCCCATAGTTGCTCAACCATTGTAGCTTGTAGGGGCTTGGGTGTTTCTTCGTGGATAACTTCAACTTCTCCACCATGCTAGCACTAGCCACATTTGTGCAACTCCCCCCATCAATAATAATACTACATGCTATACCGTTAACAAGGCACCGGGTGTGAAAAATATTTTCTCTTTGCTTTTCTACCTCACCAATTTTGGGTTGGGCATTGAGAGCCCTCAGGATAACCAAGGACTTAGGTGGGCTAACTCTCCCCTCTACTTCATCACTATCACTCTCGTTTACCACCAAATTTCGCTCTTCTTCACTCTCATCTTTGGAATACCACTCCCCGTTCCGAACGACCATCACTCTATTATTTGGACAATCACGAGCATAATGCCCCCTACCCCGACACTTGAAGCATTCAACATCCCTACTTCTCGAGGGGGTGGAACCGACATTGGGCTTGTCCTTATGGACCACAATTTCCTTCCCCTTGGGTGGCCCACTCTTCTCCATAGGAGGTGCCCTATCTATCCTTTCATTGCCCCCATCAAGATTTCCAAGTGGAACTAGAGCCCCCGGTGTATTTTTCTTGTCCCTTTTTCGTGAATTGATCATTTTTCCTCAATTGATCCTCTACTTTGATAGCCATGTGCACCAACTCCTCCATCTCCACATAATGGTGCAATTCCACGACATTGGCTATCTCTCTATTCAAACCACTAAGAAATTGAGCCATAGTGGCCTCCCTATCTTCCTCTATATTTGCTCTCATTAGGGCCTTCTCCAATTCTTTATAATAATCCTCCACACTCCTAGTCCCTTTCTTAAGACTTTGCAACCTTTGATATAGTCCTCTATAGTAATGATTAGGCACAAACCTCTTCTTCATGAGGCTTTTCAACTCACCCCATGTGTTCACACCTCCCTCAAAGTTCCTCCTCCTCGTGAGCAATAAATTATCCCACCAAGCTAGTGCGTAGTCGGTAAACTCTACCACCGTTAGCTTGACCTTCTTCTCCTCGGAGTACCTATGACATTCAAAAATTAACTTCATCTTCCTTTCCCACTCCAAATACGCATCGGGATCACTTCGCCCATGAAATGAAGGGATCTTCAACTTGATACTACCAATATTTCCATCTACCCCGTCTCTACCTCTATGCTCCCTCGGATATTCCCGATCAAATTCTCTATCATGGCGCCCTCCTCTATTCCTACCCCTATTCCAATTTTGGTCACTGCCTCCGTCACTTTCAATCTCATCCACATCCTCATCCCTAACTCCTCTCCTATTTCCCCTCCTTTCATCATTACCCCTAGGAGGTGGATCTGCCCTCCTTGCCTCTAACCGTTCCAATCTCCCTCCTATTGCCTCCATTTTCCTCATCATTATAGCAGTCGCCTCCGCTTGTCTATTCATGCCAACCGAAAGGGTTTGTAAGGTATCCCGCATTTCTTGAGTTTGGGCATTAGAATCTTGCCCACTTGAAGTGTGTACATTAGCCATAAAGTGCAAGGGTGCAAGTGTCCTCACAAGATAATTTTCTCTCGTGTTTTCACTCCAAATAGGCTTTTACCCTCAATTGAACCCACCACTCTTGCCTTTTTCCACTCACAAGATCCCTTATCAAGTGTTTCCAAGGAAGGTAACCAACTAGATCGAGACAATTAATCCTTATGAAGTCAAAGAATAATCCACCACCGAACAAGAAGGGATTTTAAAGTGACTAGACTCAATAGAAAGTGAAATTTCTATGCTTGCTACTATACATGGGATATGAGAAGAGAAATGGATTTAGGTGACAAGGTTTTCAAGGGTTGGATCACAATGTAATTGGTAATGGAACAAGTTGCCAATTAGGAGCATTTCGATCTTTTCAAACAAGATTTAACATGAAGTTTTCCTTTGGGACATTTTATCAAACACCTTGCATGCACACATTGAGTAGCATAGGAATTTTTGGAAAGTGTTTGTCCAAATGTACCCCAACCAATCGAATATGACACAACAATGACCCAATGTGGAGGGATCAACCAAAACTAAAGATAATATCTAATTTGTGTAATTTTCATTTTTTTTTTAATCAACAACAATAACAAGAAGTTAAAGGTAGATATATCAATTTTAGAGCCAAGCTCTGATATCAAATGATGTGAACCCCCTTGGTATATTGACCAAAAATTCCCACATTAATTGGAATCGACCCAAGAAAGCTAAAATCGATATAAAAGACACATTAACCCGAGTTTAAATCTCACCCAAAATTCATAGGTTAAAGAACCAAGTCTAATGGATAAAGATTAAACAAATTTCAAGGTGGTGGAAATCAACAACATCACAAGAATACAATTACTCAAAATGAAGTTGAAGAACTTCCAAGAAATTACAAGATGAAGGGAAGAATTAACTTACCCAAAGTGTTCTTGACACAATCCACATTCAATGCTTTCAAAACTAGGGTTCTATGGCCAAGAGGGAAGGTTTAAATATTACAACATTTGGGAAATGTCAAGATTTGGATAATTGCACAAAACCCCGCGTTTTTGGATTCAGGGTGTTTCCGTCGACCAACACGGTCGACCGAAACAATTTCGGTAAATCAAGGAAACTTTCGGTCGACCGAAAGTTCCTGAACTTCCATATTTATGTAATTCACTTCAATCTTGCCCGCTTCGAATTGGATTTGATTTGATTTTGAAGCTTGCAAATGAGTCCGCCAATGATTCCCTGGCCCTACCGACCCTTGACCTCGTCATGGGCCCCACTGGAATTTGAATCGAGCGTTGACTTCCTGGATTCGTGGGTTGACCTCCTTGGTTCTCATCAATTAGCCCCCAAATCAAAACTTGGACCATGTGAGTGCCGACCGTTGTAATAGTCACATATTAAATTCTCGTAACCTTGACAATGTTCAATCATGAAATAAGTTGAGTTCTGTCTATATCCTACATCTGTAACAAATGATCGTGCTGGCATACCATTTTCTGCACAATGTGCATCAAAAGCTTGCTTTCTAGAAGATGCTATCATAATGAAATTGCAAGCATGCCTAATTTTTTTCAATTGATTTTCTATAAACTTAAGACCATCTTGAACTATTAAATTTAAAATGTAACACACACAACGAACATGAAACAAGACTCCATCAAATTCATGATTCATATGGTTAGCTAATCTATCTATCACCGCTTTATTAACAAAGCATTATCTAGTGTAAAACTATGAACTTTACTATCACAATTAAATTCTCTAAGAATTGCAAGTAGTACATTGAAAATATTTGTTGCATTATGTGGGTAATCAATAAATTTAAATGCCATAATTCTTTTGTTCATTAACCAAGTATCATCAATGTAATAACAAGTAATAACTACGTAACCTCTATGACTATTTCCAGTCCACAAGTCTGAAGTAAATGATAAGTTACCATTATATTTATTTAAAACATCTATAAAAATTTCTGTTCTCTCGAAATATTTAGTAATGCAATTAGCTCGTAAAGTATTTTTAGAAACGGGGTTGTACCTGGGTTGGAGATACTTTTGAATGAAATCCGTGAATTGTGAACTTTCTACAATTGAAAGTGGGAACTCACCGCTCGATACGAACATGACCACCCCTTCCCGACGCACTAGATCTTGGTTGAAGACCCAATTGGTTAGACTCGATTGGTCAAACTGTAGAGTTCATTAGTTTGCTTCAACTGAGCCATGTTTTCGACATCCTTTACACTGTCTGTTGAGGTGTGTTGTGCCCCCACCCTTCTTCCAAGAGAAAAGTACGCCGCAAGTTTTACATTTTGATTTGAAACTGGGTTGTTATCAGCGTCTTTAGCTGTTGTTTCAATCAAATCGAAAAAATTCCAACAATTCGATTTTTTCGACCTTTTTGGATTTCTGCTAGAGCCTGCCGTCGTGCTAGCGGAGCTGTATCCATATGCAGCAGTGACATCTTCATCAACAATTTCATCCAAATTAAGAAGAGTTCTAGTATCTATATCTTCGATCTCATTTTCCAAATCCACTAAATTGTCGAGAATTGGAATATCTTTGAGACCAAAAAATTCATCAACAAATTGGCTAGAAGAATAACTATGAGATTGTGAGCGAACAATTAGAAATAATAGATTTGAAATTTTGTAGATGAAAATGAAATGTGAAATTTGAGACAATATTGTATGTGAAATATTATAGCACTAGAAATTAGAATATAACTAGAATTAGAATATTACAATTAAAGTTTGAGACTTGAGAGAGTGAGAGAGTTGAGTGAGATTGTGAAAAAAAGAAGAATACAAAAATGAAGTATTTATCGGTAAAAAAAAGAAGAAGAAAAAAGTAAATAAGGTTGAAACGGTCTTGTGACCGCTTACCCACGAGCCGGAACGGGCCGGCTCGCGTTTCCGGCTCGTGGGCTCGTTATAACGAGTCAAACGGGTCGGAAAAGGGTGCCAATCCGGCCCGTTTTGGTGTTCATTGGACTAGTTCACGAACTGGTCCAACCCGTTTACCATCCCTAGGTCTTTCTCCATTACATTACTTGACTAATTTGAGGTTTAACAAACTTGAGGATCATAAACTCAATTGAGTTCTCTCAGTGGAAGAATCTTTGAACTTAATATTTTTGGAAAATCGAATTGGGTCGGGAGAAGAACAGAATATTTACCACAATTTGGATTTTTATCTTTCTCATTTTTATTTATTTTTTTATTTTATAAAATTTGAATAATTCTCCCTCCAAAATCTATCGTTTGTCTTTTAGTATAAACTAAGTATATATAACTCATCATGCTTCTATTTTCTGTCTTTTCAATTTTTTCGTATTGTTGAAGTTATTTTTCAAAATAACTGAAAAACCCTGGACTGGACTGAGTCATCTTGAATTCCTCCCTTGGCTTGCATTTTAACTTGAATTCATCGATATAAAAGTTATAACTTGCTCGAATTACTCAAAATCTAACACGATCGTTATTATAATAATTATATTAAATAAAAAATCGTTGTCAAACTTTTATTTTTGTACATAAATAAATTACTAGTCTCATGTTAGATGTGGACAAGCAGTCACGTATGTTTTATTTGATTAAATAAATTATTGTCACGTGCTATTCAAGAAGAAGTCAAATTAAGGATGAAGTCATAATGTACCTAAAACTAATTTAAATATTTTTGACTGAGTTTGTTCATTGTTGACGTGATTTTATTGTTTTTAAATTATTTGGGTCCAACTTAGAAGATAAAATTCGGAACCATTTATCGAAATATATGCGTGTTTATAATTACATGTGTTAGAGCATCTCTATTACTTTGGTAACGGTGTTTAACAATTCTTCTTCAATACAATTTAAATATTTAATAGAATCTGTCAAGTTCATAAAATCTTCAAAGGCTTTAATTTATCAAATATGTTGACTGGGTTACATCTATATTATATCTAAATACTATACTATATTATATATAAAGAGAGAATAGTGGATTAGTGTGAATGCAATGTGAATTGGTGTGAATGCATTTATTACCTTTTATATATATATATATATATATCAAACAATGGTTAATCTTTTTTTTTTTTAATAATTTTTAATTTTAATATTACAAATCAAAATTTCTAAAATATATATATTATATATTCTTATTAAATTTTAATATTATGCAAAGATTATATGATATAATAATTTTTTGATCTTCAATATTGTTTAATTGTCATATATTTGATGAGTTAAATAAATATATTTATATCTTGAACAAACATCAATATTTGTACTCATAATATTACATCAACATGATGCAAAATTAAAAAACTATAGAATTTGCATTTATCATTCAATAAAGTTTTTGATAATTTGAATTATTTATGTTGTTTTTAAATTTTGATAATTGTTGTGATAAAAATTATTTTTGTATTTGTGTTGATTATGTACAGTCACTACATTTTATGAATATTTATCTATATTGCGGATAACAATTTCAATTCATCGCAATGGTAGAAATCTATACTATATGTATAAAAGCAGGATAGTTTGGCAAAATTTAGTTTTTAAATTATTTATGTTTTAGTATTATAGTAAATCATTAATATGATGTTATTGTTATTTGTGTATTTTGTTTATAATTATTATTATTTTTATTATTAATATTAATGTTGAATGAGTTCAATCAATATTTTTAATTATCAGAATTAAAATTATTATTTAATCATTGATTTTTAATTTATTTTTTGTTTTTAATATTATAAATCTTATGTATAACCATCAATAATTAAATTGTGTTTTAATTATCAATGGTCAAATCATTTGTTAACTTTAATATTACAAATCAAAATTTCTAAAATATATATATTATATATTCTTATTAAATATTTTAATAAATTAACCCTATATTCAGCAACTATATTTTTGTTTCAAGGTAAAATGTGTGGTTGAAAAGTAATTTTTAAAAAATATTTGGTTAAAAAGTGGGTTGAAAAAATGTACTGCTTATAAATAATATATAGAAAAAGTTATTTAACGAAGGTTAATATTGAAGAGTTAATGCTTTGATTTTTTTTTTTAGTTAATAATATTAATAGAATGAGTAATATTTTTTTAATCATTCTTAATTTTAATAATTTTTAAATATTATAGAGTATAATTTTTTGTATAATTTTATAATCTTTAACTTTACTCGGTTGTCGTATCATTATAATCACGAGATTTTCAAAATTATTATTTTGACTATTTATTTTTGCAAATAAATTTTTATTGGTTAAATTTAAATAATTTGACTATTTCTTTTTTAATTATTGTAATTGATGTTTTTGAATGAAAATTAAAAAGTATATTAATTACAAGAGGTAAATGTAAAAGTTATGAGAAATATGCTCATACAATTCACTTGCATCAATATTCGTGCACATAATATTACATCAAATATGATATACTATTAAAAAACTACTAAATTTACATTTTCAATAAAGTTATTAATAATTCATTAAACTTATTGAAATCAATAATAATTATTATTTAAATATATAATTTGACGTTTACTATTCAAAGAATTTTTTAATAATTTGATTACTTATGTTATTTTTTTAAAACCTAATAATTATTGTAATAGAGAATCTTTTTTATTCATTTATATGTGTTGATTATGTACAAATAATAAAATTTTACGAATACTTATTGAAATCAATATTGCAAATAATAACTTCCGTGTATCGCAAGGTGAAACAATAGTATATATAATGGGAGAATAGTGGATTAGTGTGAATGCAAAGTGGATTGGTGTGAATGCATTTATTGACTTTTATTTATTTTATATGCATATATAAGTATTAATATTATTTTATGGTAAATACCAAACAATGGTTAATATTTTTTTAGTAATTTTTAATTTTAATAATTGTGCAAAGATTATATGATATAATAATTCTCGATCTTCAATATTGTTCAATTGTCGTATATTTGATGAGTTAAGTTAAACACATATTTATAGTTTATTGTGATTTTTGAACGAAAAATTGAGAAAAAGTTAAATATGTAAGGGAAATGCAGAAATTATAATAAATATATTTATATCTTGAACAAGTATCAATATTTGTACTCATAATATTACATCTAACATGATGCACAATTAAAAAAACTATAGAATTTGCATTTATCATTCAATAAAGTTTTCGATAATTTTGATTATTTATGTTGTTTTTTAATTTTAATAATTGTTGTGATAAAAAATTATTTTTGTATTTTTTGTATTTGTGTTGATTATGTACAATCATTAAATTTTATGAATGCTTATCTATATTGTGGATAGCAATTTCTGTTCATCGTAATGGTGGAAATTTATACTAAATATAAAAGTATGATAGTTTGGCAAAATTTAATTCTTAAATTCTTTATATTTTAGTATTATAGTAAATAATTAATATGATAGTATTTTTATTTGTAAATTTTGATTATAATTATTATTATTTTTATTATTAACATTAATATTGAATGAGTTCAATCAATATTTTTAATTATCAGTATTAAAATTATTATTTAGTCATTGATTTTTAATTTATTTGTTATTTTTAATATTATAAATCCCATGTGTAGCCATCAATAATTAAATTGTGTTTTAATTATTAATGATCAAATCATTTGTTATCTTTAATATTACAAATCAAATTTTCTAAAATATATATATTATATATTATTATTAAATATTTTAATAAATTAACTCTCGGTTCAACAACTATATTTTTGTTTCGAGGTAAAATATGAGGTTTAAAAGTGGATTGAAAAAATGTGCAGCTTATAAATAATATATAAAAAAAAGTTATTTATCGAAGATTAATATTGAATAGTTAATGCTTTAATTTTTTTAGTTAATAATGTTAATAGAATGAGTAATATTTTTTAATCATTATTAATTTTAATAATTTTTAAAGATTATAGGGTATGATTTTTTGTATAATTTTGTAATCTCCATCTTTACTCGGTTATCGTATCATTATAATCACGAGATTTTCAAAATTATTATTTTAACTACTTACTTTTGCAAATAAAGTTTTATTGGTTAAATTCAAATATTTTGAATATTTCTTTTTTAATTATTATGATTGATGTTTTTGAATGAAAATTAAAAAAATACATTAAATACAATACAAGAGTCAAATATAAAAGTTATGAGAAATATGTTAATATATTTCACATGCATCAATATTCGTGCACATAATATTACATCAAATATGATATACCATTAAAAAACTAGTAAATTTATATTTTCAATGAAGTTATTAATAATTCATTAAAATTATTGAAATCAATAATAATTTATTATTTAAATATATAAATTAACTTTTACTATTGAAAGAATTTTTTAGTAATTTGAATTATTTATGTTATTTTTTAAAATCCTAATAATTATTGTAATAGAGAATCATTTTTGATGCATTTATATGTGTTGATTATGTATAAGAACTAAAATTTACGAATAATTATTGAAATTTATATTACGAATAATAACTTACGTGTATCGTACGGATGAAATATTAATTTAAGTAAAATCTCAGTAGCCTATCATTTTGGCTATCTCGAGCACTATGGCAAATGGGTTACGAAAAGGAGGAAATCATTTATTTTGTAAATCATGTGTGAGCGCATATTTGGCGAGGCTTAAATTATAATTTTAGTCAATCTACGTACTTTTTTATTATACATTTCACAAGAATCAAATTATTATCCGCTATTATCAACATCTCTATTAGGGACTCGCTAATTCCTCTCAAGCAAGCCACTAGTACTTTTTTATTATACAAATCTATGTTACTCGTATACTTGGTCCTTGTTTGAATCTCGTTCTTTAATTTTTTTTTTTACATCATATTCATCTTTAATCACATATTTCCTTATTAAAATAATTTTGCACGTATATCAAAAAAAGGTTACTTTTTAATCTTAAATTTCAAAATAATCATTTTTCATAAAAAAAAAAATAAAAAAATATCTCTATTCTAATATAAACCATTTTTTAAAGTATCTCGTAGGGACTCGCTAATTCCTCTCAAGCAAGCCTTACGCACTTTTTTATTATACATATCTATGTTACTCGTATAGGTCCTTGTTTGAATTTCGTTCTTTAAATTTTTTTTCTTCTTATATTCATCTTTAATCACATATTTCCTTATTAAAATAATTTTGCACGTATATCAAAAAAAGGTTACTTTTTAATCTTAAACTAGTGTTATACCCGTGCGATACACGGTCATTTGTTACTTACATATATCAAATATATATTTTAACACATAAAATGAATATTTAATTAAAAATGATAAATGAATGAAGACAATTAATTACAGAGGTACATTACACATGCCTTAATTTTTTTTACGGTTCGTATGTTTATCGTTTTATGAATTTCTTTAAATATTGTAATTTGAATTGATTTAAACTTAAAATGTAAAAGAAAAATTACATTTAAATAGAATTTCTAATAAGTAGAAAAATAGATATATTTGTGATATACGCTTAGAATTTTATTAATAGAATGTTAGTTAAAAATTATTTTTATAAAAATGAGGATTTGAATAAAGTGGACTGAATATGGACCAAATTTTTTTTCTAAGTCACCACAATTGTAATAGTTAGGAACTTAAATAACTACTACTTAAAAAAAATACTTTAATAAACATTTGCATTACTCATTTGCAAAACTATTCAATTTTAATGATTATTGATGTAATTAATCTTTTCAAAATATAATTTTTAGATTATTACAAATAATTTATCACTATCAGAATAATACTATTAGAATTGATACTAACTATTTTTTATAATATTTTATATTTATATATATTAAACAAATATTTCATTAAATATTTACTTTAACATTACAAATTAAATACATGTGGTCATATAGTTAAATGAATGTAGCAATTAAGCAACATAAAATGTTAGTTTTGATTAAATTTTAATGAATGTATATCGCAAATACATTTAATTTTATATATTAAGAAATCATCTATGCATCTCGATTCTAAAAGTTGAGCGGTTATTTAACCCACAAGATATAGTACATTATCACTTACTCTTATGGAATTCATTTTTCAAAAATAAATTTTTCTGAACATTCATTCTTAATCACACATTCTTTAAAAAGTATTTTTTTACTATTTTTCATACTACTTTTTAATTATACATTCTAAAAAATCATTTTTTCACAAAAACAATTCTAAAAAAATCAAAGTCAAATAGTTAACAACCGAATAAAGTTGGAGATCACGAAATTATACAAAAAATCTTATACCCTATAATCTTTAAAAATTTATTAAAATTAAGAATGATTAATAAAATATTAATCATTCTATTGATATTATTAACTAAAAAGAAATCAAAGCATAACTATTCAATATTAATAAAAAAAAATTACATTTAAACATACCTTAAATTTTTTTTAACGGTTTGTATGTTTACCTTCTAGGAAATTCTTTTAAACATTGTAATTTAAATTGACTTAAAACTTAAAGTGAAAAAACAAAATTACATTTAAATAGAATTTCTAATTAGTGAAAAAATAGATATATCTATTATATAAGCTCAAAATTTTATTAAAATGAAAAGGAAAGAAAAAATAGATCGATAAGCGCTATTATTTTATTCTCTTTGATTTTCTATTTTTGAAAAAAAATATATTTATGTAATAATTAATAAGAAGTTGAAGAGAAAAAGACCATAAAAATAGAAAAAATAAAAAAAGAGTAATTTGGTTTATAAGATTGAAGATACAAATTGGAAACCTATGCATCGCAATGATTTACATATCGCGTATGTTGGACAAAATAGTTTGAAGGTGCAAAAAGTTCATAGTCGATGACAATCTGCCTTATGACATACCATTGAAAACATATCTTATTTCAACAAATCAAATATTACAAATTCATTTTGGAAAGTACCGTAATGTTAAAAATACAAAAAAAGAATTGTTAAAAAATATAAGTTCGTCCATGAACATTCTAATATTAGATTTAGATGGAAAATAATAAGTGATAAATAATGATAAATGAATGCATAATTTTTAGATGGAAAATAATAAGTCATATATAGGAAAATCATTTATTTATGGAATTTAATCCATAAAATTAAAAAAAAAAATTGTAAATTATAAAAATTAAAAATTATTGTATTGTAATATTTGAATAGTAAAAAACAAACAAAAAATGACAAATAAAGTATCAAATGAATAATAGTATATCGCAAATGAGTTATGCAAATGTTCATTAAAGTATTTTTTTTAAGTAGTAAGTTATTTAAGTTCCAAACTATTACAATTGTGGTGACTTAGAAAAAAAATTTGGCCCATATTCAGTCCACTTTATTCAAATCCTCATTTTTATAAAAATAATTTTTAACTAACATTCTATTAATAAAATTCTAAGCGTATATCACAAATATATCTATTTTTCTACTTATTAGAAATTCTATTTAAATGTAATTTTTCTTTTACATTTTAAGTTTAAATCAATTCAAATTACAATATTTAAAGAAATTCATAAAACGATAAACATACGAACCGTAAAAAAATTAAGGCATGTGTAATGTACCTCTATAATTAATTGTCTTCATTCATTTATCATTTTTAATTAAATATTCATTTTATGTGTTAAAATATAGATTTGATATATGTAAGTATCAAATGAATAATAGTTTATAACAATTACTACCCAATTACTCCAAAAAAATTTATTCGAGAATTATACCTTATGATGTTGGATCACCAGTACCCAAGTACTCTGCAATGTTCGTATAAGAATTAGATAAGAAAAGTACATCATTATATTTTAAATGGATAAAAAACACTGTCGCATGAAACAAATAATTTGAAGAAGTTCATAGTGTAAATAATGATAAATGAATGCGTAGTTTTTAGATGAAAAATAATAAGTCATATATAAGAAAATCATTTATATATGGAATTTAATCCATATAATTAAAAAAAATTTGTAAACTATAAAAATTAAAAATTATTGTATTGTAATATTTGAATAGTAAAAAAAAAAATGACAAATAAAGTATCAAATGAATAATAGTTTATAACAATTACTACCCAATTACTCAAAAAAAATTATTCGAGGATTATACATTATGTTGTTGATTAAATAATAGTGTCACGTCAAGCATGAATAATAATAATAAAAAAAAAAACTGTAAATGGATAAAAAAAATATTCGCATGAGAAAAATAAATAAGAAGATAATAAAAAATTAATTTTAAGAATTTCATATTTTAAACAACAATAAATTAATGCATAGTTTTTCAAAACCACCATTGATTATCATAAAAATAATAAATGTCATTAATTTACAACATGTGTTTACATTAAACCACTTACTCAAAAAAAAAAACAAAAAATGACAAATAAAGTATCAAATGAATAATAGTCTATAACAATTACTACCAAATTACTCCAAAAAAAAAATTATTCGAGGATTATACCTTATGCTGTTGATTAATAATATTGTCACGTCAAGCATGAATCATTAAAAAAAAAACAATAAATGGATAAAAAATTCGCATGAGAAAAATAAATAAGAAGATAATAAAAAATTAATTTTAAGAATTTCATATTTTAAACAACTATAAACTAATGCATAGTTTTTCAAAATCACCATTGATTACAATAAAAATAATAAATGTCATTAATTTACAAAATGTGTTCACACCGAATCACTTATTCACAACATGTGTTCACACCAAACTACTTCCTTACTTTTATATATATATATATATATATATATAGATTTCAAAATAATCATTTTTCATAAAAAAATAAAAAAATATCTCTATTCTAATATAAACCATTTTTTAAAGTATAGAATATTGGATATATTGATGGAAAGAGTATAAAAATTTAAGATTCTCATCCAATAAGTAAGAACCAATGCACAAGACTTGCCTATCGAATGACACGCAATAGCCAAAATCGATCGAATAGCATAATCTTACTTTCTCAACATGAATTATGGCGTGAAGATACTAGTTCTCTTCCCTGTCCGTGGGCTAGCTCTCTTTGAAGCGGCTCTTCTCTCTCTATCTGGTCCAATGTATTTTTCGCCTAGTTTAACATTGGCTGCTGATGTAGAACAAATTTCGTTGACTTCCACCACGATTCTCCTTGATTGCTTGAACATGAAAAGGCGAGTCTTTACTCTCGTTCTAACTCCAGCGTGATAATTACTGAAAAGATTAAAAGGAAAAGCTAACAACAAGTATTTTCATGTGAATATTAAAAAGGCCATATTTGGGCACTATGAAGGAGTAGGGTATTTATAGCTATGATTTTCCATGATTTTAGGTAGCGAATATCTCCAAAATATCTGGAGTTATCGCCCATTTAGAGCATCTCCAATGGATTTCATGGATTGTGATTAAAGACTGACACGTCAGTAAATAAACAAAATATGTTAAAAATACATCTTCAATGCACAACATGGATTACAATGTTAAGCAGACGTGACTTTAAAAAAATAGACATTGGGGATACTTCGTCTACATCTAGACGCTCAATGGGACATGATTAGTCAGCATTATTTTTTAATTATTTAATTATAATAAATAAGGATGCTGGCCAATCAAGTTGTATGATACACGTTATTTTTATTTTGACTCTTTATATAGTAAGAAATCCTGCTGATAAGGCCTAATTTATGCATAGTAATTAATTTTAATTTTTTTTTAAAAAAAAAGAGCCACATAATCAATACTATGTAAATGTAAAAGTAACCATTGAAGAGTAAATTTTAGACTTATTATTCTATTTATCCGCGTTCTCTAGAAATCTGTCTATTTCATTACCACATCAGCTCCAATCCACGTAATTCAGTAGGAATGCTCTTAGGGAGGATTACTTCCAATTAAGGAATAACGTTTATCCATTATGAGATAATGTCTGCATATTAAGGAAGGATTTCCGCCCATTAATAACTATCGTCTGTATCTCGTTTATCGTGGTTAGTGACCTCATAATTCGATCATGAGCAAAGTGATTATATCTAATACAAGCAAGTCGTTCGTGGCGTTGTTTATGTCTATGTATCAATAGTCCTTTCAAATGATTAGGATTCTTGATTATGAATGAATCGTGGTCGTTTACCGATATACGATTTACAAACATTTAAAGGTTGTACAACGAAATCATCAAATCGTTAAAACGAATTGAAACTGCAATTTCGAAATCGTTGGTTTGGATCCACGCGAACCCGTCAACATTTTAATTTTGATCCAAACCAAACCACTTTAAAATGATTTGGTTTATATATATATATATATATATATATATATATATATATATATATATATATATATATATATATATATATATATATATATATATAATTAATATTTAAATTTTTAATTTCAAAATTACAAAATTTTGTTAATGATTTTTATTTACAATTTTACACTTTACATTTAATTTTTTTTATAACAGACTAGATATAGATTTTTGTAAGCGTTATTAAGCATCTAATGAAACAATAAGGCTGCGTTTGATAGCAATGGTGGAATTTAGGTAGAAAAAAATGAATTCCAGGGAAAATTGAATTCCTGGGAATTTGAAATTTAATGTGTTTGATTGGTTTAATTTTCTAGGTGAAAAAAGTAGGGAATTTTCCAACTTTTGTTGTATGATTGACATTATTTTCCATGAAAAGTAAAGTAAAATTTATCTATTTTAATAAAAAAAAAAATTTCCTTACATTTGTACTTAATAATAATAATGTTAATTTTTAGAAAAAAAATAAATCAATTAACAACAGCAAAAAGGATCAAACATAACGAAAATTGTATAAGATTTTTCATGGAAAATAAAATCTCCCCCCCTCGAAAAAACGAATTCATCCAAAACAAAGAAAATATCAAATTTCGAGGCAAGTGAAAAAATGAATTCCATGGAAAACTTAGGCAACCAAACAGCGCAAAGTTGAAAAATCACGTGAAAAATCACATTTTCTATGAAAAATTTCGCCTATCAAACACACCCTAATAGTCTACTACAATTTCATGAAACAATACAATGCCAATGTCATCTGTGCCACTAATCAAGATATCTAATGTTTAATAACCTCTATCCATTAATTTGTTTTGTGTAAGAACTATATTCAATAACATATACTACAATTTCATTAACCAATTTTACACTTTACTGTTGGAGGAGTAAGCTTATTGAAGGATCAGGAAAACATGCAGGTCTTAGAAGTTGCTTACGAGGTAGATCTATAGGTCTTAATTTTGTTAGTCTTATAACATTTATCTATAATGTCGTTGGGTTATTTGCAATTAATTTGATGTCTTGATTCAAAAATCTATTTCAATAGTTATTTCAACTCGAACTAAATATATTAGTATAATTTTGTTTGTAAAATCGCACCAAACTGTAAAAAAATGGTTTGATTTAGAAATTAAATAATTTGAGTTGGATTGGAAAAACGTCAAACCGTTTTAAATGGTTTGGTTTAAAAATTTATCAAATACCGCCTAAGCAAAGTGTTTACGCCCCTACATTTAAGACTCCTTGGGAAGCGGTCCATGCATTAAGTACTTGTGTTTATGTACTGCCAGATCATTTAGCCCTAGTTGCCATGCATCATACCTGTGATGGTGGCGGCACGTCACTTCAATCAATTAGTAGTCATTTCAAGCGCTGTAAAGGCGGGAATGCCTTGGGTTTTTCTTGGGAATGGAAAGTCAAGTATATATATACATTACTCAGTAGGACTTACTTCCATCTTGCAAACACAAACATTAGGTTCTTTTATAAAGATTTTTGTTCTCTACAACTTGTGGCCCCTTTCTCCGCCTCACTAGTATTTTTTTGGCGACCTGAACATCTAGTTTCCATAAGGTACTTCTATCTTTCCATCGCACATATCTTTAATCTGAGGACTATTATAGTTTTTGTTTGGGAAGGGTACTTTAGGGGAGCATTTTCTTTGCCATTTTTGTTTATTCTTGCATGCAATTTCCTTTAATTCAAAATGGAACCCATACTCATTATTGATAGTGATGATGATGATGAAGAGGTTAGGTTCATTGTAAATAAGTAGGGTAAATATCAACACTTCTTCCTTTTCCTTCAACGCATCCTTGAATCGCGCATCAAGTCATCATCCTTCGTCTCCTACTTCGGTTTCTTCTGATTGTACTGTTTCCGACAATTTTCCTGTTTCTACTTGAATGCAGCAACAAATGGCTCAAGCACGACCATTATTTCAACCTCCAGATGCTTTGGTCATCTCTGATTATAAGAGTTTCCTCAATGAAATACGACTTGTATATGCCAAAAATCCTTTTACCCTCTTTCTTGATCACACCTATCATGCTTCTTGTGACGATGAACGTCTCAGGTTCCCTATTTACAATTTTCTTTTTTCCCTCCTTTGTTTTATTAACCTCAACCCCGCTCAATGTGCCCCCAATTATTGGAGGATCTTGGTGTGCTTTTTGTTGGTTTGTTTAAAAAACAAAATAACTCCTTCGTTGAATTTTCTTCGACCGGTTCTTGATATGAGGTCTCATCGTGATTATAATAGTTTAATATTTTAATCATTTTCAACACATTTAATGAGACTCACAAATTATTACAAAATTCTTTGAATAGTAAATCTCAATTTATATATTTAAATAATAAATGATTATTGATTTCAATAATTTTTATGAATTATTATTAATTTCATTGAAAATGCAAATTAAAAAGTTTTTTTTTTAATGATATATCTTGTTTGATCTAATATTAAGTATACGAATATTGATGCATGTGAAATGTATTAGTATATTTCTCATAATTTCTACATTTGCCTCTCATATTTAACATACTTTCAATTTCATTCAAAAACATTAATCTCGATAATTAGAAATAAGTAGTCAAAATATTTGAATTTAACCAATAAAACCTTATTTACAAAAATAAGTAGTCAAAATAATAATTTTACAAATCTCGTAATTATCATGATACGACAACCGAGTAAAGTTGGAGATCAAGAAATTATACCAAAAATCTTATAACCTATAATCTTTAAAAATTTATTAATATTAAGAATGATTAAAAAATATTAATCATTCTATTAATATTATTAATTAAAAAATAAATCAAAGCATTAACTCTTCAATTGTATCCTTCGTTCAATAACTTTTTTAATATATTATTTATAAGCAACACATTTTTTCAACTCACTTTTTAACCACATATTTATTCAAATTATTTTTCAACCACACATTTTATCTCGAAAATAAAACTATATCGTTGAACATAGGCTTAATGTATTAAATTAATTAATAATTAATAATAATATATATAATATATATTTCAAAATTATGATTTTTAATATTAAAGATAATAACTGATTTGACCATTAATAATTAAAACACAATTTTAATATTAATGGCTACACATATGATTTATAATATTAAGAACAAAAAAATTAAAGATTAATTAATTAAATAAATAATAAATAAATAATTTTAATTAAAAAATAATTTTAATTTTTGAATGACCTATTTGAAAGAAATCTGAAAATTCGAAGATCAAATTGACCGACGTTGAAAGATAGATTCCATTGCAATTATAGGAATGACCAAACTGCAAGACATTTTCCCAACCTAACCACGTGAACACTTGGTTCAAGCCATGTCGCGCATGTGGTCCCAGCCAAAAAAATGTCCAGAACCGTTTGGTGCCTCGCCATGCAATCGTGCGGTACTTTAATTCAAAAAAAAAAAAAAAGGGGGACTGGTCCAGGTCAACCCGCTCAACTTGGTTCGGCACATTTGCCTATTTTACGTTGATTTAAACGAATTTTGGGATATTTTTGGGTCAAATTTTGGGAAATATAAATACCCAACTTCAATCTTAGCTAGGTTTTATGTAAGTTCTTAGCCCCTTTTCATTTTCTTGTATTTTTCCTTTCAAATTTTGCATTTTCTAATGCAATGTTAAATTAAAGTTTTTATGTTTTACTCCCTCCATCTTAGTTATATAAGCTGCATTTCCTTTTTCTCTTGTCTCAATAATATAGACTTTTTTATTGGGAAGTATTTTTTTTATTTGTTTATTAATGTACCCCTATTTATTATTTTCAATAATAATAGTTTTGATATTAAATAAGGGTAAGCTGAAATATCATTTTTACAAAAATTAATTTTTCAATGACATTAAATATGTTTTCTTAATCTGTATGAAAATTCAAACTAGCCTATATAATTGAGACGGAGGGAATGGTAGTTTTTCTTCCATTTCAAGCTCATTATTGTTGTTGAAATTTATATTATTGTTGTTTTTCTCAACTTTTTACTTAAACTTTCAAAGCATCTATGATACATTTAATGCATTTTTGTTGGAGTTGTTGAAAAAATTAATGAGAGAAGGTGAAATTTGTTTTAAAGTGAAGAAATCTTGGAGTGCTCATTTCTAGAAACATAATTGGAAGGGGGTTTTCTTTACTATTTTATTTGTAAACTTTTATTTATCTTGTTATTGACATATTTATGTTAATTGTTAAAAGTTATAGTTATTTTATTATGAGTTAATGTAATTTTATGGGAATGTTTAATTAGTTTAACTTCACTTAATCATTTTGTTCTGTGTGGATTATGGGTTATTTATGTTTATGTTTTATTGAGTATGAATGTTGTTTTATGCTTATGTAACTTCCAAATATTTGTTAATATTTTGTGTTGTGATTGGAAGTTATTATACATGTTAGGTTGAACTTAGACCATACCATGTAATTTGGTTAATTGATTAACTAACATTAATTGATTTTTGAAAGAAGAAATTAGCGTGGTTAAGAAAACTAAATTTACCTTGTCTTAAGTTATGTAACTCATTCTAATTACCAAGTTTATGTTGTCATTATTTCACTTAGGTTAATTAGCTTTTGTTCTAGTTTTTACATTGTTGCTTATTTGCTTTAGTTAATTAGTTTTATATTTTCATGCCTTTAATCATGTCACTTAGTTAGGACTTCGAAATCAAACAAAATCTCTTGTGTCACTTGACTTTTCTTTTAAAATGAAATCAATAAGTTTAGTTACAAATCAATCAATCCTCGTGAGTACGACAACATCTCATCACTTTACTAATGCGAACCGTGCACTTGCGATATACGATTTTAGCAAACACCAGAAATGGAATCTTTTCCAAAAACACCATTTTTACTCAAAAGTTTAAGACCTTTAGAATTGCCGTGTGCCAACTTTTTATACCATTTTAAAGTATCATCAGAATTACAAACAATGTTGCATGCAATAGGTTGATCATTCACAACAATAACATTTACAACATAGATACCATTTGCTTTCACACCTTTGAAAATAACAGGGGAACATTTAATAATTTTCCTAATACCATTATTAACAAATTGTGAAAAACCTTCATCATCAAGCATGCCATCAGACAATAAATTTTTTTTCATTTCAGAAACATATCTGACATTTTTCAAATTAAGCACACATGCATTAACAAATTTCAAAGTAATATCACCCATTCCAGTTATTTTACTAGTCAGATTATTTCATATGGTCACAGACCTTAGATATTTAGACACAAAGTTATTAAACCAATCCCTCCAGGAGGTAATATGAAAAGAAGCACTAGAATCAATAACCCATTCATTTTCCAGTTTACCATTACAGGTTATATTAGACTCACAGTTATCTGCAAACTGAGAAACAGTAGCATATACTTTTGACAAGTCACTGGTAGAGGTGGAAGGGTGATCAGAAATATGGGATGAGGAAACATTGGCTTCTTATTTTCCTTTTTCTCTTAAGTCATTTTTCTTTTAAAACGGTCTTTAATAAGATGGTCAGCTTTGCCACATTCATAACATTTTCTGATCTCAGGTCTGGACTTGCTCCTAGACTTACGTCTATACTTCTTTTTGAAACTATTTTGATTATTTGTATTATCAAAATGTCTATGCAAAGGTGTGCCCTTGACAAATAACCCTTCCCCTCCAACATTGATGCAAACCACGTAGTAATTGTAGCCATGCAATCTACACAAGATTGATATGAACCCAAGAAAGTCAATAGATCAAAGTTAGAGATTGATTTAAAATTATTGAATCTAGCAACCAACACAATCAATGATATATGTTGACCTCTTGATCACAAGAATTATAAATCTCACCCAAGTTTGAACGCATAAGATTAAACCGCAAGTTCTGATTTTATTCAATGAATAATAAATTTTTGAAAGCAAAATGTCTCACAATAATCTCGAAGTTGTCTAATTGAAAATAATTCATAAAGAACCTTATATAATCTTAAGGGATGAAATTAGGGTTTAAAACTAAATAGGAAACTAATTAATTGAAAAAGGAAATAAACTAATCTGAAAAATTTCGAAAATTCTGTAAGCGACATAGTTACGGCCGTAAGTTGCTTACGGGTTAAGGTTTACAGCCATGAGAGATAGACTTACGATCGTAAGTCATTTTTCCAAGAATTGCTCTGTTTCAACCGAGAGACAATTACGGCCGTGACTGAGGATGTATACGGCCGTAATTGGGTCTTGTATGTTCCTTCTTCAGTTACTTGGATGATGTTGATCCATTTGTTTTCTTGGTTCGACTCCAACATGAAACTTGTTTCTTTTCAGCTAAGAGTGTTGTTTTGTCCATCGTTTCTTATACAAGCCTGTTCATTGCTTCTTTGACCTTCTTCGTCCGCTATCGAGTCATCGGTCCTCCTTCGATATCAGCCGAATCTTTGCGTGGACTTGTATCTGCGATCTGGATCACATCAAACATTATCTTGGTTTTGCTGTTGGATACTCACATTTTTGGTCCTCAAAGAGTTAATGACAATTTTAGAATTATGGGTATCCCTACTATGTTCAATAGCATTTATCACTTCTTTATAAGTGTCAGGTAAGGTATTTAAAAGAATGATAGCTTGGTGCTCATCAAAAAAAAAAAATTCACCTGAACTGATCAAATCTTGATGTGGTTTTTGAAAATTATCGTGATTAGTTTCGAGATCAACAGACTGATCCATTTTATAACAAAAAAAAATCTTTTTAAAATAAAAGATTTTATTTGAAAGAGACTTAGTATGATAAAAAATTTCAAGTTTGGTCCACAGGTCAAGTGTGGTTTTGTATTCATTGACCTTTCTTATAACATTGTCTGCTAAATTCAAAATCACAGAACTATAAGCATGTTTATCCATTTCCTTTTCCTCAGCACCAATCATATTAGTCGGGAAATTCCCCCTATGGCCTTAGACACTTTTAATTGAACCAAGTGAGCTTTCATTTTTTGTTTCCAAGTAGAGAAATCACCTCTCCCATCAAAGGTCTCAAGATCAAATTTACTAGCCCCTATATTACCATAGATAATCACACAGAATGAAGTAGTGTAACAGGGAGTAAAAGTAAAGCACAACCAAGTAAATTTCACAAAGAATATACAACTTAGTTCAACAGACAAGTTCAGATCAGGAAAGACCAATGTACAATTACACATGCACTTGCAGTTTCTAGGTCAACAGTTATACACTACCCAATAACTCTAGGTTTCCATAAGACTCTTATTCTCATGTCAAGGCTATCAATTGAATAGGCAGGTCACAGGGTAATATTAAGGAATAAGACTATAGTATGACGTACACTTAGAAAAAAAATCTTCAAGAATCATGCATGCAATTCACAATATTTGCATAGTATGTTTCAAGAATATCAAATATACACACAAGTGACAAATATTGAGAAATAATTGGACTAGGATTTAGATTTCACCAAGCGAACACCCAATGTTCACTAGAGGCGACTCCAACAACAAGAAAACTAGAATACCAAATCGCAAGATCTGTCACCAAGAAAGTCAGATCGCTTAGCAAAGTACCCAAATATGCCAAGAACCCTTCAATAGGACTCTGATACCACTTGTTACAATAACAAGGGTTTGCAAATAACCCATAATTAAGAGCGCAGCAGAATGTAAAACAACAAATTGTAAAGAACACCAGATCTTTTGTGCCTGAAGGCCCAAGTTCACCCAACCTTTGGAAATGTCTCGTTGAAGCTCCATTAATGTGGATTACGGATTCGATTTTATTAAGTATTCACAAAGAATTACAAAAGATCTCAACATATCACTCAAAACCAGAAACCCTCAATACAACAAAGATCACAAAGATAACTCAATACAGACAACCCCTCAGACTTCAATAAATCAAAGATTTACTAGAGATTTCACTAAGAAAACATATGATTTAAGAGCCAGATCAACCAAACGTTGAAAAGGAAGAGGCGAGAGCGAGACAGAGAGAGAGATTAGGGTTTCAGAGAGGAAGAGTCTGGAAACACAAAATCCAGAACCAAGTGTAAATATCCGTCCATCAACGGTCCAGATCAAGCCTATCATATCAATGGCTCATACTAGAGAATCCCAAGTCACGCCTTTCAGATTAAAAGAGGCTTGTTTCATAAGAACACGTTTTATACAAGTTGGTTCATAAGTTGAAACTTGTATCAATTTTTCAATTTTTCCACAATGCTACTAAGACCTGTCGACATCAACTACTTTTTACTCAAGGGAAGAAGGTTGAAATATTTATTAATTACACTTTAGTTTCTATCCAACTCTAAAATTACAAGATATAAAAGCATTAAAAAGTTGTAAATGTACTGAATGGGGAAAAAAGTGAGAAGTTGGGATCAGAAGTTGGATTTCAACTAGAACTTATAGAGGAATAACATTAATAACATGATGATCAACCAATTTCAATAAAATCATAAGTCAATCTGCATTATTCATTTACATAACTATCCGTGTTACTTCAAAGCTAGTTTTAGTTAATGACTAATTAATTGCTAATTCATGGAAACATAACCAAAAACTACCCCCGGGGGGGGGGGGGGGAATCCAATTATGCATGATTAAAATCACCAACAAACATCAGATATGTAATAATCAATCAAATATTTATACACCTTATTGGCATGAAAAAGTTGTGCTCTAAAAGAATGTGCAGAGTATCAAGAATTAAAGTTCCATCTTAAAGCATTATCTAAAAATAATAGATTTCTAAAGAACTCCACGACTCAAAATTCAACTATGACATTGGTTTCTAAGTTTAGTGAGCAATATGCCTTACTATTTTGAACATATCCTATAAGGCACATTTGATTCCTCTAGGACCCAACTTGATCCTTTTAGTATCAACGTTCTGTAATAAGCAAGACACCCCTACACTTTAAATTAATCAATGTTCGATTTTCTTCCTTTCCACAATTCATTGGGAGAAACCTTAAGTCTTTTAGAATGAATCCTATTAACTATGTGACATGCACTTAACAAAGTTTCACCCACAAGTTAATTGACAACTTAGCATTCAATATATATATATATATATATATATATATATAGTAAATTAGAAGTTCTTTCAACACTATGAAAGTATTTCTTGATATTTTTAGACGTAACACGTAATTCACATTTATTATGTTCTCTAAGTTATCACATGTAATCATTTAGGTTTTTATCGTTTTCTTTAAAGTAGAATAACCAACTACTGACACAAAAAATACCCAACTTGGAGACCCGACATGGAAGTTCAAAACATTAGAGACAATTACCAATAATAAGGCGATGTGAAGGAGTATGGGTGATTGGACGAGATACAGTTTCCACAATTCATCACATGATCTAAGGGAACAATTAGTGAAGATCATGAGAAGTTATTTGATACAGAGAAGTGGACAACGATTAGTCAAGGAAGTGGACGAAGGTTACGCAACATTGCATATAGCAGTTACTACAAACCAGTAATCAAGTGAAGAGGAAAAATTGGAGGTTCAAAATAGTATGCAATTTTATGCCAATTTGTATATACAGTAGAAAGTTAGAAGTTCAGAAAGACCAACAAATCAACTCTCAAAATGTAATTTCTTATTTTAGATTTTAAAACTATCCTAGTTTAATTTGTGTGCTTTTGCCCCTTAGAGGCGTCCTGTTAATTAAGCTTTCTTTAGTGCAAACACCTATTTTTAGGACTTTGTCTCGAGATGTTTATCTCTTACACTTTTGTTTGATCCCTTTTTAATTGTTAGCATGAGCGAAACAGCACCTACGTGAAACACCACCATGTCCTAATATATCATGTCATTAAGAAATAAACTCAAGCATAAAATTCAATTGCTAGTTTTATTTATTTTCATTGCCAATAGTACAAAGTTTGACAATCACTTCACTCGAATAGTCTTACCAACAAATATACCAATACGTGAAAGTAAAAGTTTTCTCGACTCATAAACAAACTTTATTCCTGATTTTCCCTACAAATCACCACTAACTAGATTTCTATTCGTATCAAGTTACATGCACGACATTAATTAATGTAATCTTCTTGCTATATGTGAAGTTTAAATCTGTGATTCCTTTGCCAACGACTTTGAATTGAACTTCATTTCTTATTTGAATGTGTTCATCATTCACTTCATGATAGGTCTTGAAAAGGGTCCCATCATAGCACATATAGATGGTAGCGCAAGTGTCATATCACCATCCTTGACATTTCACTTGACCGTTTGTACAATGATTACAGTTGCAACAATGTTGTAAGGGACAATGGAGTTCATTTTGCCTTCTTTCTTTGGTTGTTTGCAATTTCTATATTCAGGGGCATAATGTCCCAGTTTGTCACGCACATAACAACAAACTTCAAATTTTTTAGTGTCTTTGTGTTTGTCTTCTTTATTGGAGTAGGAGGATTTACTTTTCTTGAAATCTCTAAATTTGTTGGCTTGGTCCACAACATGGGCTATAGAAGTGTCCTCATGAGAATGTCCATTCCCTTCTTGTGCCTTGACTCTTCCTCAATGCGAAAATACTCTTAAATCCCCTTCGAAGAATAATCTTAAGAAGTGTGAAGTATCTTTTTTTTTCCTATAAGCTTTCCATGAAGATGGTAACTTTGCAATTATCACACAAACTTGGAAGGTTTCAGGAATTTCAATCTTCACGGACTTCATTTTGTTGAAAAATGATTTGTAAATCATGTATTTGTCCTAGCAATGACATGTTATCCAATAATTTGAATTCAATAAATTTTTAGTACCTCCTTCTCCTCTTCGATCTTGTATTTGTTTTTCAATGCATCTTAAATCTCCTTAGTCGAAGTTGTGTTAGTGTAGAGGCCATAGATGCAGTCAGAGAGAACATTCAAGATGTGTCCCACTATATATTAACTTGTCCTCTGATCTCTTCTTCCTTTCCTCCCTTACTTCATCGTAGTCTTCAAGTGTTGATTTCGATAATGGTTCCAAGTCCAGATCCAAGATGTTAAAGTGACATTCTATTTGTATTTCATTTTCTGTTTTTATTTTTGAAAACGTTTTCTATTTTCTATTTTCATTTTTTTTTTAAATTTGCTGAAAACTCGTTCTGTTTACCATTTTTTAAAACTGTTTCTAAAAATGAAAAATTGGAAAACACGTTTTGTTTGAAATTTTTTAGAATACTACTTTGATTATTTGTAATTAATTTGCTTGTGAGTTAAATTATAAAAAAAATTGTCTTTTGAAGATTTATTTTCTATTATAAGAAATTAACTTATCTAATTTTTATTGAACTGATTAATAATGACTAGAAAAATATTATAAAAATAAATAAAGTCATTAATGATCAAGTCCCAAAAATATTATAAGAAATTAGCTTATTTAATTAATTTTTCCATAATCATGTTCAAGTCACAGTTAAACATAAGTCCGTGTAAACGAAATAATCACATAAAGAGTTTGGCTCAGCAAAATGGATACAAGTTGTCCTAAGCCAAAATAATCACATATAGGATAAACTTGACATCTAACAAAAAGAATTCCCACTGAATGTTTTCCATAATGTTGATATTGAATTCAATAAAATTTATTCTAGGCTTCGTTCGAAGCTAATATAATTCTCTAAAAAAAAAAAAAACGCATTTTCCATGTTTTGAACTTTTTTTAGTTAAAATATACTGAAAACGCGGTTTTTGACGTTTTGCGTTTTGTGTACAAATATTTTTTTTGTTTTCTAAAATACGTTTTCGAAAATGATAAAAAGAACGCGTTTTTAGTATTTTCGAAAAAAAAGAAAAAAGAAAAAAGAAAACGGCTTAAAAACAGTAAAGAGAATAGGGACTAAATACCTTCAATGTGGTGAGAAGAAATTCAAATTGTCTTGCCATCTTGTGAAATTCGTCCCATCAAACCTATCAAGTCTTACAAGGTCTTGATGCATCATCTTGATTGTCGCCATGATAGTCTCATTCTCCATCCCTTAAATAATGTTTGAGATGTTGTAAAAATTTGGAGGAGATGAAAAACAAACAAAAAAGAACAAGTAAATTTGAAGATTTCACCAAAAAATAAAGGTTCAAGCACGACGCAGGATAACTATCCTCAAATAATATTTGTCGCCACCTGGTTGACTACTTGAAGGGTTAAAGGAAAATTTTATGAGTGGGTAATCAAGTTCAAAGCAGCAATTTGAAAACTTGAAATAAAAACTTGAAGAATGCTATTTATAATTGATGTTTGATATTTGATTTGGATGAAATAGATGTTTGTAATATGTGATGACTATATTTTTCTCTTTAATAACACATCTTTATATATAGATTCACAAATCTCATGCACGAAAAATGCGAAAACCAATTGAAAATGTGCCAAAACGCTTCAAAAGGCACCAGAAGTTCAAAACCTAAGAGCAAACATGCTCTAAAAATTATAAAATACCAAAAGTATTTTCCCCTAAGCGGCAAAACATGGGTCTCACCAATTGGTGGGATGAAAATATGTGATCTGTCCTCCACTCGACTTTTTATCTAGGCTGCAATTAATACCAATGATGAAATTTGGATGAAAAGAAAATAAATTTTAGAGAACTGAATTCTTGAGAATTGGAAGTTTGATGTGTTTGATTGATTTAATTTTGTAGGTGAAAAAAGTGAGAAATTTTTCAATTTTTGTTGTTTGATTGACATTATTTTTCATGGTAAATAAAGCAAAATTTAGCTATTTTAATAATTTAAAAAAAAAATTTAACAGATTTGTACTTGATAATAATAATGTTATTTTTGAAAAAAAATAAGTCAATTAACAATAACAAAAATAATTAAATGTGACGAAAGTAGAATAAAATTTTACCTAGAAAATAAAACTCCTACCTACATGGGAAAACAAATTCCCCGGAAAACATTGCAAATCAAATACCAAAAATTGGGAAAAGTAGGAAAATCATTTATTTTCACTGAAAAAGAAAGCAAATCAAACGCTGCCTTACTTTATTTAGGAGAAGAAACAATTCTTTTCTTAGAAGACTTCTTTTGTTGATGAGTTGCAACAAAAATTAGATAGAGTGAGATGCCCAAAAAGTCTTTTCATGTCAAACTCTAATTGGAAGAAATAACTCCTTTAAAGTTGTAAACCAATGGATTAACTTGGAAGACTTTACAACTTAGTTGATGATGTATTTTCCTATAATCTTTATTTCAATGGTATAACATTAAATAAATAGAATAAAGTTAAAGCGGTATCGACGATATTCATACCAATATAATATTATAATATTGAATTTTTTCTTTCTAATTTTAGACGATCAATTGTGAATCATTTCAAGAGTTCCCAATTTATCACGATACGCGCGCGCACATATATATATATATATATATTGGGTCCACTTTTTATAAATCATACAACTATTTACCAATTAATATATATATATATATATATATTGGGTCCACTTTTTATAAATCATACAACTATTTACCAATTATTAACTCTTAGGAGAATGAAGGGCCTGATTCCTTGCTGGTTAAACACGTCAGGCTCTTTTTACAGTCCCCCATTTTCTACTTAGACATCAGTTGTTGGACCACTTAAAGCATTAGTATCCTCACATTGTTTTTCTTCACAATTTCATGGATTTTTTCATCTTCTTCACAATTTTCTCCCATGTTTTCCTAGTTACAAAAGCTCATGAACCTAATAATCCGCCGTCCATTATCGGCGGCCCTGTTTTTCCTGGAATTCGGTACCCATTCCGGATCCAGGGCGAGCAGCCACGTTACTATGCTCGTCCTGGTTTCGAGCTATTTTTCAGACAAAACAAAACGTTTATTCATTTCCCAACTTATGGTGATCTAATTGTCAAATCCATCTCTTATGATACCAGAAAACTTAACCTTATTGATCCCAAAAATTGTGTCCCTCAAGTTTTCTTGAACCTGAATCTTTCTCTTACTCCGTTCAATTACTATTACATTCTGAAAGAGTACACGTACATCAATTGTTCATCTCTGCTCTCGAATTCTTTCGTGCAAGTCCCGTGTCTCAGCGGATCGAACCACCACGTTTACGTCGTAGAATCATCGTTTTCCCCTCCGGTTTCGTGCGTTTCGATGAAAACTGCTGCCATCCCATTTTCATATAGTCCATATCTGTCCGATAATAGTTTTGGACTCTCATTCACATGGAACTTGACTGGTGAATGTGATGATGCTGGAATAGGGTGCAAAACTGAAGAATTTCCTTGCAAAAAATTTTTGGATCTTGTATGCTACAAAGGTAAGTTGATTGTATATAATTTTATTATTATGCCTTCGAATTTGTTACTTTATTATCTCTGGAAATTTTGGGCCAAGGCTACTGAGAAACTAGTAAATCTCGAATCAGTCATGTTTGATAACTCTAAAAAATTTAATTAAAATCTGAGTCAAAGTGAACAATTAATTTTAACCACACATTCTATCAACTTTTTATTAAAATTTACTAAAATCTAATTTTAATCTATACCAAACAGGGGCTTAGTGTTATACAGTTCATCTTTCCAAAAATGTAGAAATTTATGTTTGTCAATTAGGTCCCATGATCCATTAATCTTGTATGTCACTATGGTGTCCGTCATAGACACGAGTGCTGTATGTGGGGCCCACATGCGCACCAAAACATAAGTTTGTATGCACAATAACACAATCTCAAATTTCATTATTTGTGGTGGTACTTTGTACAGTGTTGGGCCTTGTTGCATTCATTTTCTTGGTTGTGACACTGTTCTATGCAAAGACGTCTCTCTACAAAGCATTTGATTTGGAGAAGGAAGATGTGAAGTTTAGTGAAATCAAGATTGGCAAAGGCTGGGAGATTACGAAAAGCTACCCACGGTTGTGTGTATGACAAGACAAGGTTCCCTAGTACAGGAATGTTGGTATTGGATAGCATTAAATAAGAAAAATACGTCAAAATTTTGTACATGTAACTGCAGTTATAAATAGATTATTACTTCTAAATTTTCTTTTGCTATTCACTAGAATAGGAGTAATCATGTCCATCCAGCCCCAACACCAAAAATGTAAAAATAATTCTCAAATCCATGGCAGGCAATTTAATGCTCCCACCCAAACGTGAAAATTAGGGGAAAATTGGGATTCAGGAGCTGTCCTAGGTGATCAGGATGTCCGAGTGTCTCCTACCTACTCAGAGTTCGAATTCGTTTGGATTACATACTCACTAAAACACGTGGATATCTAGACCTAAATTCCCAGTTGCTATCCATTAACTACACAGCCACCATCACTAGGTAGCTTCTCGTTCGAAATCATTTCACCACAAGCCAAAAAATCTGGCCAAAGCTACCTCACCAGCAACTTTAACCCGGTATAACAAATTCACATCTGCTCATATCTCATTTCCAGCAATGTCAGGCTCATTTCCTTGAACATTTTCATCCGCATCTGATTCTCTTACGTGGGACAAAGTCAGACATTTTGGATTGATGATCCCACATGAGTAGATCCAGCATGCAATGAGGGCGGTCAGTCGCTTGTCCTAGTCTTCAGTTCAATTCATTATGATATCAATACTATATCAATTTATTTTAGTTCAATATTTTTCAACATTTTGAAGCATAATTACAAAACCAATAGAAAAATCGATCATATGTCCTCCTTGAAAATTATGGAAAGTTTGACCAATATGGCATTGAGTGTATTTAAAACATAAATCAATAAAATAGTAATAACATTATGGTTTATATGAAGTTATTTTTCTATCAAATTATACCTAATACAAAATTTTATTAAATTTTATTATCCCAATAAATTAAAATTCCTTCCATCGTATCATATTGAACTTTTAAGAAGAAAAAATTTGATTATATTTACTATTTTCTTCTAGTAAGGTAGTAATATTTACTAATTTTCACTTATAGATTAAAAAAAAAAAGGTTTGTTGATCGAGTTTATGAGAAATGAAAAATTATTAACCTCTTTGTTGACCTTAAAACTTATTTTGATTTTTATTACGGCCATTCACATTCCACTCGTACTCACTCGAAATTTTGGATTCGTCCCTGGAAACTTATTTTGATTTTTATTACGGTCATTCAATATTTTTCAATAATTTGAAGCATAATTACAAAATTAATAGAAATAATCGGCATATGCTCTCTTGAAAATTATGGAAAGCTTGACCACTATGGCATTGAGTGAATTTAAAACATAAAATCAATAAATTAGTAATAACATTGTGGTTTATATGAAGTTATTTTTCTATCAAATTATATCTAATGCAATGTTATATAATCTATTCTTTGCAATTTTATCCCAATAAATTAAAATTCCTTCTATCGTATCGTACTGAACTTTTAAGAAGAAAATGTGTGATTATATTTACTAATTTTCACTTATAGAATAAGAAAAAGAAATTTGTTGTGTGAGTTTATGAGAAATGAAAAATTATTAACCTCTCTGTTGACCTGAAAATTTATTTTGATTTTTATTACGATCATTCACGTTCTACTCGTGCTCATTCGAAATCCTGGATTCATCCCTAGGATCCCGTATTAAAATGCACAAAAACGTCAAAATAAATAATAATGATGATTTTTTTTTATAATACTTTATTACAATCTTTCCTTATGAGTTCTCTCACTTTACTAATAAATTATATTAACACATTTCAAAATGTATTAAATTGATCATAAAAATTAAATAAAAAAATTATGCCAAGAAAATTTGGGGGAGGACCCCACCACGACCCCCTTACCACTACAGAGACATCGTCAAATGCAAAGAGATCTTCTTTAGCAAATAACCTTGGACATCTATGGGATAGACCAGTCAAATGGCTTGAGCTATTAGCCTTAACCTCAAGATGGTAAAATTCTTGGACAGAACTGTAGAAAGATTGAGCAATAGAAACGTCCAATGACGCAGAGGAAATCAAGGAATTCAAACAAAAACCTTACAAGAAAATAAAATTGGAATTCACTAGGAATGAGGAATAATCTCAAAGTTTCTTAATTGAATGAATGAATAAAAACAATGATTTAACTCTCTATTTATAAGGTCATAAAAACATAAATCTTAATATATATCATCTAGGAAAGTATTAAACTTATTCTAAATCAACTTTTTTTTTTTAAATAATTCGAAATAAACTAAATGATCAAAATAACACTAAAATATTTAAAGGCTGTGTTCGAGGTCTAAACAAACTCGGATGGCTAAAATCACCCCTACTTTGGTCGCCTCTTTGTTTCCTTTTTGAAAAGGTATTACAAGCCTAAATATAAGC